>CM076579.1:1122435396-1123035396 GCA_034641835.2 Pinus albicaulis | reverse complement strand
AATGGTGCTTGGATAATGGTTATATCACATCACAATTAACATCATGAAAAAGTTACTTTACATGATGATGTTGAAGCATAACAAAACATTGAAATATAGGAAAAGTAATTAACTCGTTCCCTAATATATTTAAGGAATAGAATATTCCAGCAAAGCATTAATGATCAATACAATGCAACAATAATATTACATTTCCAGCAGATTATTTTTATAATATAGAAAACTATGTAAACTTTATGTGAAATTGAAAATATTATATGTGCAAAGTCTCAACATTACCTTTCATACACATCTCACAAGATTGCAAATGAATATCTAAATTGCATTTCAAAGTATATCGAACATCGAACAAGTTCCTAATATGTTAGGAAGTGTTTTCTTTATCATTAGATGAGTTTCGAATGTCACCTTTTTGTTTATATTAAATATCTAGATTTTAAAAATGCTAGGAGGAATTTATTTTATAATAATATAATTTAAATGTTTTGTTTTATATTTGAAGGTATATGTTTTATAAATTTTATTTGAAATTTTATTTTATAATAATGTAATTTAAATGTTTTGTTTTATATTCGAAGGTATATGTTTTTATAAATTTTATTTGAAATTTGCTTAAAATTTATTAACTTGATAGGTATAAGTTGTTAAGTTTATATAATATATATTTTAAAATATAATTTAAAAAATGAAAATTTGTTATTTTATCAAAAATATATTAATGAAATATAATTAAAAAAGAAAAATGTGAAATAAATATATATGTGTTTATATATATATATATATATATATATATATATATATATATATATATATATATATATATATATATAAAGATTTATTTATCTGATACATTATAATTCATTATTGAGTTGAGAAGTTTATTCGTGTATGTTTGTGTAAGTTTGTTTGTCCATTTGTGTTCTTTTTAAATAAAAATTTAAAAAAAAATTACGTTCTAAATAGAAAATTAATGTTTCCTATAATTTAAAAAAAAAATGAATATGGTATAAAAATATTACAAGTGAAAAAAAAAGTGTGAATTAGATGTTTAAATCTTATACTTTTCAAAAATATTTTAACAACAAATATAAATATACTATTGGAAGATCTATATTAACTAACAGGTGCAGAAATTTGAAAATTTGATCTTTTTCAGTTCATGTTAAATTTGTACTTAAAATAAATTTATGTGAATAATATTGTAAAAGAATTTACATGTGAAAAAAATCTGATCTTTTTTAATTCATATTAAATATGTACTTAAAATAAATTTATGTTGATAATATTGTAAATGAAGTACATTGTATACTTAATTAATAATCTTAACACTTTACTCAAATACAAGTTCATGTATTTAGTGTTCCAAAATTTTAAAAAAATTATAAATATAAATATTATAATTAATATTTGTTTTATTATATTAATTATTTATATTTATTTATAAAATTTAAAATTAGATAAGTAAAATAATAGTGAAATTATCAATTACTTAAACTATATATATATATATATATATATATAATTGAAGTATCACATATATATAATTGAAGCATCACATGATTGCATCACATGATTTTTCAAAAATATATAAGTTATTATATGTTAAAATAAATTGTAAACAAGCGTTGCCTAAAATTGATTGAAAATCGAATATTATAAATTTGATGAGTAACTACTAGTAAGTTTATACATTTACAGTAAGTGTTGAAGAAAAACTATATAATATTGAGAAATAATTAATGGTAAATATGTTATTACATGAGTATGAGTTTGAGTTGTTTTCAAGGATTTTATTTTTGGATGGATCTTTTGTAAAGTTTAAGAATAAATAATCACAACAAAAATATATAAAGTAATTTATAAATAATGCAACTATATCCATAGACTATGGCATAAAATATGTGAATTAGTTGTCCACATAGTATTAGATTTTACAAAGGTTACAATAAGGCCTTCAAGTTGTGTTCCAATCAAATGTTTGAAAAAAAAAAATTAATAATATTGAAAAATAAATATTTATTTTTCAGATTTAAACATTATAATTTATATTGATCAATACCAAATTAATAGTAGTTGATAAAGTCCTAAGTTTTAGCTTAATTGGTCAATCTCCCATCATTAAAGAACCATGTTAATGGAAGGTCATGAGGTCAATTCTCCTTGAGTGTGGAGCCTAGTATTATAGTTCCATTAGAGAAGCAAAATTTTATGTAAATTCTATCAAATTAAATGCATGTAAGTACCTAGTTTTTCCATCTCATTTCGTTCCCTAACTGAAATTGCTTAGTGGAAAATCTGAGTCATTTTCTTCTATTATCAAACTGGAAAATTCCCCCTTGCCTATTTGGGATCAACCTCTTCTGCTCCCATATTGCTCAGTGGAAAATCTGAGTCATTTTCTTCTATTATCAAACTGACAAATTCCCCCTTGCCTATTTGGGATCAACCTCTTCTGATTCCCCCTTGCCTATTTGGGATCAACCTCTTCTGCTCCCATACCGATAATAATTTGAGATCAAAGTCTTCTAGCTTCCGCGCCCAAAACTCCAAAAACAATGCTTAAATTTCCTAGGTTTTCAATTGAGTCTAGAGTGTCTATCTCATCCCATACATTCTTTCCATCACAATAACGCTTCATTGTGACCCTTTCCTTTTTTCTCCCATCTACCAACCAAAAAAAAACCCACCTAAAAAAAAATTCCCCTCTATATTTGAGATGTTTCTTTCACTTTACAAAACACACTTCCCCCACCACCTTTGCATAAATTAATCTCTTAAATCTTGTTGGTTTTCTTTCATATTACTTTTCATTGAATGACATTCATGGTATTTTGAGGTGGTAGATGGTCTTACGCCTCTAATAATAAATGGACATATTATTATATTCCTTTTTTTATTTAAGGCTTTACCTTAATAACCAAAAATTTCTCTTGCGGACATGGGATTTGGATCTGATGGCTAGTATGCAAAGCCAACTCTTCACACAGTTAGAGAAATTGAGATCATATATGTTAGATCAGGAAGGGGAGAAGGAAGGACTTGACCGGGTTGAGAAGGAGCTTACTGGGTGATCAGGACCTACCTTACCACCCGCAGGCGTGGACTGAGTTTACCTAGAAGCATAGGCTTTTGTCCTTTTCATTTCCAATTTCAGTTCAGTAGAACGTAGGTCTCCAAAACTTTTGCAACCCATACAAGCTATAGCGTTCCAACCATCATGGGGGAACTCTCCTTTCAACTTCATGGGGAAGTGGGCTCTCCAACCATTCCACATTACCTTTTTCGTGGGCGGGCTATTCTATCTATCCTTCCTCGCAATCCCCTGCTTTAAGGCAAGTAATAAGGCAAGGAGACAATAAGGCAAGTCAGACGCAGCTATCTCCTATCACCCACTTACGAAGTCATAAATGGTTTTTTTTGTTAGTTTTAGGCAATCACCTTCTTTTATAGTTTTAAAATATATATTTAAAATTATAAATGGGATTTGGTCTTTTTTGGGTCAATTCTCAAGTTTTTTTATTAAGTGGGTTTATTAATTAATGTGTTTTTAAATAAGATTATTAATTAACGAACTTTTTAAATAGGTTTATTAAGTAATGAGATTTTTAAATAAGTTTATTAGTTATAATATTAATTTATTATATTCATTAAATTTTATTAATAATTTTTATATTTAATCTATTTATTACATTTTTTTTTTATAACTGAAACGGTTATTTTTATTGATAGGTAGGGGTGGCCAAAGCCAAATCAAGCATTACAATTCACTGCTTCAAGCATTACAATTCTCTGTTTTAACATGAGCGCCTTGTTAGGGGATTATTGCCGTGTTCACTGCCCCTGCATTTATGCTGATCATGCTCTTTTCTAGTGTGCATCCTATATTTGCCAGTCTATCAGCTTCTGTGTTTAATTCTCTGAGAATGTGGAAGAATTGAGCTAAGGGGAAATCCTTCAGGAGTCTGTTCACTCTTGCAAGCTGTTTATTTAACACTGGATCTTTGATCCCTTTTTTGTTTATTAGAGATTTTACCAACAGCTCGGAATCTCCAAAGATTATAATTTCACTTGGATTCTCTTTCCTGGCCAGTTGACAAGCCTTTAAAAGACTGAGGATTTCAGCCTGATTATTGGTTTTTATCCCAAGTCCCCAGCTGAAGTCCTCTTTTTTCCCATTCGGAAAATAAATAACCCCTCCGGCTCTTGACCTGCCTGGATTGCCTTTTGAGGCTCCATCAAAGAAAATAGTGCATTTTTCTTGTGTTTTCCACCACTTCTTAAAACTGTCTGAAGTGTCTCGAATCTGCCATTTTCCTTTGAGATCTGGACGTGTGATTGCTGAAGATCTGAGCGTGAGGGAGAAGCCATCCAGCCATGCCTTTTCTTCATTTCGAAGGGAACTATCGCCTTTGACTGTGGACTGTCTCAGGGTTTCTAATAGGAGCTTCTTGGCCTGGTCCGCTGTGGTATCTGCAGTTATTTATTTTTGGTTGAAGATAGTTTCATTTCGGGCAAGCCACAGCTTCCAACATACATATTTTGGAGCTGCATTCCACACCTTATGCCAAAGTGATTTGTCTGCAATATTGAAGGGGTATCGGGCTTTCCATGACGAATACATGTCTATGATCGAGCAGTGAGCAGGGGTTCTCACATTCAGACCTGTCAAGAAGATAGACCAGGCCTTCTGTGCAAACTCACAATCTATGAATAAATGATCAGTGGTTTCCGGAGCATTTTTGCAGAGAACACATTGGTGGGGACCAGCAATGTTTCTTCTGCACAGATTTTCACCAGTAAGGATTTTGTTATGAAACAAAGTCCAAAAAAAGAAATTGATCTTGGGCAGACTGAAATGTTCCCAGATCTGTTTCCACACAGTTTCTGGGTGTTGGGAGTCCTTTTTACCTTGCAGCTGCAAGTATCCCTGTCTGGCTGTGTACACCCCGGTCTTTCCCCATCCCCATGAATCTTCCTCATCCTTGTGCACAGGAGTAAAATCTGTAATTGCAGCTATAAAAATGCTTAACTAGTTTTTTAAGTGTGCTGGAATATTGGGAAAAGACCAACTCTACCAATTGCCATTGTGATCCCAATCTGCAATGTCTTCTATTTTCCGAACTCCTTTTGAACTTAACCATTCTCTTAGTTCTGTTATATCATTATTAGCTGCAAGAGTAGGATGTCCCATGATTCGATCTCTCCACAACGAAATATTTTTGCCATTCCCTAGGATTTTGTACAGGTGAGTTCTGAAGAAAACGATTGCTTTGTTGCAGAGCTTCCAGGCCTGCGTTCCTCTAGAAGAATTCTCTGGATTGAAGGTGGTGATCGGTTGATTATTGAGGTATTTGTAATTAAGAATCTGGCTGACAGGGTGGGAGGGTTCGTTTAGCAGCTGCCACAACAGTTTGCACCCCAATGCTAAGTTGGCATTCTGGGGGTCACGTATTTGAAGACCGCCTTCAACCAAAGGGCGCATTACAGTTTCCCAGTTAATTAAATGAAACCGATTGCTGTTGCCACGCCCGCCATTCCATAAAAAATTCCGCATGAGACAGGAAATTCGATCAGCTATTTGTCTTGGTGCCATCAGCAATGAGGCTTGGAAAGTAGGCAATGCTGAAAGAACTGTTCGAATAAGGGTGAGTTTGCCGCCAGTTGAAAGCCAAATGTCGCCCCGTGCTTTAATCTTTTTCTTAAACTTGGAAATCACCTCCTCCCACATATGATTTCGATTGGACAACGATAATGGAAGGCCGAGGTACTTTATTTTATCCCAGACTGCATGACCGTTGAATCCCAAGACATTTGCGATCCTTTCAATAGATTGTTGATCTGTGTTCCAACCATAAACGGCGCTCTTCCTCTCACTGATCAGCGCACCGGAAATGTTGCAGAAATTTTGGAGAATGGACTTGTAAGTGTTGGCAATTCTCAAGGATGCACCCCCTAGCAGAAGTGAATCATCTGCAAATAGTGCGTGATTCACTGGAGCGATGCCCTGTACAATTCTTATCCCAGGAAGGTTGCCTGTTTGTTTCTCTTGTGTTAACTTTCTGCTCAATGAATCAGCCATCAGTATGTAAAGAAAGGGAGAAAGAGGGCAACCCTGCCTCAATCCCCTGGTGGCTAAGAAAAAATCTGTTGGTCTTCCATTCACCATTGGGGCGATCCAGACATTCTCAGTGCAGGCTTTGATGAGGTTTATGAAATCCTGTCTGAAACCAAAGGCAGCAAGCACCCTATACAGAAAAGAACGATTTACTCTATCAAATGCATTACACATATCCAGTTTTATGATCATACCTGGTTCTTTCCGAGCGTGACTGGAGTGAAGTGCTTCTTGGACTTGTATAACATTTTCCAGAATTTGTCTGCCTTGTACAAATCCCCCTTGAGCTGGAGAGATGAGTTTTTGAAGAAGGGGCTTAATTCTGTTGACCAGTAGTTTGGCCACGATCTTGTATCAAGAATTGCATAGTGAGATCGGTCTATATCTGTCGAAGGAGCCAGGGTTTGTTTCCTCAGGGATCAGAGCAAGAAAGGTGGAGTTAATTCCGCCTCCAACTTTTGCCTTCCTCAAGAATCCCCTTATCAATCTGAAGAGGTCGTGTTTGATTATCTCCCAACAGATTCTGTAAAAATGCACTGAGAATCCGTGAGGTCCTGGAGCTTTGTCAGGTTCCATGGACCAGACTATGGAAGTTATCTCTTCTTCTGTGGCTGGGCTTAATAGAGAGTCATTATCCTCTATGCTGACCAGATTTGGAATGTTGGAAATAAACTCTAAAGCATCCTCCTCATTCCCATTTCTTTCTGCACTAAGGAGGTTTTGAAAATGGTTTACTGCCGCCTCTTTAATTTGTGCAAATCCTTTATATACCTGGCCATTAGAGGAAGTGATTTCTGCATTGTAGTTTCGTGAGAGACGTGCCCTGCACTGTCTATGAAAATAAGTAGTATTTCTATCCCCGGATTTCAACCACAGACTTCGAGACTTTAATCGCCAGTGCTCTTCTTTTCTGAAAGAGCTGTAAGTGTTCCTTTGAGCAGCTTTTTCGTTGGCTAAATCAGTGGATGAGAGATCTTTCTCCTCCATTTCCAATTGGAGATCTTCTAACAGAAGAACAGCCTCCTTCCTCTGTCTAGTGGGGGTTTTCATGGATCTCTTTATCCAGTCTTTAAGGGCTTTTTTTGTGTTTTTCATTTTTTGTTCCCAAACATAACTTGGGGATCCAGAGACTTCGATCCACCACGCTGTTTGGACTGTTTCAGCAAACCCTTCTATTCCGGCCCAGAGAGGACTAAAGAAAAATGGGAGGGGACCCAAATCTTCTTCTTCTTTCAAGCATAGGAGGATTGGTTTATGATCCGATGTGAGCTTTGGGAGGATTTTGGTGAAAACTATTCTGTTGTCCATCATTAGCGAGTTGCTGATAAGGAATCTATCCATCCTGGCTGAAATATGGTTTTCTCCTGTTCTGTTGTTAGTCCAGGTGTATTTGCCTTTCACTGGTTTGTAGTCAACCAAATCCCACTGTTGAATCAGATTTTCCACTGTGTTGATGAAAGGGTCCCTAGAATAGATCCCTCCTCTTTTTTCTTTGGGATCTAGGATTATATTTAGATCACCTCCTATGACTATATTGGAAAGGTTGTTATGTTCTATATAATCCAAGAGTGACCTCCAGCACTCTCTCTTTTCATCATAATGAACTGGGACGTACATGTTAAACAGGGCAAGGGAGAGATTGCTTGCAGTGTGGCGCAGTTCTGTATAGATCCAATGTTGGGTCTCTGAGCATTGTTCTAAAGTGAAGGAGTTTTTTGACCAGAATGTGCCTATACCTCCGGCCGAACCCCTTGCACTGACCGCCTTTCCAGAGTCATATTTCCATTTCATAGAGCTAGTATTTAGAAGGGTTTCCCCTTCTATCTTGGTCTCTTGGAGCATAAGGATGTCCACAGTTTCCAGCTTCAGTAAGTCTTTGACAGCATCTGCCTTATTGGGATTTCCCAGACCCCTGCAGTTCCAAGAGACCATCTGCATCATTTACCGCTTGATGGGGTGGGGCCTCCCCCCTTGGGCGCCCTTGGTCTTGTATTTCTCCCGATGGTCATTTCAATGGTGGTTTGACTGCCTAGGGTTTTCTGTCTTTCTGATTCTTCTTCCCTAGTTTCCTTGTTTGTTCTTCTCCCCACTTTTTTGGATGGCCTTTCAAAGGTTTCTTCATCAGATGATCCCATATTTTCTGGACTCTTCTTCTTATGTTTAATAATATCAGCATACGAAGGAGAAGGAGTATTGCTAGGGGTCGGATTTGGAATGTTACCTGGCTCTTCATTTTCTGCTTTGTTCAGCTGAGGCGGATCTTCCTGCTCAAGCTCTCGAGGGTCTGATGTTGGTGTAAGAGATTCGAAGGGGTTTTTATCTGCTGCAATGCTATTTGGTTCCCTACTTCCACCATTTTGGTGGCTTGAATCTCCTTGCCCTGTTTTGGCAACTGTTTCTTTTGCTTTGCTTTTGTTGTTCTGTCTACTGCTTGCTGATCTCTTTGCTTGTTTCCACTGTTCACCTTTCTCTTTCTCTGTCATTTCCTCATTTCTTTTTTTGCAGTATCTGGCGAAATGCCCATATTCATGGCAATGCCGACACTTGAAGGGCAGTTGCTCGTAATCGAGCTCTTGAATGTGCGTCCAGTCAGCCATTGAAATTTTGATGGCTTCAGGGAGTCCGACCTCCAGATCAACTTCCACGCAGATGCGGGTGCAAGAGAACTGATCCTTCCTTAGAGCCTGATCGATATACCTGCCTAGGGCATTTCCGATGGATTGTAGCGAGCTCTGACTCCAGCAGTGGAGGGGGAGATGCGGGAGTCGCACCCAAATGGGAACGGCTGTGGGCACATCTTGTGCAGGGTCGAAATCTGGAGACCATTTATTCAGATATAACCCTTGGGGGCCCATGAAATATGGCCCGTTTCGAAAGATCAAGCTTCGGTCTTCCACACTGTCAAACACGAAGACGAAGAACCCCTTGCCTACAAAATGACTTTTTATTCCTTCCTTAACCAATGGTGTCCAGTTTCGTCTAACCCAGTCTTCTACTGCTTTCGGGGATGGCCATAGCCCTGTGAACTGACCGATAAGGCCTCTCTCTGCCAAGTTTAGTGCTGATCTGCAAGCGTCATCCACCGGGAGGGTCACCGTGGGAATATTGTCCAACTTTTTGACAAATTTTTGCTGAGAGACCGAGAGCGGCCTCTTTTCTGCTGCAGCAACTAGAGATCTAAAAGCCTCAAGATCAGGAGGCGAGGGGGAGTCACCTTCTGTCTCCATTGCCAGGAGTAAGAGCCGGATCAGAGCAGGAGACCCATGCGCAGTAGCAGAATAACAAAACGCAGGGGCAAAGGCTCACCCGTGGGCAAGAGCCACACGGGTCCAGGGCGCCACAAATCGAAGGGGCAACACCGAGCCCAGAGCAGCGGCAAGCAGGGCCGAGCCCAAGAGTTGCAGAGGCAGCGCGCGGGATAGAAATTTTGCAAAACTCTGGTTTTAGTTTGCTATATTTTCAATTGTCTATGCCAAGGAATTTAGGGTTCCTGAATGCTCTTGAAATCATGTATTGATTTAGTCATCTATTTATTACATTTTTGATAGCTAGGTACTTAATTAGTATCATTAATTAATTAATTCATATATCTTATACTTATACATTCTTCATAATCAATTAGTATGTATATTAGTGCAGTGCATGTAATGCATGTATAGGTAGCTATCATATGTATGCTAATAAATATATTATGCTTGAATTTTGAGATGAGTCATTACATTGACACTCTTGGGGTTAGGCATCACCAACAATGCATAAAAAAATCAATTATTAAAATTTTACCTCGACAATAAATTATTACAATCAAAAGTCATTGAATGTGAATATTAATTGCAATGGAGATAAATAGGATTAAATGTAGTAACTTTCTCACATGTATATTTCCATAAAATTACTTCCATTTCACCATAAAGCTGAAGCACCACCTATTCCTCATCAATGTGATACACATTTGCTTATTAAACACTTACATTATGGTATTATTTTTAATAAAATTAATTTTTTGGAATAATAATAATAATAATAATAAATTATCAAATTAAATTATAATTTTATTAACTTATTTATTTAAATATATTTTATTATTATTATTTATAAAAAATAATTTTAACTCATTATATTTCTTTTAAAAAAAATACTTTATTTAAATTTTTATTAAAAAACATTTCGTTCAAATTCTTATCATTCCTATCATCAAAAAAATTACTAAAATCAATATTATTGTAAATATTTTACAATTAAAGTATATTCTTTCATCCTTTAATCCTCATAGATTTGGAAGGGAATTGCAATGTCGATGAAAAATCGAGGAATACTAAAACTATATTGCTATTAAATGCTATTAAAAACCATAATTGCATGGGCCAAAATTTTCCAACATAATAAAAATATATCGCTATTAAAAACGATAATTGCATGGGCTTTAGAAAACAAACAGGAGTAGCAAAACCATGATTGCATAGGCTGTACAAAACAAACAGACCTAACAACATCGTATCCTACACACTATTGAAATCATTCGGTAAAATTTGAGGTTGTTTTTTTAGTGGATTATCAATTATAAGAATTCCAAAGATAAGAACGAGAATTTCAAAGGTAACCGCATGGAATAAGAATGATGAGCGTTTTGTAGAATGAGTGGGTATCTAATTTCATTTTCTTTTCTTTTCTTTTTTAAGTTTGGTAATATCTTTTATTTTCTTTTTTTTAATTTTCTTTTTATTAACATATCTAAATACATTATTTTAATTGGAGAAGAGAATTGAATTTTGGAGAAGAGAATTGAACTTGTGATGAGTGCTATAACAGTCCGTTTCATCACCTTTTAATCAAAACCCCACATATATCTGACCCCATTTTCTTGATAAAGATCCCCAACCCTTAAATCAGGAAGAGCAAACTGAAGATGAAATATCAGTGGAGGTCAAGATATGACTTGTAAGATGAAAAACTCTTTAATAATTTCAACACATGTGATAATCTTCAATTTATAGAAATCCTAATTTCCTTTTAGTTTAATTGGTGATAGAAAATATGTTTTTAGTGAAAGGGATTAAATTTTTGTGAATAATTTTCTATTAAAATCCCTAATTGTTTATGGAGAAAACAACTTAGGGGTGAAAGATATTCAAAGTTCAAATCCCTAGATGTTTATGGAGAGGAGAACAACCCTAAAATCCAGAGTTTTATTAGTTTTTTTAGAGTTCCAATAAATATTGAAACTTGTAAGCTTATGTCGTTATCTTATAGGCTGCTTGTTAGTTTTATTTTTATCTATTAACTCATTAGTTTTATCTTCTAACTATCTTTAGAAACCTTTATTATTCTTATAAATTAAACTCATGTATAGTTCATTTTCTCAAGTAATAAAGTGTTTCTCTTCTTTCTTCATCTTGTAATCCCTTAGCTTTGCACTCTCATCCTTGAATATTTTAATACTTTTGTGATCCCTTGGTAGAAAAATTGTTTAGTTTTACACTTTCATCCTTGAGTATTTTAATACTCTTTCCTGATATCAGTTCATTCCGATTTGCTTTTGAGATAGGGTGTTGTTGGGAATAGATCACCTAGACTAACCACCGCCAAAATCAGGTTGATCAGCTTGACCGCCTAAGTCAGGTCGATAAGGTTCAGAGCCAAACGAAGTTTAACTATTTCCCGAATTCCATCCCGTTTGGAACATTCTCTTTCATCATTATTCTTCTTTATCATCATACAAAAAACACTGTTCAGGTTGTGCACCAGATTGGTTTTTGGCGGATCAGGGCCCCTCTCGGCCGTCCTCGGACTCTGTTTTGTCCACTGGCCAAAAGTCGACCACTGAAAGTAGGTGTAGGAATTATTATTGTAATCTTAGTCGGTATGGTTCGGACAAAAATATCTGACGCCACTGTTTCCTGGCCGGGCCCAACCGCAGCCACTGCCTCCCGTCCCCTCCCTCTGTCTCGATGCGGAAATCATGAAGTTGGCCAAACTCAAGCCCGACTCTGAGCCCACCGTTATCTATTTACAGTAAGAGGCAATACATACAGTACTGGACGATGGACTCATTTAGGGATTTATTCATTACCCATAGGTGAATCATAATTTGGTTCACTCTGCAACTCTGACATCATCATTGAAATTAAGTCTCCCTTCCATTATCAAAATCTCTTTTGTTTTATGCCACAGACTGACACGTCGTCCTCGTCTATGATGCGTTACTTTCGATGGTAGTCACACCTCTGTCAATTGCAGATCCAATACCCGAGTCTTTATCACCAAGGGCTGGCCACAGAATAACCCATTAATGAAAGTATGATGGTTTTTGTTATTGAAAAAAAAACATGACCCATCAAATATCCCTGAATGCTCCCAGATGTAACTGGCGGATCTAGAAATGCTTTCCCTTTAAGAAAATTTAGCATACTCTGCTCTTTTTCTTTCTCAATCCGCGGGGTGAATCACTGGGCGCTGCTTTGTTTGCTTGCAGCGTGCGATGGAGATAGGAGATTATGAGGGTAAGTCTGAACATTGGTATATCGTATTATAGATCGAGCCCATTTCGTATTTTGCAGAAACTGCTATGGGTTGCATGAATTTTCTTTTTTGCTTTGCCCTAGATAAATTACGGCAAAATCTAGGTTTTCAGTGTTCTGTTCATGTTTCCAGAAGATCGTCTATCTTGATTCGTTTGCAGATTGCACTGGCGAATGATTATCCGCAATACCCGAAGCAATAAGAAGATGGAAGTTGACTCTGAGAATATGGAAGTTGTCTGCTGCTTTACTGTCATCAATGGCGATGATAATATAAAATTTGGTCCTATCCTCCCTGAGCTTTTCCTCTACCCAAATCTTATAAAATTTGGTCCTATCCTCCCTGAGCCTTTCCTCTGCCCAATTCTTTTGAATCCTTTTCAAACTCGAACTAGATTGCAGATTCGAAATATCTCTATATCGTATGGAAAGGTCAAACAATTTTCAGTGCTGCAAAGTATTGGATCTGAAATCGCCCTCTAGAGTCTCCAAAACTGCGAGATTCTTGACCTTGTAAGACCTTTTCTTGACATCCATAGAGCAAAGGAAAACTTCTGCTCCTCTCCCGCTTCTACTGCAACTTACAAGCTATAGGATTCGCAAGAAGGTTGCTCAACTCTCGAACAATCTTCTTTGATTTAGTCTATCCCTCCCGAGCTATTCATCTATACAAATGAGCTTTTCTAATGAGTTTAAGGGTTTTAGTCTTCTCTGCAATCGGAAGCTTACACAACCATCCAGATTCGCCCATCTCTGGGAAAGCCTGAACAGATTACAAACTGCAGAATCTACATGATTGGAGATTCCAATCACGTTGGCTGAATTTTTTTTAGCTGAGCTTCTTAATTAATATAAAGAGCTTCATGGTTGGAGATTCCAATCACGTTGGCTGAATTTTTTGAGCTGAGCTTCTTAATTAATATAAAGAGCTTTGTTGTAAGGGGACAAAGTATGCATAAGTGTGTAAATCTAGCCCTATGCTCGTTTTTTTGGCAAGGCCCGCAGTTTTTCACGGTCCCAACCGCTTTGTATGTATAGGGGTCATGGCTTGATTTTCAAAAGACACTGAACCCATGTTGTTTGGAAGGCTTTGGTAAATTTAATTTTATCTTTTAATTGAAACTGTGTAATATATGCTTAAAAAAGTGTTACTTTGGTTAATGTTTCATGCTATTATATTAAAAGTTTGGTGAGAGTAGTCTCTGAGGCTTCATGTTTTTTTATGGGTACTGTTTCATGTCAGTATTTTTCAATTGTCAAAGTTCAGCAGATTGATACAGAACTTTGTTATATAGCTTATGAAAAATTGATGTGCTAGCAATGTGCCATATTGTTCTTCTCTGACCAGTGTTAATTATAAATTTATATCCATTTACAAAGGCTTGCAGGTAGGATAGCGACATCCAAAAGAACCAGGAGGAAGTAATAACTTATTTATCATAAATTATTTAACTTATTTATGTTGATAGAAATGTTTCTTTAGTAATAGGATTTTTAGAATTTTAACCTAATTATTAATAATTATTAGGTGCAACAGAGCTATTTAATTTTCATAGAATATTTAAATCCATAAGTTATCTATTTTTAAATAAGATTTTCAGAATTTGAATTTAATTATCAATAATGAATAGGTAGATTGTAGAGATTTAAAATTGAGAAATATTAGTAGACTTAGTGGACGTTAACCATCCTCATCATCATCATCATTGAGAGATATAAGAGTGATATTTATTTCAAAGGTAGTTACTCCTTTTTATTTTGAATTTAATTAAAAAAAGGATTAAATTAAATTAAAATAAAATATATAAAAAGTATCTTAACTGTAATGATTTTGGTTTTATGGAAGAATGGGGATGAATCCCTATAGTTAATAATATTATTGCATGTTTTATATATATATATATATGCTCAACTCATTTATTAATTCTTTTTAGAATTAATAATAATAATAAATTATTTAATATAAAGTCATAATTTAATTAATTCTTATGATCTTTTTAATTTTCATCTTGACAATATGAGATGTATCATGAGGTAAGTATTTTGATCTATATCATGGATTGATTCCTATAGACATTTACTAGTCATTTAGATTCTATGCCTGCACTAATTTTAGTAATAGTGGGCATACAGGGTTGAAATTTATGTCAAATATAATTATTCTCTATTTAATTTTCAATTTAACTTGAAAAAGAAATGCAATTTCATATGTTTCATTGAATTCTTATTACTTGTTGTTGATTTACCATGTATTTCTTGTTATATGTTTTTTCAAATGTATATATGTTTAAATCATATGTCATATGGCGTTATCTTGGTTCAGAATAGAGGGTTCAGAAATATTAGTATCCTCTACACCTAAGTTCAAATCCCCCTAGTGACATGATGACATTTGATGCCTTGATGATTATTGTAGTTCTCTTAAGTGAGTATTCCCTTTCTACTCTTTTAGTTAAATTGATTAATTAAAAAAAAATCATATGAACAAATGTTATATGAAACAAGTTATAGTTTTTTGGGTATGTGATATTGATAAGCCATGGTATGTAACAAATCCTATTTATAGGTTAAGAATATGAATGATAATGTGGAGGTGAATCTTACTACATGCTTTTTTAAATGTATATATGTGAAAATCATATATTAATTCTTTTTATAATTAATGATAATAGTAATAACAATAAATTCAAAAAAAATTATAATTTAGTTGCTTCAATGGGGGTGTTATTGCAATATTGATTGGTGTAGGGAGTGATAAGACAAGCCCTCACTATCCCACCCCCTCACGCACCACAATATCCAATGCATTAATGATCCCTCGCCTCCTAAGCAAAGTGGCACCTGATCTCAAGAACATCATTATGTTAGGCTCCATTTTGTGGATTAAAGGATCAACTGTGTTCATCCTAATAAAAAACTTGTTTTCCCTGTTTATGTTCCTATTTTGGCTTCTCTAACTACTCCCTCCATCGGTCATGAATTTCGATCACTGCATATTGGCTTAACTATGAGATTCATTCCACACCCTTTAGATTTTCCTCTACCTCTGATGGTTTTTTACAAAGATGGGAGACTTGCTCAGAATCCTTCGTTAGTTCAACCCTCCTATCATGATTTATTGGTTAAAGTTTCTCATCAGCGACTATTGCAACTCCCAAATCAACTCCATCTAGACCTCAATTATGTCTTACTTCCTACAGTAGTAATGATTCACTAACACACACGTCGTCACAGAGGATGGGGGAGGTGGGGCATGGAAGAACACTGATGGGTGGCTCCATAGCATGATTTCGGGTAGAGTCTTCAGCTTGTATAATTTAAGAGCATATCCCTCTTGATATTCATGAGGAAAATTGGAAGGAAACATAAGAGGTTTTCGACTTTCACATCGTGGAAACTATTTCTCCTTAAGTTCGTGATATGGTTAATTCACGTGGAAGAAGAAATAATTATGTTAACACAATCAACCTCTACTTGCATGTTAAGTTTATACCAAAAAATATTCCTTTAGATATAGACAAACCTAGGTGAACCTCATGCATCATCTAGATGAGCTCAGGGACCTCATGCTAGAAGTGGAAGGAATGATAGCTAGGCCAGAGATGGGGTCCCCTCCTATCTCTCCAATTCCTTCGCCATGTAAGGTCGAGGAACAACACATCATTCCAAACACCTCTATATCCTCATGAGGATCATGTTTCTTATTTATCATGTTTTTAATTCCTAGATTTCTATATTTGTTTATCAGGGATATTGGCACCATGTCTTTGATTTTAGTTTTATTTTTATTAGTTTCTATCTTATACTTTGTGAAATTTCAATGTTGCTTCTTTTTATTTTTGACACTAGTATAATGGGGAAACAAATAGTAAAGTTTCAAGTTGTTTCCTCCATGGTGGGAAACATATACACAATAAAATTTCAGGTCTCGGGTTGTAATTTGTGGTTCAATTATGCTTCCTTAGACTCTCTAATTTTTTATCTCTAGTCTAGTTTCCCAAGTAGAAGGTGTGAGCGAGTGAGTAATGCAAATCTACTATAACTATTTGAAATTTATAATTCATAAATTTTATTAAAAAAATATGTATTAATTTAGTTAATTTTTTTTTATTTTTTAAAATCTTGGAATGTGAGATGTATAATGAAGTGTTTTGATACTTATCATGGATTAATGTACATCCACTTTTACCTTCCATTTGATTAAATATTTTTATAATTATAATTAATAAAAACTCAAAATAAAGTTATAATTTATTTAATTTTTATGATATTTTTTTATCTTGGCAATGTCATATCCCTTTTGGCGTAGCTCAATTGGAAATTACCATGAAAACGAAGTTTTTTGTGCAAAGAAAATTGACGTTCAAATGCCCCCTAATTCACATGTGAATAGAAGGGCACCAATATCCAATGTCTGTTCAGTTGTAAATAGCCATGAAAATTAAGTTTTTTCTTTAAAGAAATTGAGGTTCAAATCCCCCCTTATTCACAAGTGCATACAAAAAGCACCAATGTATGTTTTTTCATTTTCATTGTGTCTAGGCTACACAACTTTTTCATTTACATTGTGTAGGCTACGTGTGATTCCAATGCTACTTGTGATTCCAACAAATATGTTAAATTTTAGATAAAATTCACGAAAAATAAGCTTGAAAATGGGCCAAGATATAGAATAATGAGATTTTTTGAAATGTAAGTGCATACAAAAGGAACCAATGTATGTTTTTTCATTTTCATTGTGTAGGTTTTAAAAAAATTTCATTTACATTGTGCAGCATTGTGTAGGCTACTTGTGATTCCAACAAATATGTATGTTTTTCCATTTAGGCTACACAACTTTTTCATTTACATTGTGTAGCATTGTGTAGGCTACTTGTGATTCCAAAAAATATGCTAAATTTTAGATAAAATTGAGGAAAAATAAGCTTGAAAATGGGCCAAGATATAGAATAGTGAGATGGTTTGAAGTGTTTCAACATTTTTTTTTTTATTTCTTTATATAAAATGCACATAATTTTTTTCAAACATATATAATAGATACATAGTTGACATAGAAATATTTAATTTAACATGAACATTAAAATATTTTATCTATGATATATTTGATTTTTTTTATTATTAATAATATGTTTTCAATGTTATATATTTATTTTATATTAATAATTGAATTATATATGTTCCATGTATTACTCTTATTAGGAAGTAACTGATTTTTTTTTTTTTTTACTTTAAGTTATTTCTTCCTATCAGTCATTGAAATACTTTATTATGGTTAACATTGTTTTTTCTTTAATATTTACTTTCCCTCTATATATACAAATATACTAGAGAATCCATAGAAATTAAATTACCCATAAATGAAAATAGGCATCAATCCAAAATCAAAGCATTTACTTCATGAGACATGTTGTGTTGCTAAAATTATAAAACTCATATAAAAACTATCTAAATTATAAATTAATTTTGAATTATCATTATTATTATTAATTATAAAAATAATTAATATATAATTTAAACATATATACATTTAAAAACAACATGGAACAATATTCTTAACAATGGATCTCTAAATAGAATGTCTTACAAAGCCATGGTCCAATACCATGACTTATCAATACCACATGCCCAAAAAACCATAACTCGCTTCATAGGACACTTGTTCATATGACATTTTTTAATTAATCAATTTAATTAAAAGGGAAAAAATGACACAACTACTTTGAAAATAAATCTCAACCTTTCATTTGTGTATATTGCTATGAATATTAGAGAATCTTCCATGGAGGTTAAATCCTCACCATGCACCTGATGATTATTACATCCATGTGTTTGTTGGAATATACATAGTAGAATTTTCAAATCAAGGGTTAACATTTATCTCCTATTTTAATTAATTTATCTCATATTAAAATGTATACATGTTTAACTAATATATTAATTCTTTTTATAATTAATAATAATAATAATTTAAAACAAAGTTATAATTTAGTTATTTTTTATTATTTGTTTTAATCTAGACAATGAGGGATGTATAATGGGATAAGTTGTCTTATTCTTATCATGGATTGATGCTTACCCACATTTACAGTCATTTAATGTGGATGTGCTAGTTGATAATTAAATTAGAATTATGGAAGAATTGGAATGCCCATACATGGATGGAAAATGCCAAGAGACAACAAACCATGATAAGTATGAAAAGACTTACCCTACGATACATCTCACATTTCACACATTAAAGAAATCATAAAAATTAGCTAAATTATAACTTTATATATGTGCATTTTTAAAAACATGTAACAATATTCTGACCCAAGGAGATTCACCCCCACGTTACCATGGAAATTCTTCACTTGTAAATAGCTTTTTTTGTCAATATAATGACTTATCAATACCACATGTAGAATATGGCATATCTTATGAATTTTTCTTCAAATAATTAGTTTCTATGATGAATTATTCATGATTAGGAATATATACACTTTAAGAAACATGTAACAATATTCTTAACCATGGAGATTCACCACCACTTGACCATGGAAATTCTTAACTTCTTCTCCTATAATACCATCATCCACTACTACGGCTTGTCAATATCACATGCCCAATATGATACATGTTGTTATGATAATTTCTTTAATTAATTAATTTGAGATAAATTAATTATAAGAGCACAACTAACTTGGAGATAAATCTAAACTATTTATTTATGACTACTATTATGAATATTTTGGCATATTCTGTGGAGGTTAAATATTTACTGTCCACCTAATAATTATTGATTTCATGAAGAGACACATCCTACAACTCAGTACATGGATATGTAATTCTTTCTGTGTGTAACATCAAGTTGATGTATGTCCCTTTTAAAATAAAAATAAAGTATTCTCTCAATGAAAAACAATTATTTCTATAATAAAAAATGAAAATGAATATACATGCTTGATATGAAGGCAATGTAAAAATATTTCACTCTCACTCTTAGTCATAAATAAAATATTCCAATATCTATGTGAGGTAACATATTTTATATTAACTTTGGAGAGATAAAGTAACTAAAAGTAAAATAATATTACATTTTAAAATAAAAATAAACTATTATGTAATAAAATATGAGAACATGTGCTTGGTATGAAGGTGATGTAAAAATATAAAATGTTCCAATATCCATATGAGGTAACATAATTTTATATTAACTTTTAAGAGAAAAAATGACTTTAAAAAAAAAAAGGTTGTTTTATCTATTACATACATATTTATATAGAAATAAAATAAAAAAAAAAATAGCATTGACCATAGTAAAATATTGCATTGCTCATTAAAAAATGTTATTGAAAGTAAAAAAATTAAATTACTTCCTAATAAAAAAAATAAAAAGTCTTAATATTACATCAACATGTGACATTTAAGAAATATTAGTAATGACAAAAAAAATCCAATGTGGAAACTTAACATTTCAATGTCATATATATATATATATATATATATATATATATATGAAATCTAGGAATTGCAAGTTTTAGTGCATTCTATACAATCCAAGTGATCGAGGGGAATTTTAATACATTGAATCCATGTATGGATTCAAAAATGAAATTTAAACAATAAAACATGATGTGTGTGCGTATTTAGTTTAACCATGGATTTATCAGGGGCAAGGGGACCAAATCTTTCAATTTGCAAACCTTTTTTCAATTTTTCCCCTCTAAAAAATGTTTTCACCTCAAAATATTTGATCCCTCTTTGTGTTTTATTGATCCATGGTTAAGATGGATCTATATTGGTAATTAAATTAAAATTATGGAAGACCTATTCTGAAATAGACACGCTTATCAATGTATTTAGTTAAAATGGATATTTGAATCATTTATTTAACAACTATATTGAAATATTTTAAAAAATAGACTAATTATGCACCTTCATCACATTCTCAAAAGTGAAAGTATAAGGCTTTTTAAACTTTTATTACCATATGTCTCTCTAAAATTGATATGAAATTATCTTACTTCACATGGAGATCAAAATATTTTCTTTATTTTTGGGTGTGACTGAAATTTTTTTTAAACTTCTTCATACTCAATAATGAATTGAGTGTGATTATTGATATTTTATAATTCTTTTAAATAAAAGTAACCAAACATGTGTATTCATTTTTTTTTTTATTATAGCTAGCATTGATTTTTATTTAGAGGATATTTTATTGTGCAATGAGGCACATTCTATAGCTCAATATAAGAGATGTGTGTAATACCATTTTATTTTCATTTTTAGAATAAAAATAAAATAATATTAGTATTAAAAAAACAATGTCAACTATAATAAAAACAAAAAATAAATATACATGTTTGGTTAGTTTTAATTAAAATGAATTAGGGAAATTTTGAGGTCAAAATGAGCCTCAAAATAAAAAATTTAGTAACAAAATTAATTTTAATAGAACCAATATGCTTCAAGATGATGATGTCATCCCCATGGGTAAATTTTTTCAAGGGAAAAGAAGAAACTTACTTTCTTTAATTTTATTTTAAGCTTATATCCTTATAGGTTTACCCAAATGTCAATTGTAAACACTCATTGGATGAAGAATTAAATCTCGCACCCTACGAGTATCCACTCTGCTTAATTTTGAGAAGACCCACATCAAAAAAACTAAAGATACATCAAAAATGTGTTCAACGATTTTTTTAATGTATCATCAATTTTTTTGATGTGGGCCTTCTCAAAAGTATACAAAGTGGATACTCGTTGGATGTGGGATTTAATTTTTGCATAAAATTATAAAGAGATAAACAAAAAAGTACAATAAAAGGCAGTTTTATTTCTTTTAAAAAAAATCAAGGTCAGTATTTTATTTTTTTAAACTATTATTTTATTATTTTCCTTTGAAGGAAATTTTAGACCTCAAAATTCCCCTAATGATTATAAAACATCAATAATGAAACTCTTACTCTGCTTGTGTGATGTTTTGTTGACTATGAAGGACATGTGGCAAAAATGTTGTAAAAATATTTCATTTCACTCTTAGGAATAAATAAAATATCTCAATGTTCATATAAAGTAACAAAATTTAATACTAAATTTAGAAAGAGAAAACAATTTAAAGTAAAAAATATTTAATATTTTCAATTTTGAGTATGAGGAAAATATATGATTCATATACTTTTTAAAAATGTTTTAGTTGAATATATATATATATATATATATATATATATATATATATATATATATATATATATATATATATATATATATATATATATATAACTCAATTAATTCATAATAAATATATATATATATATAACTCAATTACTTCATAATAAAAATAATAAAGGGAGTTGTAAAATCCATTTAATTTTAAATATAAAATTAATATGTGACATTTAAAAAATATTATTAATAATAATAAAATACAGTGTAGATTATAAATAATTTAAGAATGAAACTAAATGAAATACATATTTGACATAAAATACAGAGATAAAGTGAAACTAAACTTTAATTAATAAATAGAAATGCTAAAGTTGCTTACATACTGAATGAAAGCAAACTAGCTCGAATGGTGGTAGCTTTATCTTTAAGAAGAGATGTGGCGGCTATGTACCTTATTGAATTGTGTTAAAATGAGGCTCAAAGGATTTTTTATTGTGAATCAACAATGAAAAACCATAAACATCCAAAACCATAACCCTAGGATATGAAGTGTCAAAGGCTTATGGGCCCTGATACGATATGGGCATAACCATATCATATCTTTTGCATACAATATTTCTTTGGTGTGCAGAAAGAAAGGCCTATCTAAGGAGAAATAATTTTGACTTCCAACATCAATATATGCCATCACATTGGCATGTTTCCCCAAAAACAATTGTTTAGGGCTGAAAACCAGCTCCAGATATTCACAACCTAAAAGCTATCAAAAATGGAAAACTGTCAAAAAAGGAAAATTTTGTTGTGAGCAGGTGGAATAGGTGGGTGGCCACCAATATCCACCTAGATCATTTAATATACAGAGTTAAATAATATTGACAATTATTTAAAAATATAGTAATAAAAAACAAACAATTGAAAGTAGAAAATGTGATCCATAAATAAAATATTTCAATACCCATGCTAAATAAAACACTTTAATGTCATCCTCATGGTGGGTGCAAATGCAGAGCAACCAATTTGAAAAGAACGCTCGTGGAAGTTTGGATCTCCAACTAGGAGGACATGCGTCGACCACATCCCAAACGTATGATCCTTTTAATATTATCATTTGGGGATCCCTCTCCACCATTGTGAGTGAGTACATCAACCTTGGGATTATGATGGAATTTGATCATTACATGGTCATCTATCCTCGACGTGATTTGATCAATATTAATGCCCCTATGTGCAAAGGATTTATATATATCATTGTTTTCATGGGGACTACCAACCTGTTTTGGGTTGTCGTTCGAGCCATGGTGTCTATCCACTACAATGTCACTCATATTTGCAGTATTATGGCAGCCAGTGACTATGCTGATGTTTGTAATATTACTCTTTTCATCGACCAGGAGATTAGGCTTAGAAATACACTGGTCATGGGGAATTGGGAGGCCTATTGAATTTATTTGGCTACTCAAAGGATCCATTTTTTCATTTTGGTTCTCTTTTCAGATCAGGAGAAATTGGCCACTCTCAGGGGAAATTACAGTGGGTCTTTGTAGATCCCCTTAGTTGTCCATTCATTTCTCTGACATGAGAATAATTATTGGTTTTGGAAATGAGTCACCTTGGTCAATCTTTTTAATCTTAGAAAGCTTGGAGGGAAATTATTTGGCCCAATTTTTCCCAATCATAGTTCTCAATGGCTTACAGTGTATCATCCCAGAGAATTAGTGAAAGCCAAAAGCCTTGTATCACAGCTTCTTGGTAGCCATGGTGGTCAGATGAAGGAATTCTTCGGTTATTTCATGGTCGCACTCAGATGATATACACCACCTTGTTGGTTAGAGGGATGAGTTCAGGCACAAAGAAGAGCATGATGGTTTGTTAGCTACTTTTCGGATGATTGCGGCTTTATGGTTGGCTACTCGCTGCATTTGGGTTGTTTGTGGGTCGTGTTGGTAGCAATTTTCTTTTTTGTGACCTAGAGAAGTTAAAGGAAAGGCTTGAGGTGTCTAAATCCCATGGACGCAGCATGCAGTCGGAGTCTCTTCACGACAATTTTCTTGTCCCAGGTTATCCAAACTTAGCAAATTCATTGGCTAATTACTATGTCAGTTGCCTACCTTTTTTATCTAGTTTAGTCTGGTCATGTTTTGCACCATCACTGTTAGTTTTTTGGCATGAGGTTAAAGTGCCAACTATCATGTATTTTTTTAAAGTTCTTTCAGTCTTGCCTATGGTTCTAAAATAAATCCTAGTTAAACTTAGTATATGTAATATTAAGAATTTAAATTTGTGTTTTTGGGATGGTTTCCCTATGAGGAAGCCCTTACTGCCAACTAGAACTGCTTGTACTCATTTTCAACAATATTTAAATGTCAAGCCTTACAAAAAAATTATTTAATGAAAAAAAAAACATTTTAATGTCAAATATGTTTGTACTAGAGTAACCATATAAATTAAATGGTCGGTAAATGTCGATAAGAAACAATCCAAAAAAAAACAATATCAAAATACTAATTTCATAATATATCTCATAGTGCTAGATCTTCAAAAATGATAAAAAATTATACATAAGTTAAACACATGTACATTTAAGAAAACATGTAACAATATTCTTAACCATAGAGATTTGCACCTACTTTTTCAAGAATATTCTTAATCTGTGAATAGGATTTGTTACGCCTAGAGGTATTCTACAACCTAGTATGACGGAAATTTGTGATTCCTACAATGATAAAGCTCTAGTTGAGACTTTTCCCTTCTGAAATATATATATATATATATATATATATATATATATATATATATATATATATATATAGAGAGAGAGAGAGAGAGAGAGAGAGAGAGAGAGAGATGTTGTTGGTATTAAAACCTAATATGAAGGAGATGTGGTAAAATTATATTATTTAATGTCGCTCTCTACCATAAATATAATATTCCAATGTTCATATAATTTAACATAATTTTGTTTCAAATTTAAATAGAAATAAAGTAATTAAAAGTCAAATAAATCTTGTATTTTTACTTTTGAGTATAAGGAAGATATATAATTATTATATTTTTAAAACTATTTCAATACAACAATTAAATAATTAAAAATCCATGTTAATATGTATATGTATATGTATATGGATATGTATATGTATATGTATATGTAGATGTAGATGTAGATGTAGATGTAGATATATACTCACTTTCTACCATGAAAAATAAATAAATTAACACAGTTTTATATCAACTTCAAGTAATATAAATTAATTAAAAGTAAAAAGCAAATGTCAATTTTGAGTGTGATGAAAATGTATAATTGTTATATTTTTTTAAATATTAATAAAATAATTAAATAATTAAATGTCCATATTAACAAACAAAAACACACACATATATATAAAGTTAGCCAAAAAAAAAAAAAAAAATTAATGTTGATGATAACAAAACATTTCAACCTTTAAAGTTTAGAAGTAATTAAAAGTAAAAAAGTTTAGTTCCTCTTAATAATAATGCATTGATGTATAATTCTTAATAATAGTAATAAAAGGAATATGTGTAATGCATTTATTTCTTAATATAAAAAGAATATATGGCACTTAAAAAATATTAATAATAATAATAAATTCAATATGAATTATAAATAAAATATTTCAATATTAGGGTTAATTAATCTTGATGTGTATTAAAAAATGTATAACAAAGACTTGTTGGAATTGCAAGCTTAAGTTGTGTGCTCAAAGATATTTTCAATGTTTTGAATCCCTTTATGCACTTAAAAATGTAATTTAAAGAAAAAAAAAAATTATACATGGGATACACACACACACACACATATATATATATATATCAAGTCCTTGAAGGATCAAATCTCATAAGGTGCAAACCCTTTTTCAAGTTTTTCACTTTAAAAGATTTGATCCCTCTCGATTCTTGCTAAATATATGCTTAATATGGATATATAATAGTTTTTTTTAAATGAACATTTATTTTAGAAGGAACATTTGTCAACTTGAGGTTGAGCATAGAAGGAATTACATATATCCCTTATATTGAATTGTATAATGAGCCTCTTGAACAATAATGTTCACCAATATGAATCATTATTTTAATTTATATGTTCAAATGAATCTTAATTTATGAGTAATATTTATATTTTATATATATTTCACATTAAAATATTTAAAAATATTTTTTATTTTAATTATATATTTACTATTTAATTTTATTAATTTTTTTTATATATTTATTAATTATATGTTATGAAATATCGTGACGTGGTTGAAATACAATGAAATAAATGGGGTTGGGGCTCAATGTTTCCTACCATTATCACTTCCTATGATGTGTCTCCATCAAGGTGCATTTAATGAGCCTCTCCTCCCAATGTGGGATACTAAGGCCCCTTAGAAATCATATGTTATATGTGTCAAGGTCATGTTTGCTAACTCTAAAACATGTTTTATTCTTTAGGAGGGTGGCTCAACCCTGGCGCTCTCCTCCATCGCTTCCTCCATCTCCTGCTTTCACTTACCATACACTTGGACTCTTGCCTAGTTTCCTAGATGGGTTGTCTATCATCCTCATCGATGATTTTCCTCCTATGTTGTTGTATTTTTCATAAGGGGATGGAATTATCCCCATCTGATGTCGATGCAACTTAACTAGAAATATGTAAGGGATTTTATCTTTCATGGTTACCTCATGCATCTCCCCTCTCACCTTATTTCACATCCATGTGATGTCCTACTACCTCCAACAGCCATGATGTGTAAGAGAGCTCATTGCAGGCATGAAAATGGAGTTTGTGGAGCTTTAGAGGGTTCCAAGGCATGCCTTCAAGAAACATACTCTATCCATAGCCTCCATGCCAACACGCCACCATACACATAAGAGGAAATTCGAATGTGGAGGAAGAAATCCGTGATGAATAGAAAGTCACTATAGATTCATAGGCCATGGCATCCATTTATCTTTCGGTTTATTATATAGATAATTCATGAGGTTTTCAAAATCATTATTTGCATACTATTAATTTATATTGTCATGTCAAGTTTCTACTTGGAAAAATCTTGGTGGATAGAAGACAATCCCAAGCCAATATTTTACATAAGTTGGATGAACTCTGAGACCTCATTCTTAATGTGGAAGACCAACTAGACCCTATTAGAAATGGGTTCTCCACCCAACTCTTTTGTTCTTCCACCATGCAAGGTTGAGGAATAACAAATCAACCTAGATACTTGTTTATCATCCTAATACTCTAGTTCCTTGCAATTCTATCTCATATTTGGCTTCTCTAGCTAGGCCTCAAGGATATAGTTATGTTTTAATTTAAATCTATGCTTAGCTTAATATTCTTGTTAGCTCAGACCTTGTAGTTCAACAAGGATGTTATTTTTTAATCTTGTTGTTGGTTTCCCTTGAGTGGGAAACAATTGGTTTTTGTATATGTTCATCTTGTACAATCCTTTATTTTTTCTACTTCCACTCTCTACTTTATTGTATGTGGTATAGTTTCAAAGGTGACAAGTTAAGAATAGTAATTTTGTTAATATTATGTAGATATTTTCTATTGCAATACAAAAACAACTTATAGAGAAATAAATAAATAAATTATATGTTCAGAAATATTATAGTTCTGAATATCGATCATTATTATTTAAGCTTATTTTAATGTTATATGCATATACGATTTTTTCTTATAAAAATGTTTGTAAGTTTATAATAAAAACAAAATTACACTATACCAGATTGAATTTAATCGATTTATTATTTTTATATTAGTTTACCTTGTCAGCATTATGTTTTATTATTGTTTTTTATGCAATGCTTCATTTTTACTAACAGTACAACATTTATCCCATTTTGAGCCAACATTCAAATAATTTGCACTCATTTATAGACAAAGACGACATCCCCTCCACATTGTGTTGTAGAATTCCTCTTGAGACAAAATTTTGCACATCTACACAATACTAAGGAGTAGTTTATATATATATGATAAATGAACTAGGCATCTGGTTAAAATAAAAAATATAAGAAACATTTACTTTCAATTGTCTCTTTATATATATTTAATATAAAATTATTTTATTTATATGAATATTGGAATATTTTATTTTTGATTAACAATCTTTTGTTATTAATAATATCTTTAAAATATCACATGTAAACTCCATATTAAATAGTGGAAGAATTATACATCTCCTTAGTATTAAAGTTAAAAAAAAATTAGAAAATTATATTATTTCTATATATAAAATAATGTAAAATTAATAAAAACATCAAAATATTTTATTTATAATTAATATTAAAATATATTTTAATTTATTTATATAAATATTCTTTCATTAATATTAAAAGACATCTTAATGTAACTATCTCTCCCATAATCATAATTAATTATAAAGTGTTTCTCAAATCAATATAAAGATATATTAATTTAAATTAATATAAATCACTAAAACAATATATGAAAAAATGACATTGTACATAAAACACTAAAATTTAAGCGAAATATTGAAATGATTTATTTATTTATCTATTATCCATTAGCTTAATATTGTCAAGTTGAGTTGGTTTGAAACAATGCAAGAAATTTATAATTTATAGTTATTTCTAAATAATTTATTATTTAATATGAACCAAATTTAAAAAAAAAATTACAATTTAAATAAAATTGTTTTCAAATAAATATTTATAGAAATTAATACTAATATTGATATATAATAATTAAAAAAAATTATAAATATTTTATTTTAATTTATATTCAAATAAATTTATAAATATAATTAAGTTATTTTGTAATTTTTCTTTCCTGTTTCATTAATAAAAAACATAATTTATTTTCAACATTTGTAAATTGTAATTTTAAAAGAAATTAAATCATATATAAAGACGTTGAATATGTTGAGAAATCTAGAATAACTATTCTAATCGAAGCTACATGTTTTCTAGCTATAAAATATATGCCTTTAAAGTTGTATAAAAACTTATGTAAATCACATAAGTAAAGGAACCCACATAATATGCCTTTACCAAATGAATATTCTGTATATACTAATATTACATTTAGAGTAAGAGTCCCCATTAAAAGTAAAAATAGTTCACAAAGAAAAATCGAAAGAGAAATTTGTTCTCGTGTATTTTATTCTATTATGGTAGATGAAAGTATAAATAAAATAATGTAGCAACACTTTATTGTATATAAATATAAAATGGTGAAATTTGGGTCAGATGGAGTTTCACCTATGAGAGGCATTCATGAAGATATGGTTGCTAAATTTCTCCACGAAGTTGCCTCATTTGTTATGTAGTCAATGTGTAGGACATCATGAGTCATTAGCTATATTTGAAGATTTAAATTATTTTTCCAGTTTTAACTATATTGATAAGTTGGTTTATAGAGCATATTCTCTGGTTCGAAAAATATATAACGAGTCATAGAGAACTTGAACTATTAATGGGCTTATTAGTCCGTGCGTGCTTGAGACTATAGCGATTGATGATCGTTTACTCAGCATTAAATTGTTTTAACTAACCATCGCATTCATGGTTTAACCAATGTTTTAGCAGAGTTATATCATCAAACAAATTGTTATGTTAAGTTTTAATTTGCACCTCTTATTGCAGAGAAAACCGTATAATTTTATTAAAACTTTGGTTAATTGTTTCAGATAGTTTCATATTTCACTTCAATGTTAATTTAATGTTAGGCTGTAGATAGAATTATTAAGAAAACATTTAATGTTTTTGTAATATTGAAAGCGACCACTGATGTTCTAGGCCACTTCAGGCACCTTCGTATATGAGCTTCGTGGCAAGCTTCATGTCATCACCTCTGCTACTGGGACACGGTATAGAAGTCATCCTGAAAATAAAGTATCAGTATGATGTAAAGAAAAGTGCCGCCAATGGTCAGGATCAATCCCAACATGTTGATTATGAAATTCCTGGTGCCAAAACGAATGTTGGTGCTGAAGAAATTGTTGCCTTCTATTCCAGGATTCGGGTCACTACTCCTTATGTTTTTTGTTTTGAAATGGGAATTTTCGATTCAAAATCCGTCATTGCTCTCGACTATCCAAAGTGGCAAGCTAGTGCTCACCTGCTTCCTTTAAGCCCATTCAAGGAGCCCCTTTGTAGAGCCAGGACCATATAGATATTATTTGGTTAGCAGAAACTTTGATGAAATGGATCACGAGGAAAGCACGGCCCTACAGTCAAGGCTGCCCTGGAAGCCTAAGCATACAAAAGATAGTATATTGACGAGGGTAAAAGGCGGCTTCTTTTTCCGACTGGAAGGTAATTTCCTATCCCTCTTGATAGCTACAGTACTTTTCTTAGATGGCCACCTAAGAGACTTAGGAATTGTTGCAATTCCCTCTGAATAGCTCTAATTCTCCCATCCAAAGTAGTGTTGAAATATTTAAAATTCTAGAACAACAATGGAGAATAAAATTCTCCCTCTTCAACACAGAGAAAATATTAAAAATTTCTTCACTGGAGACAGAGTTTTCACTCTAAAAACTATTTCATTAAACTTCAAAAAAACTTGGTTACAAAATCTCCTCTGCCTGAGGGAATACACATAAACTTTGACTGCTTCAAAACACAGTTCAACACTAAACTCACACTGTCTAAAATTTCACTCTATCTGTGCATTTACAACTCACTGCTGTGTGTTGGAAGAAATACTCTGTCTCTCAAAAAACAATGAATGCACTGCTGTGCAATTCAAAAATCTGTTACACTTCTGCTATGTGTAAATATAAAACTTACCATGTAATTTTCTCACAGGCCTTTTTCAACTCTTCATATGCCTCAGCATTTTTTTTACAATATATAAAAAAAAACTATATTAAAATAAAAACTTATTTTAAAAACTTAAAACAGAAGTCGTATACCATATGAAGTATGGTGTAAAGTTTAATAAAAAAACATAAACCAAAAATTTTGAATATGGCCCATGACCTTCCTTTTGAAATGCACGTTTGATATATATGTAAAACATATATATAAAGGGACTGTTCGCACGACTTTTAAAAACCAAATATTAAAACAAACTTTGACCATGCATTGAACCGGACGTCAACCAAAAAATTAAACCTTCCTGCAATCGATTTCGGGTGACAAAAACTTCTGCTGACGTCACCAAAAATGTGATGCGAAATTTTTATTAATTCCGCCTTATGAATTTTTCCGCGTCCGATTTTAGGCAGTGGTACGGACGGCTGAGTGTGATGTGGAATTTCTATTAAGTCTGTCTCAATGAAATTTCAGGTCCGGAAATTTTCATGTGGTTTGGGACCACTGTCCTTCAGATTTTAAACTCCCGCGCATACAGAATCAATGCTCTGATGTTTAAACAATATACTCTGCTGTGCATATACTCTGTTCTTTCTGAATACACAGGACAGACGCCTAAAACAGAATTTGACTGATCAAAAATGGCAAGCAGGTCGCGTACAAAAACCTGCAGATAGAAATGGAAGGCGGCTCACGTACTTTGCAAAGCTGAAATTAATTTTCAACACTCCCCCTTACTTTCAGCAGCTGGGTTATCAGTCATACCCAGACATTTCCTCAAAAACTCAAAACTCTTCTGCCCCAATGGCTTGGTCAGAATGTCTGCAAACTGCTCCTGAGTTCTGCAGTGTTCCAAAACAATTTCACCATTGTTTACCAATTCTCTGATGTAATGAAACTTTGTGTCAATGTGTTTCGTTCTTTTGTGAAACACAGAATTCTTGGATAATGCAATAGCTGAGCTATTGTCACAATAAATCACTGTTCCTTTTACCTGCTCTTGGCACAAACTTCTTAACATCCTTCTCATCCAAATTGCTTGACAAGCTGCTGCTGTGGCTGCCACATATTCTGCCTCTGCTGTAGACAATGCTACAATGGGTTGTTTTTTAGAAGCCCATGAAATTGCTCCTGAACCCATGTGAAAAACATAACCGGAAGTGCTCTTCCGATCATCTCAAATTCCAGCCCAATCACTGTCAGTGTATCCAACTAAATCTGAATTTTCTGAAGCAGTATATAAAATACCAAACCTTTTTGTACCTTTAACATACCTCAAAATTCTCTTCACTGCCTGCCAATGTGCATCCTTTGGCTTCTCCATGAATCTGGAAATCAAACTAATAGCATGCATTATGTCGGGCCTAGTTGCAGTCAAATACATGAGGCTGCCAACTATGCTCTTATACAAGCTAGGATCAAAATCCTTGCTGCTATCCTCTCTGCTGAGTTTTAATCCCATCACTGTGGGAGTGATCGCTGCTTTGCTCTCCTGCATATTAAATCTTTCAAGCACTTCATTAACATATTTTTCCTGTGAGATAAAAATCCCATTTTCATCTTGTTCTACTTCTATTCCTAAGAAGTATTTAAACAAACCCATGTCAGTCATTTCAAATTCTTCTTTCATGACTGTTTTAAAATTTTCAATAAGGTAATCATCATTACCTGTGAAAATAACATCATCAACATATAAAACTACAATCAACATTTTTCCATCTTTTTTTTTGATGTAGAGGGTGGGTTCTCCCTCACACTTTTCAAATCCATTTTCCAGTAGATAGGAATCTATCCTACTGTACCATGCTCTTGGTGCTTGCTTCAACCCATAAAGAACTTTCTTCAACTTGCACACTTTGTGCTCTTGGCCTTTCTTTTCATAGCCGAGAGGTTGTTCAATGTAAACCTCTTCCATTAACACTCCATTTAGGAATGTTGATTTCACGTCCATTTGGTAAACTTTCCACTTGTTTTGTGCTGCTATGGACAGCACTGCTCTCACGGTTTCCATTCTAGCAACCGGTGCAAAAGTTTCCTCATAATCTATCCCATGCTTCTCCTTATACCCTTTGACGACAAGTCTTGCCTTGTGTCTCTCTATTTTTCCTTCAGCATTACTCTTGGTCTTATAGACCCATTTAACTCCAATGACATATTTACCTTTTGGGAGTTCAACCAAATCCCAAGTCTTGTTTATTTCTATGGCATTAATCTCCTCATCCATAGCTTCTATCCATTTCTTATCCTTAATAGCTTCTTCGAAATGAAAAGGATCATCAACATGACAATATAAAGCAAACAAAGAATTGATGCCTTCATTTGCTGCCTCTTGTGCATAAATGTCATTCAAATTTCTGAACTTCTTACCTCTTTCATTTGGTGTACAAATTCCTGAGGAAGCACTTGAATTTCCTCCTTGCAGTGTGCTCAGAGAAGAACTCTCATTTCTCCTCAAGGGTGTCTCTTGCTGCTCTTGTGTTGGTGCTGCTGTTTGGGGATGTATTTCAGCCAATTCATCATCATCTTCATCATGAGATAAACAGTGTTTAACATTCACTGTTTTCTCTATGCTTCCATCCCAAGCTTCCTCCTGAATAAACTGAACATCTATGCTCACAATAAACTTCTTGGTGGATGGGTTGTATAACCTGTAGGCCTTACATTCCTCACTGTATCCAATGAAAATACATTTCTCCCCCTTGTTGTCCAACTTCTTCCTTAGCTGATCCGGAATGTGTGCATAAGCCACACATCCAAAAACCTTCATATGTGTGACACTTTGCTTTGTGCCACTCCATGCCTCTTTCGGCACTTTGTTCATCACTTCTTTTGTAGGGCACCTATTCAAAATGTATGCTGCACAATGTATAGCTTCAGTCCAATAATCATTAGGAAAATGCTTTGCCTTTAACATACTCCTCACCATGTCCATTATGGTTCTATTCTTCCTTTCGGCTACTCCATTTTGTTGCGGAGTATATCTAGTTGTAAACTGCTTTTGAATACCATTTTCTCTACAAAAACGTAGAAAATCTTTAGAGATATACTCACCTCCTCTATCAGTCCTTAGAACTTTGATGTGCAGCCCACTCTGGTTTTCCACAAGTGCTTTGAAATTGCAAAAATTTTCAAACACTTCACTTTTATTTTTCAAAAAGTAAACCCAAGTTTTTCTTGTAAAATCATCTATGAATGTTAACATGTAGTGGCTGCTAGCAAGCGATGGAGTTTGCATCAGTCCACACAAATCTGAGTGGACAATCTCTAAGGGTGCCTTTGCCCTTATGCTTTTCCCGGAAGGAAAACTTTCTCTGTGTTGTTTCCCCAAGATACAACCTTCACAAAGGTTGTCCGGCTTCTCTATCAATGGTAAACCTCTTACCATTCCTTTTTTGTTCAACAAATTAAGACCTCCAAAGTTGAGATGTCCAAATCTCAAGTGCCACAACCAATTTTCATCTTTTGGTTCGCTTTGGATAGCCTCCTTTTCCACTGCTGCTATCTTTTCTTCATTCTTCAAATCTGCTCTCATTCTAAGAGGGAACATCCTCTTCCTTTTCATCTTCACTTCAGCAATACATTGTTTGTTGGGTGGTTTTTCCATGATGGTACAAACATCATCCTCAAAAAATACATTGTACCCCTTTTGAACAATTTGTCCAATACTTAAGAGGTTACACTTCATTCCTAGAACATAATAGACATCTGCTATGGATTTCTTTGCACCTTTTCTTGTTAAAACATTTACATTTCCTTTTCCCATAACAGACACTTTGCTATCAGTTCATAGTGTGACTTGTGACTTCACACTCTCATCTAGCATAGAAAACATTTCTAAGTTTCCTGTCATATGGTTACTGCAACCGGATTCTAGAAACCATAAGTCTTCATTCTTTTCTTCAGCCATATTACAAGCTAAAAAAAAATTATCTTGGCTGAGATTTTCTCTAGTGAAATTTGCACTAGTTCTACTTCCCATGTCATGCTGCTTCTTTCTACATTCATTAGCATAATGACCATATTTTTTACAATAGTGACATTGGACATTGGACTTATCATACCTCTGTCCTTGAGCATTCTGCTGACCACTTTGCTGGCTGTTTCCTTGGCCTTGATGCTGATTTGGATTGCTGCCCCTTCCTTGAGCATTTACTAGATTGTTCCTTCCACCTCTGTTTTGGCTTCTGCCTCTTCCTCTTTTGTTTCCTCTGCCTTGCCCTTTTCCTCTTCCGAAAGACATCTGGGTCTTAAAGGCATTTTCCAGAGATGAGTTTTCACTCCTACCCAATCTTTGCTCATGAGTCATCAGTGATGCATGTAGCTCATCCACTGTGAACTTTGTGAGATCCTTAGTCTCCTCTATGGTGGTGATAATCACATCGAATCTTAAGGGTAGACTCCTCAAGAGTTTTTCCACAATCCTCTTATCTTCAAGAGTCTCTCCATGAGATCTTATTTGTGTGACCATTCCAATCACATGAGTGAAGAATGAGTCAATAGTATCTAACTCTTTCATATAGAGAGTCTCAAAGTCTCTCCTCAGCAACTGAAGTTTTGATGTCTTCACTTTTTCCATGCCTTGATAGGCTGTCTTGAGAGTTTCCCATGCTTCTCTGGATCTCTTGGCTACTGTTATCCTTGGAAACACACTCTCATGCACTGCTTTATACAATAAGAAGAGAGCCTTGGAGTCTTTCTTCTTATTGCTCTTCAGCAACTCTCTTTCTACCTGAGTTAAATCTTGAAACTCTTCTTCATCTGCTGGCTCTTCAAAGCCATCCTTAACAAATTCCCATAAGTCTTGGGAGAAAAATAAAGCTCTCATATTTATTGACCAGTAGTCATAAGTTTTCCCATTAAACATTGGGAGATGGATATTTCCCATACCCATACCAGTGCTAGCTCTAGCCATTCTGCACTCTTAACTATGATTCAAAAACACTTGACTGTGTATTTAAAATAACTGACTGTTCTGCAACAGTAACACAAAATCTGTATAGATAAATACCTTTGGATTCTTCTTGACTGAGTCTTCACACTATTGGAGAAGTTGCTGCAACAAAGAACTCCTTTCCTTCAGCTTCTTTGATCTTCAAAGAGCCTGGACTAGCTCTGATACCATGTTGAAATATTTAAAATTCCAGAACAACAATGGAGAATAAAATTCCCCCTCTTCAACACAGAGAAAATATTAAAAATTTCTTCACTGGAGACAGAGTTTTCACTCTAAAAACTATTTCATTAAACTTCAAAAAAACTTGGTTACAAAATATCCTCTGCCTGAGAGAATACACAGAAACTTTGACTGCTTCAAAACACAGTTCAACACTAAACTCACACTGTCTAAAATTTCACTCTATCTGTGCATTTACAACTCACTGTTGTGTGTTGGAAGAAATACTCTGTCTCTCAAAAAAAATGAATGCACTGCTGTGCAATTCAAAAATCTGTTACACTTCTATTGTGTGTAAATATAAAACTTACCATGTAATTTGCTCACAGGCCTTTTTCAACTCTTTATATGCCTCAGCATTTTTTTTACAATATATAAAAAAAAACTATATTAAATTAAAAACTTATTTTAAAAACTTAAAACAGAAGTCGTATACCATATGAAGTATGGTGTAAAGTTTAATAAAAAAACATAAACCAAAAATTTTGAATATGGCCCACGGCCTTCCTTTTGAAATGCATGTTTGATATATATGTAAAACATATATATAAAGGGACTATTCACACGACTTTTAAAAACCAAATATTAAAACAAAATTTTACCATGCATTGAACCGGACGTCAACCAAAAAATTAAACCTTCCTGCAATCGATTTTAGGTGACAAAAACTTCTGCTGACGTCACCAAAAATGTGATGCGAAATTTTTATTAATTCTGCCTTATGAATTTTTCCGCGTCTGATTTTAGGCAGTGGTACGGACGTCTGAGTGTGATGCGGAATTTCTATTAAATCTGCCTCAATGAAATTTCAGGTCCGGAAAATTTTCATGTGGTTTGGGACCACTGTCCTTCAGATTTTAAACTCCCGCGCATACAAAATCAAAGCTCTGCTATTTAAACAATATACTCTGCTGTGAATATACTCTGTTCTTTCTGAATACACAGGACAGACGCCCAAAACAGAATGTGAATGATCAAAAAGTGCAAGTGGCTCGTGTACAAAAACCTACAGATAGAAAAGGAAGGCGGCTCACGTACTTTGCAAAGCTAAAAGTAATTTTCAACAAGTAGCTTGTGGTTGATTCTTGTGTGTGCTCGGTAGGGCAAGCAGGCCTTCATATCTCTGCAATATATATCTATATGCGGGAGCCCTTGTTTATGCCATCTATCCTTTTGGGTATAAGTAGGGAAGTTTCCTCATTCTGTAGGATTCTTAAACACATTTCTAGGGCCACAGAATGCGTGAAATTCCATCGTACCCATGCCTCCTTCCTAATAGGTTTACGCCTGATTTCCTCCCATCTAGAAGGCCTCTTCCTCCTTTACTAAATTAGGTGTGGTTTCATCTGTTTCCTCCACAAAATCCTGTAGATATGTGCATTTATATGTGCATAGAAAGGCCTGACGAGTCGAATTACTTCCACACATTGAAAATGACTCTTCGTCATGCTGCCACACATCCATTGAATAGATAGCCAGTCGATTCCCCGTTGTGCATTTTGGAAAAATGTATCTTAATTTTAAAGCATTTTCCGGCCAAACTTGTGGCTGCGCCTATCTTCTCTTGGTTGGATCCTATAGGTTTTGTGGATTATCTATAGCAACACCCCAGCTACTATACAGTTCCCCAGAGTCCTTATTATGCAGGGTTGTAGCTATAGGATCCATTTTTGGGTATTTTTTCAGTTGCGAAGTGGGAAAGCTTTTGCAATTATTTTTCATTTAGCATTACTTATTTTACCTTTTAGTTTTTTTTTGTTAGAACACAACCACAAATTCTTGCACTAAATTTTGAAATTACACTGCTCAAGTGATAGTTCCCTTGATGCTCTTTTGGCTATTTTTTCGTCCAAACAATAATTGTACTCCCTGCTTTATGTAACCAACAGAAGAACGATGGAAATGAAAGAAAAATGCACATATCTATAGAAGTTCTTTGAATTTTATCCGAGGGTGGGGTCTTTATAGTGTTATCTACTGTAGTTAATATCAGCAAAGGGCCTTTAGATCCGAAGGTATTATGGGGCAGAAATCTTTGATATACAGTTTTGTCGCGAGGGTCACCGTGGTGTTTGCGGAGTACACAGAATTCAAAGGAAATTTTACAAGTATTGTTGCTTAGTACCTACAAAAGCCTCCCGCTAGCAACAACAAGTTCACATACAACTGCGATAATCATACCTTCAACTCCCTTATTGAAGATGGCTTCGATATCATTACTTGGAGCTATAATGAGCCAAAAACTAGAGGTATTTGAGCAGGAAAGAACTAATCATACAGGGTCATCATAGATAATTATTTTATATCCGCAGGGACTCCGGCTACGCCAGTTGCTCTTGTTTCAAATAGTTAAGATACACGTACTTCAAATTCATCGAATATCACGGTTTTTTTTTAAAACAGGTTATGAATAGGATTGTCAAAATCATTCTAACATTATTACAAAAATGAAAACATGATAATCAAAATATGTATGAAATGGGAACACTATTTCAAATTTAATTTTTTATTCATTTGCTTGCAAATGTTATAACTTCTAACTAAATTAAATAATCTAAGTCAAAAATTTGAAGAGAAGCATATTGATATAATGTGTATTGGTTTGTAATTAGATGTGCTTATTGAACTTCTTTGTAGAAGATGTTTGTGAGTTATGTTGGAACATGTTCTCAACATGCTTCATATTTCCTAAAGAAATAAAAAAAAAAATTGGAAATTTTGAGTTTCTTAAAAATGTAGGTGCCTCACATGTGTATATTTTAAGATTTGAACCTATACTTAATCATGGTCTTATGTGGTATACCTAATCATTGTCTTAGGTCGTATGGAAGATTGTGTTTTCTTGGATATATATTTTTATCTATAATCATTGTCACATTTGAACCTATACTTAATCATGGTCTTATGTGGTATACCTAATCATTGTCTTAGGTCGTATGGAAAATTATGTTTTCTTGGATATAGCTTTTTGTTTATAATCATTGTCTTAGGTGATATAGAAGATTGTGTTTTCTTGGATATGACTTTTGTCTAAAAGTTGAAAGATTTACAAATTTCCTAATATTCTATGTAGTAAAAATATAAAGTCCTTGTTATGTCTTTAAAGAAGATTATGAAGGAGACTATAATTATTGTTGAGATGGATTTGTGAAAAAAGGTTTGATATTGGACACTCATTAATAATTGATACATAAAAATTCTGAAGGTGAAAAGGAAAATTTTATTACTAATCTACATTATCCATATCCAAAGAAAAGCATGTTTAGAGCATAGTAACAATGTGGAGGATAACCTGAGTGGTGTGACACTTACACAAATTTAGTCGAATTGTGGCAATTTGTTCTTACTCTTTTATTTGTGAAAGGGTATACTCTAAAAAATGAAAATATAATAAGAATTTGTTTAGAAACATTAGGCACTTAGATTTTTTTATATTTATCAATATCTCAAGAATTACACTAAGGATATTGAGACATAGTTTATTAAATTTGGACAAGGACAAGCAAGAAGACAACCACTTATTTTAACGTGTAAAGGAAGTTAAGATGTCATAATACTTTATTAAATTTTATAATGTTAAATATCTTGAATAAACAATAAAACAATTATTTTCTAACCTTATTATAACATCCCCTAGTAATCTCACATGAAAATGCATGGAGTTATAAAAATATTACACAATTTACCCACGGGTAACCATCCAAATTACTATTCCAGATTCCTCATTAACAATTAGATAGAATATTCATCATTACATAGAGTAACTTTAGTAAAGGAATAGTAAGTTACATAACCATTAACAACCACTATTACAGCATATTAACATAAACTTTCTAATGTATCCTTGCATCATTTTAATGAGTCCTTTAATTAGATTAGTTAATCGCATACTTGATATTATAAACATTAGCTCATGCAAGAAATTCACAGCATAAAAGTAGCACAACAGGCAACCACATTATTCATTAGAGAACTTTTGAGATCTAAAATGTACAACCAAAATAAACTTTATAATAACCAATAGTATTCAAGATGATGATTTCAACCATGGGGAATGATTCACCATTTTTTGGGTAAAAAAGTAAAAAGATTAAAAAATAATAAAATAATAAAACTACTTTTTCAATTTGTATTTTCAACTTATCTCCCGAGGGTTTTACTGAAATTTCGATCGGGAGTACTCATTGGATGAAAATTTTAATTCTTCATCAAAGGAGTACCCATGTTGTGTACTTTTTATGGACCGTGCTACAAGAAAAGGAGAAATACATTAAAAAAACAAAAACAAAAACGTGATTGAAATCACATTTTTCATGTATCATTTTTTCATGTATTTCTCATTTTTCGTGTAGTAAGGTCCATCAAAATTATGAAAAATGGATACTCCTTGGATGAGGAATCCAATTATGCATCCAACGAGTGTTCCCACTCGAAATTTGAGTAAACCCATAGGGAAATAAGTTGAAAATACAAGTTGAAAAAGTAGTTTTTCTTTTTTTCTTCTAAAATTTGGATGATCTAATCGAATATTATTATATTATTTCCACTATTATTTTATAATTTACTTACGAGACCCATTTTAGACTTCAAAATTCCAATAATGAGACACTGATATACCTTGGAAACCCCATAGAGTGAAAACTAGAAAAAAATTAATTTTATTGTTAGACGTTCGTGAGAGTGTTCGCCCCTCACTCAATGGTTATAAGGGAGTCAATTCCTTGACCATTTCCATAAAATATTACAAATAATATTATCTCAAAAACAACATAACTCGTTATAAGCTATTACAATCATCATGTCGTCATTTACCCATAAATCCTTAACATTGTGTCTTTAGGGCCTGGTTATTCCATCAGTGGATTATCTTGCAGCCGAAATTCCTTCAATATGCATAGGCCACTAACTTATTTCCTACCATAATAGTAAACATAATCCATCTTTGGATATATCATGGCATATCCCTGCAACTACTATTGTCGGCAACCTTAAGTACTAATCAACCAGTTCATAAATCTATTCTAGTGGTGTTTCACCATCTATTCATGAAATGCAAACAAAATATCGTGACATGTTTCTTTTAACAACATTTAATATGAATAATTTATAATAATATAACCATCAAATAATGTCTATAAATAAATACCACATTAACTATTATTCCCCTCACAGAATCACACATTCTTGCAAGACAAATCACTAAAACTGCCTAGACATTCATTTAAAGGAAACTGGCACATCAGTTATGATCTTTGTACATGTCAATTACATAAAATTTATCAAAATAATTATCCCTTCTTCTATTACTTTTGGTGCATGTAAATATGTAAAGAAAGCTAACATAATAAATGGTGTTCCTATGCATGTAAATTCATATACTTTCCAAAATAATCTTCCAAAAATAAAGCTTAACACAATAGAGCATGAAAATACATGTTTCCTTTTGGAGTAAATATAGCACAATAGGGCATGAAAAAACATCTCTTCTTTTCCATAAAAATAATTCAATAAGGCATACAAATACATGTCATATTTTCCAAAATATTATACCAACATTACCCATATATGTATTCCAAGGAAAGCAGCACATTACTATGAATTTTGTGCATGTAAATTCATCTTCTTTCCCAAATAACCTTTTCCAATGTAGGCTAACACAACATGCTATCATTTGCCGCATGCAAATGTATATTCATTCTAAACGAAATCTAATACAAATATTGCATGCATATACATGATCTTATTCCAAAATAAACTAAAATAATAGTTATGATAGCATAAAAATAATTACATATAAAGAAATATAGCTCAATATTTCTTCTATCCACGCAAAGTACATATCTCTATAACACAGTGACTATTATTTGTGCATGCAATAGCTTTTCATAATAGTCCTTCTTTAATTTATGCAACATATTTTTTTCTCTAGAATTCTACCATCATTAGTTATTATTTTGTTGTAAACAAATACATACTTATTTTTTTAAAAGGAAGTCAATATATCAGTCAATGTCTCTATGCATAAATATTCTTATTCTTTTTAACAATAAATATAGTCTTATGTGCATAAAGAGATTTACCACAATCAACTAAACTTTTAGTATGTAAATTCACATTTCTTTTTTCTAGAAATCTAGGAAAATAGTTATTATTTGGTTTATTCAAGGTTCACATGTAACCCTAATCAATGAAAACAACTTAGATAATTTAGTTTTTTTTCCAGAGGAAGCCATAATTACTTTCTAGGAATTGCACAACAATTCTTTTAAGAAAAAAAATTATTTAACCTATGCTCAGGCACACAATAATCATGGAAGTTATCCAAGGGTTTTTAATGCAATTAGAACATGAAAACGTGTGGTTTCATTTTCAAGAATTCAAATTCATAATAGCTAGTTTTTCTTGCATGCAAAATATATTTTCCTTTCATGAAATTATTCTTTTACTGCATATATATATATATATATATATATATATATATATATATATATATAAAGTAGCACAACAGGCAACCACATCATTCATTAGAGAACTTTTGAGGTCTAAAATGTACAACCAAAATAAACTTTATAAGAACCAATAGGATTCAAGATGATGATTTCAACCATGGGGAATGATTCACCATTTTTGGGGTAAAAAAGTAAAATGATTAAAAATTAATAAAATAATAAAACTACTTTTTCAACTTGTATTTTCAACTTATCTCCCCAAGGTTTTACTCAAATTTTGAACGGGAGTACTCGTTGGATGCAAAATTTAATTCCTCATCTAAGGAGTACCCATGTTGCATACTTTTATGGACCATGCTACATGAAAATGAGAAATACATAATAATAATAATAATAATAATGTGATTGCAATCATGTTTTTCATGTAACGTATGTTCATGTATTTCTCATATTTCATGCAATAAGGTCCATCGAAAGTATGCAACATAGATAATCATTGGATGAGGAATAAAATTATTCATCCAACGAGTGTTCCCACTCGAAATTTGAGTAAACCCATAGGGAGATAAGTCGAAAATACAAGTTGAAAAAGTAGTTTTTCTTTTTTCCCTCTAAAATTTGATGATATAATCTAATATTATTAATTATTTCCATTATTATTTTATAATTTCCTTACGAGACCCATTTTAGACCTCAAAATTCCCCTATTGAGACATTCATATACCTTGGAAACCCCGTAGAGTGAAAACCAAAAAACATTTAATTTTATTATTAGACGCTCGTGACGGTGTTTGCCCCTCACTCAATGCTTATAAGGGAGTCCATTCCTCGACCATTTCCATAAAATATTACAAATGATATTAACTCAAAAAAAACATAACTCTTTATAAGCTATTACAAGCATCATGTCGTCATTTACCCATAAATCCTTAGCATTGTGTCTTTGGGGCATGGTTATTCCATTAGTGGATTATCTTGCAGCCACCATTCCTTCAATATGCATAGGCCACTAACTTATGTCCTACCATAATAGTAAACATAATCCATCTTTGGATATATCATGGCATTTTCCTGCAACTGCTACTATCGGCAACCCTTGTTATCATGAATAAATCAAGTACTAATCAACCAACTCATAAATCTATACTGGTGATGTTTCACCATCTATTCATGAAATGCAAACAAAATATCTTGATATGTTTCTTTTAACAACATTTCATATGCATTAGTTATAAGCATATAACCATCAAATCATGTCTATAAATAAATACCACATTAACTATAATTCCCCTCACAGAATCACACATTCTTACAAGACAAATCACTACAACTTTCTAGACATTTATTTAAAGAAAACTAAGACATCGGTTGTGATATTTGTACATGTGAATTACATAAAAATTAACAAAATAATTATCCCTTCTTCTATTACTTTTGGTGCATGTAAATATGTAAAGAAATATAACATAATGAATGGTGTTCCTATGCATGTAAATGCATATAATTTACAAAATAATCTTCCCAAAAGAAAGCTTAACACAATAGAGCATGAAAATACATGTTTCCTTTTGGAATAAATCTAGCACAATAGGGCATGCAAAAACATGTTTATTTTCCATAAAAATAATTCAATATGGCATAAAAATACATGTCATATTTTCCAAAATATTATACCAACATTACCCATATATGTATTCCAAGGAAACTAACACATTACTATGATTTTTGTGCATGTAAATTCATCTTCTTTCCCAAATAGCCTTTTCCAATGTAGGCTAACACAACATGCTATCATTTCCCGCATGAAAATTTATATTCATTCTAAACAAAATCTAAATACAAATCTTGCATGCATATACATGATTTATTCCAAAATAAACTAAAATAATAGTTATGATAGCATTAAAAAATTTAGATATATTTTTTCTAAATAAATATAGCTCAATATTTCTTCTATCCATGCAAAGAACATATATCTATAACACAATGACTAGTATTTATGCAAACAATAGCTTTTCATAATAGTCCTTTAATTTATGCAACACATTTTTTTTCTTTAGAATTCTACCATCATTAGTTATTCTTTTGATGTAAAAGGGTACATACTTATTTTTTTAAAAGGAAGTCAATATATTAGTCAATGTCTCTATGCATAAAGATTCTTATTCTTCTTAACAATAGATATAGTCTTCTGTGCATAAAAATATTTACCACAATCAACTAATCTTTTAGTATGTAAATTTACATTTCTTTTTCTATAAATCTAGGAAAATAGTTATTATTTCATTGTAAAAGGTTCACATGTAACCCTAATCAATGAAAACACCTTAGATAATTTAGTATTTTTCCAGAAGATGCCATAATTACTTTCTAGAAATTTCACAACAATTCTTTTAAGAAAAAAAATTATTTAACCTATGCTCATGCACACAATAACCGTGGAAGTTATCCAAAAGTTTTTAACGCAATTAGAACATGAAAATGCATGTTTTCATTTTCAATAATTCAAATTCATAATAGCTAGCTTTTCTTGCATGCAACATATATTTTCTTTTCACGAAATTATTATTTTATTGCATATATATATATATATATATATATATATATATATATATATATGTTAGCATTAACAATACGTCATAACACGACATAACTAGTATGAACACCTAAGCTATTACTTCCACTAGTGAAGTTTGACCTATCATTTGATCATCTCTCCTCTCTCGTTGGTGTTGTTCCTCGACCTCGTAACCTCAGTCGAGTCCCTCCGGGCCTCTCCCTTTGAGGGACAGGATAGTTCACCGCTCATTCACTTCGGTGTTGGATGCAATTTTTTACCCCCTATTTATACCCGTCTCATTTTGGTTCCAAATATATATATATATATATATATATATATATTCTTCTCAAAAAATTAATAAAAATAATCATATGTTATTTTTAAAGGAAGCATGGCTAATTATCTCTCATGCACATGATTCTCATCCAATATCTTCCAGGAAATGACATGGTTTCTCTATTATTTGCAAAGTTCTCATGCATTTTTTTCAAATAAATATCATAGTTAATCTAGAAAATTCATTTTATGCATGAAAACCTAGAAAATATTTTTAAGACAATAGCAAGGTTGATTTAACTTTTTCTGCCCGTAAACCATACAGTTCAAAAAATTAATCTAGCCATGCAATATTTTTTCAAAATTCACACACACATAACTTATCTTTTAATGTGCATAGGCTATTTGAACAATATTTATATGCACCCTTTTTCAAAAAAATGGCTACTTTCTTTTCTTGTAAATATAAAAATATTTGTATGCAAACTCTTCTTTCAAGAAGAATGATAAGAATACTTATATTTTGTATGAAATAACCATGAAGTCCCTCATGCATACCTCATGTTTAGGAATACCTTTCGTTTGAACCACAACATTCCTCACCAACGTTTTGCCGACCAAAAGGCATTCTTTCAACAAAATTCGAAAAATTTATGTCCACGGGTAGGTTGGAATGAGTTTTGAGCTATTCCACTAGAATTTTTTGCATTATCATCTAGTGAGGGTCCCTTCATCCATGAGCCCATATTGCAAGCCAACTAATTTGATCTAGTCTAGCTGGACTAATAATAATCATCTTTGTCCTCTAGATATGGGTTGTCCAAATCACCCTCCCTGTTGTGTGAAGCACCCATTTTGAGGATATTTATATTGGGTGCTCAAACGACCTTAGATCAAAGAGAAATTATCCACAGTGGAAGCCATGAGATATGATTGATTGATTCAGATATGAGAGCATATCTTTGTTTTTATTGGCTTAGTATGTGATGAGTTCAGCTCTTAACAAAATGGTTTCGATTTTAATGCAAATAATGGATAATTTATCACGATGTTATATGAGTAAAATAAGGCACTAAATATCACTGCAAGCATGAACATGTTTCACTCTACAATCATTCATAAGAGCCTGAACCTTTTTCTCTAATTCAACGTATCTCCCCGTCATATTAATTAAGAAGACAAAGATAATGTATGATGTGAAACTGCTACATCTAACTTGTAAAAAACACTTCACCTCTCCCCCACTAATGAACCGAATTCCTCCATTTATCATGGATTTTTATGGTGAATAAAGAATGAAAGGAAGGTTACCCAAAAATTTGTTTATCTTACAATTGATTCTTGATACAATAAAGATTACCACATTCTTTTCCAAGAATTTGTAATTGTTTCTTGACTCTAACCATAGTCTAACAATGGAGTAATTGGATGTCCACATGTGAAAACAATAATACTTTTACTTATTTAAATGATAAATATTACTACAATTTTTTAGGGATATTACATACTCGCACCCTTAAAGAGAACATTGTCTCTGGTGTTTTTCTCTCACTAGGACTTTAATTGTTACTCATGATGTAACAATCTGAATAATCCAAAAGGGGATATTTTCCCTTCAAAATTAAGTATTCCATTTCCAAGGAATACCAATAAGAAAAATCAATAATGTTTATCTATAGTCATAAGCATTTACAACTGCAAAAATAAGCAATTTCTACTTTCCATCACTTAGCCATTATTCAATTTTTTTTTAAGAGATAAAAACAAAATCTCTATACCAAATTACCATTACTTAACAATTAATCTTCAAAAGTGTGATTACCTTACTGTTACATAGGAAATCCCTTCTTCAGAAAGAAGCAATCCCTCTAGCCCAATGAGTGCGTCTAGTAACAACCGTGACAAAGAATGAAAGATTTCCTAGTTTAACATCGAAATAACATGAGAGAGGGATATGGCCTACCTCACTCCTATGCAATCACTTTCTCGATGTCTTATCCTTGTGCTTCTAGGCTCGCACCTCACTGTACCTTCTGCATTCAAATACCTACAAGAAATGTCATAAAACGACAAACGAAAGAGAGTTAGCATAGATATATTTCAAAGTAAACCATATGACAGATCAAGGAGCATCATACTAAACAAGTTAATATTAACAAGTTCATGGAAATAAAAACACACTTTGTATTATTGAATAAACAAAGGGAAGCTTACAACTAGTGCCTTGATGTTGGAGGCCTCCTTCGGAATGGAAATCCAAGTCCAAGCCAAGCTCTTAAATCTCTTCTTCATTCTCATAAAATCGATAGCATATAGGTGCAATCAGGCAGAATAATGGAAACCAGCAATAACCAACCAAGACTCACTAGCATGGAACTCTTATATAGTAGAGCTGGAGAGGTTATGGATCCACAAATGAGGGGAAAATTCCTTATGTCAAAGGGGAAAATATTTGGAGATAAGATCAAAGATTCAAAATGGGAGAATTCGACCACATATTCAACCAACAAGTACCAAAATTTATTTCTTGAGAGTTCTAGAGGACAAAGCTTCTGCTCCATTTTTTGAGAACCTACCTCAAGAGTACCAACATAGCTTTACTACTGAATTCCTATGATACCAGTGCTTTTCACAAGTTAGAGACAAGGTTACAAGCATGAGCCTATTTAGGGGAGAACCACATTGTGTTTGCAAAGTAGGGTTTAAAAAAAAAAAAATCAGAAAGGCTTCAAGGCATTTCTCTTTTAGGTCTTCAAGTACATTTTAAGCACATTATCCAATATGAATAAATTTTCATAGTTTTTTATCGCTTTGTGAAGTTTGTGCCATGAGCGATAAAATAAGAAACACTTAGGATAAGAACTAAGGAATGTGACAAAATATTGTGTAACAGGTGCCCCCTAAAGCATGAAAACAAAACCAGAAATGATGGTCGAATCATTTTATCAGCCATGGAAAGGACTTTGGAAAACCACCATCATGAGACCTGCCAATCAAACACAATAAAAAATATGAAATATTTGATATAAACATGCATAATAACATATCTTAATAGGCATAAAATAATACATGAATTTGTGGTATGGACGCATCCATCCGTCTAAAAGGGATCATGGAAATGGATACAATTTATGGCCACAACTATCCACATATAAAGGATCATGTATACAATCATGAATACTCAATAACTTCATGCAACCTAGATAATAACAAATGTGATCTAGAGTCTTCATCTCTACCTCAATCTACCCATTATACGAATCTAACCATGTGAACCAAATTACCGGTCGATGAGGTAAACCATTAACAGGTGCGAGATAAACCACCAATAATGATGATGGCCCTCAAGGTAATATAATAATACATACAAGTGTGAATGAATGAGTTGAAGTTGAACACTCACAAATTCATTCGATCGAATGGAAATGATGTGAACCTGTCATCGAACATGAAGAAATTGTCATTGAGGCATGCAAGCTCCAAGGTACTGAGGAATTATTTTCTATAAAACCTTCCTAGATAATGAGCTAAAGTCGACAGGAAGTGATATGTCAAAGGAGGGCCATAATGATTCCCACATCATCGACGTGAAACAAAGGATTTCTCAAGATGATAGGAGTGATTCAGGATTTTTGCAGAGAAGGTCAAATAAGTAGACGATGTTTAAATTTTAGAGATGGAACTTCTCTTGAACATATAGGCGACACGACTCTATATTTTAGTAGCATTTGACTCAAAATGGGATCAAATTTCATGGTGATAGCAGATGATAATCAAATGATAGAAAATATATTTACCAAACCCAGGAAGGAAAATGACGAATAAAGGATATCCCCAACCTGACATGAAATGCATATATGTGTCATGTTCAAGAGAGAATTGTTTCCTTTGGTACATAATACAAAACATGATTTACTTCCATTTACCCCCACTATTTCTATCAACACCTCTTTATTTTTTATAACAAGCTTGAAGAGGATACCATATGCTTAGTGTATAAGTTCATACTTCAGATGAATCCATCCTAGTAATTTTAATGAGTCTTAGGAGGAATAACTCGGTCTCATCATGGTGACAATTCATTCATCATTTAAGTTTTATGAGTTCGAAGGAGGGTTAACTTGGCATCTTTTTCATGTTTAGAGAGTTTGAAAAAGAGATGGAAAAGAAAAATCTAAATGTCCCTTTTCATAAATAGTCTCTTGAATCTGAAAAGGTAGAAAACAATATCCAAGATAACCTCTTAGTCATGTCTGACTAAGGTATTCATTTTTCATAGTTAGTTTATCTTAGTACGGAAAAGGGTTAAACTTATACTAAGTAGGCATCAATTCATTTAATTTAACGAGCTCGAAACGGAAAGTGCTTGACGATATTTTCATGTTTCAAGAGTTATAAAATAGCTGAAAGATGACTCCACCTAGAGGAACGAGTGGTATAAGGGAAAGCGAATGGTTCTAGCAATGATGGAACTGCTCAACACATGCAAATATCAAGAGGTTGGATAACAAGACCACTCATCTTAGTGGTTCCCTAGGCAAGGGTAAAAAAACCAAGTGATGGTGTATGATCGTCTAAGCAAATGGTGATGATGGAATGAGAAGACCAAGGCTCATATTTCAGAAGAGTCAGATAAAAGGGAAATGGAGAGAGGTGTAATGAGGATGATTTCATTTTTTTACACAAGCTTGAAACATGGGAAACTATGCTTGAAGTTGGTTTCATTTTTACACAAATGTGAAACATGTGGAAAGAATGTTCTTGGGAGTGGTTTCATTTTTACACAAGCTTAAAATGGAGACAAAATATGCTTGGAAAAATTTTGCATGCCCCCATAATAATGACTCAATTTGAGGTACATGCCCCCTAAGCTTCATCTCATTCATTAATTAGACTACTTGTTACTAACAGGTGGATGGAATGAAGATTCATTTACGAGATCAAGTAAAGACTCGACTGGGAATTTATGAGATATGATCAAAGACTCGAATTGAAAGGGGATTTGTTTTAGTTTTTAATGAGCATGACACAGTAAAATAACTATTCTCATAGGGATTTATTTCATTTTTTACCGATTTTGACATATTAAAAGAACTATCCTCGTGACACCTTGTTTCATTTTTTAGGGAGCTTGGCACAAGACAAGGAATTGTGTTTTGACACTTTGTTCATGCCCCATAAGAGGTCATGGCTTCCAATAGTTTCTCATCAGATGGTAGAACAACACTCTAGAAATCAGGATCCAATTCCCCCAGTACATGACACACTACATCACTAACTAGATCATCAGTAGACACAGGCATGGAATAGGTTGCCACATAATTAACCTGTGGGGAGGAAGATACCACTTGCAAGTAAGGTTCATTAAGAGATGATGGTTTAATGGGAGCCATATTAGGACCAATGAATGACATTTGATCAATGGTCACAATTATTCCTTCGTATTGGAAACACATCACATGAAATAGATAAGAGACAAGAGCTCCCATGACATAAGTATAGTCGCACCCAAGGAGTAATTTAAAGTCCAAAGGGCCTTGGACAACCATCACATCTATATATATAGTATTTTCTCCCAAAATAATAGGAAACTTAGGAAGGATCCCTAATGGTTTACTAGTTCCTCTATTAAAATCTAATATATTCTGGGTAACAAGCACAATATACGGAAAACTAAAAGCTCTCCAAGTAGTTAAAGATATAATACTAAAAAATGTGCCTTAATATATTATTTTGCTAGGTATGACCACATTATAGGCATGTATTGTGATATAAAATGGAATGTAAGAAGGAATATGATATCTTGCTAGTCGACTCCAATCAAAATAAGCAACCAGACTACTTGGAGGGGATGTCATGGGAATGGGATAACTTCCCCTTTGCACTATGGGAATGGGAGGATCACCCTCATACACCGTGGGAACGAGAGGATTTCCCCCCAGTTCATTCAAATCTGAATAAATAAGAATAACATGAGCGGTATGAGGTTCACTCTCTATAGTAAAGACCTGATTAACTGAAGGTGGAATCAGTTCGATCATTCTCTCAACTAATGGTTGGTTAGGAATGGACTCATGGTATTCACTTTTGAAGAGAATGGGATTGACTAGAGATGATTTCTGATCAATCACTTGATAAACTAGTGAAGGATCAAGGGAAATCTTTTGGTAACCAGCAGGAAAATGGGGCTAAGAAGCTATAAGGTTTTCCAAAAATTTGGAGGCTTCATCCATATAAGGAAAAAGGTGAATGGTATGATTCTCTTCACATAGCTTACAAGTAAGTTTAACTTTACGCTTTTTCCCATGAGCCTTATTATCAATAGTTGAGGTTTTATCACGAGCATGATCTTCAGAGGTCGATGACAAAGATTTATGTGAGTCAGTGGACCTTAATTCTTGTAGGTTTTAACCCTGAATAGAAATTATCTGCAAACAAATCTTAAATACATAAAATAAAAAATAGCGAGAGCATAAAACATAAAAGAGATAAGCACAAATATTTTCCCCTGGATCCCAAATCAGGACGACCATCTTGATGTTTCATTATATTCCTTCTAGTGTTACAACACATATATATACATGACGAAGCATACATAAAACCCAATCCATTAACCCTGGATTAGAACATAACCGCAGTTCCCTTTACCGAATCTACAAAATGCCAGGGGCTTAAAACCATCATGCTCCAAAACCATGTGCAAACCCATGCACAAAACCATGGGTGAGTCCGCCCACTGGAAAATAAGGACCAAAAAATTTCTCCTGGGGTGATGCCACCCCCCTGTGACCCCCCTACTACACCTGACGCAATGTACAGGGGTAGTTATTTCCCCCCTGTGACCTCCCCCCCCCCCATGCATGACTAGTCGTGGAAAGAATATAACACATACCCAACATTCTCCCACTTGTTGTTTTCTTTCCGCAGGGGGCCAAAGGAGAGTTTAGTCATTAGCCCAGCTCTGCAACACCCATTGTTTCTCTACACTATGAAAAATTCTGAGTGCTCACAGACTTTGGCAATGCATCTGCAACATTCTTCAAAGTGTCCACCTTTACCAGCAACACCCTTTTAGCCTTAACCATATATCTCACAAAGTGATATTGAACATCAATGTGCTTTTTCTTTGAATGATAAGTAGGGTTCTTAACCAAGAAAATTGCACTTTGGCTATCACAATCTATCCTTATAGCTTGCTACACCAATCCCATACTTGAACACAATCTCTGCAACCAAACTGCTTCCTTTCTTGCATGAGTGGATGCCATGTATTCTGCCTCTGTAGTTGAAAGAGCCACTACAGGCTGTCTTTTACTCATCCAACTAACTGCACCTAAAAATAGCCTAAACACATACCCACTTGTATATCTTCTTTGGTCTAGATCTCCAGCCCAGTCTGCATCAACAAGACCACGAATGTCCAACACTCTTTCCAATCCTAGTATTCCCTAGTAGCACAATCCATAATCACTAGTGCCACGCAGATATCTGAAAACCCACTTCACTACTATCCAATGCTCCTTCCCTGGGTTTGACATAAACTTGCTCAATACTCCCACTACATGTGCAATGTCTAGTCTAGTATAGACCATTGCATACATCAGGCTACCCACTACACTTGCATATGGAACACGAGACATATCCTCCTCTTCTTCTTGTGCCTTGGGACACTGTTCAGAAAATAGCTTTGTACCTACAGGAATTGGAACATTCACCAGTTTACTATCATGCATATTGAACCTTTGTTATATAGTCTCGACATACTTCCTCTGGTTTAACCAGAGCTTCCTCTTTGCCCGATCTCTCTTAATTTCCATGCCCAAAATATAGTTTGCAGCACCAAGATCCTTCATGTCAAATTTGGAGAACAGTTGGGTCTTCAAATCTTGGATAATTTCTTTGTCATTTCTAATCAACAACATATCATCCACATACAAGACCAAATAAATAACACGGTCACCAATTAATTTGAAATAAACACAGTGATCCTCCTTGCTCCTAGTGAAGCCAAGTCCCTGTATATAGGTATCAAATTTCTGATACCACATCCTTGGTGACTGTTTTAACCCATATAGAGACTTCTTCAACCTGCATACCAGTTCTTTCTTACCCTTCACCATAAAGCCTTCAGGTTGCTTCATGTAGATCTCCTTTTCTAGATCCCCGTGAAGAAATGTTGTCTTCACATCCATCTGTTCTATCTCAAAATCAAATGCAGCAGCAACAGATAAAAGTAATCTAATAGAAGTAACTTTGGCAACAGGAGAAAAATATCACCAAAATCAATTCCCGGCACCTGGGAATAACCTTTCGCTACCAACCGAGCTTTGTATTTCTCCACCTTGCCTTCTACATTCATCTTCTTCTTAAACACCCATTTGCTCCTAATGGGCTTCCTTCCAGCCGGCAACTCCACCAAATCCCATGCATCATTTTTGTGCAAGGATGCCATTTCATCAACCATGGCCTCCTTCCATAGTTTTCCATCCTATGAATCTACTGCCTCCCTGACAGTTCTGGGTTCATCATCAATTATAGTTAAGGCAAAACCTGAACAGAAAGCAGATGGACTATACCTTTCTGGTTGCCTTCTTTCCCGAACTGATCTTCTCAAAGCTGGAGTTTGTGGCTCTTCATCTTCTGAGTCTTCTTCTATTGTAGAGTCTGAATCATCCTCCTTTAGCTCAAACTCTATCTTCTCAGGTTCCTTTGGTAGGACTTCATGTTTAACAACATCTTTCACTTCTCTAAACACCACATCTCGGCTGTACACAACCTTCCTTGTTTCTGGGTTCCAAAGCTTGTAACCCTTTAAACCATCATTATACCCAATAAATATGCACCTTTCAGATTTATTATCCAACTTGGTCCTTTTCTGCTTTGGAACATGTACATATGCATCACATCCAAATACCCTTAGATGTGAAAGAGAGGATTTCTTACCAATCCATACCTCATGCGGAGTCTTATCCTCCAACACTGATGAAGGTGATTTGTTAACCAGATAGCATGCAGTCTCCACTGCCTCTACCCAAAATTCTTGTCCTAACCCGGTACCACTGAGCATGCTTCTTGCCTTTTCCATTAGTTTTCTGTTCATTCTTTCTCACACCTTACTTTGTTGAGTTTTGTATGATAGACTTTTCCTAGGCTATATCGCACTTCTTACATAACTCTTCAAATTCCTTCTACAGAACTCTCCACATTCTTTCAAAGACCTTCACTTCTTCTCCGTCCGGTTTTCCACTAGAGCGTTAAATTCCTTAATGATGAAGACTTTAGATTTTTTCCTTGAGAAATATATCCAGTGTATTCCTTGAGAAGTCATCTATGAATGAAACATAGTACACAGACTTACCCAGTGATGGAACCAACACAGGTCCAAACACATCACTGTGCACAAGCTCTAATATCTTGTTTTCCCTCTTAGCACCAGAAGGAAAACTCACCCGATTCTGCTTCCCATATACAAAATTTTCATAGAAATTGAAATCCAAAGAGCTATTAGACATACCTTCTACCATACCATTTCCATGCAGTATCTGAAGGCCCTTCTCTCCAATATGTCTAACCCTTTGATGCCATAGCATGGTCTTTTCTCTAGAGACAACTAGGCTTTCTGCTCCACCTTCAGGAACCACAGAACTGTTGCACCCATCAATAATAGTGTTTCCCTGAAGCTTGTACATAGTTCCATTCTGAACTCCCTGCATTAATACCAGTGCTCCCCGAACCATCTTATAGGTATCTTTCTCGAACATTGTTTTTACACTTGCATCATCCATCTTGCTTACAAAAATTAGATTTTTGGTTAATGTAAGAATGTGCAAAACACCAGGAAGTGTTCTAATCCTTCCACCTTGTAGCTTCAGCTTAAATTTTCCACATCCGACAATTCTCGCCTTCCTATCATCCCCTAAGAATACATCACCGCCATCATATTTCTCATACTTTCAGAACCACTCCCTATGGGGAGTGAAGTGAAAGGATTCACTTGAGTCAATCAACCATGACTCATGATATACATGTGTATTTGAAGAAGAAGCCAAATACACATCCCCACCTTCATCCGAGGTGGTTTTTTCCTCTACATAAGGAGCACCATCAGATCCCTTTCCTTTCTCAGGAGATTTAGATCTACAGTCCTTATTGTAGTGCCCTTCCTTTCTGCATCTCTAGCACACCTTTACAAACTTTCCAAGAGATTTAGATCTCCCTCTATATTTAGATCTCCCACTCGAAACCTTATTCTTGTTTCTGTTCTGGGACCTTCCTCGTACAAATAAGGCATCTCCATTCTGACACTCCATATTTCTCCTTCTCACTTCCTCTGACAGCAAGGCTGAGATAATGTCATAAAAATTCAAGGTAGTTGTATTGCTACCTATTGAAATAACCAGACTATCCCACGAATCCGGTAGAGAACACAAAAAAATGATGCACTTATCTTCATCTGAGATTTTAATATCAACAGATGACAGTTGGCTTACCACAGTATTGAATGCGTTCAGATGCTCTATCACTGAGTCCCCATCCTTCATCCTCAGGTTATACACTTTTTTCTGTAGGAACAATTTATTCACCAGAGACTTAAATTGGTACAAAGTCCCTAGCTTGTCCCACAAGGTATTTGCCGTAGCTTCCCTAGATACATTCAACAATACTGAATCTTAGACACACAACTGTATTGTGCTCTTTTCCTTCAAATCCAGCTTCTTCCATTCTTCATCTGACATTGTCGTTGGTTTAGTACCCGGATCTACCACGATCCACTGATATTTATCCACCAGCAAATCCTCCATCTTGAGCTTCCATAACTCAAAACTCTAACCATTAAATTTATCGCTCTCTATCTTCCCGTCACTTGCCATATTCTTTCACTGCAATAATTGATCCCGCAGATCTCCCACTGAACAAGGTCTACCTCAGGCCCAAGAAAAAAACCCCTCAGTAGCAAAGGCGTCCCCTTGAAGCTGAAACTGCTCTGAAACCAAATGTAGCTTTTAACCCTGAACAGAAATTATCTGCAAACAAATCTTAAAAACAGAAAATAAAAAATAGCGAGAGAAAAAAACATAAAACAGACAAACATAGAGATTTTCCCCTGGATCCCAAATCGGGACGACCAGCTTGATTTTTCATTATATTTCTTTTAGTGTTACAACACATATATATACATGTCGAAGCATACATAAACCCCAATCCATTAACCCTGGATTAGAACATAACCGTAGTTTCCTTGACCGGATCTACAAAATACCAGGGGTCGAAGACCATCATACCCCAAAACCATGTGCAAACCCATGCACAAAACTATGGTCGGGTCCGCCCATCAAAAAATAAGGACCAAAAAATTTTCTCGGGGCACTACCGCCCCCCCTCTTACCCCCTTTCTGCGCTCAGCACAACGTAAAGCATGGGATCTCACCGCCCCAACACTTCTAATATCCTGGGAATTCTAGGACAATCCTTAAGAAGGTGGTCACCCTTACATAACTTGCAAGGGAATTTGAATTTGCGAGACTGAATGGAATATTTTTCAACATCAGTTGCACAGGTAGCAATGGTTTATTGGTTTCCCCCTTGCTTATTTTTATTATTCTTCTTCTTCTTCTTAGCTTCTTAGTTACTATAATCCATACTTTCACCAGGCGAAGAGGAAGAATGGGGTGAAGAAACAGGTGAAGAAGGTGAGGGGTAAACTTTAGGTTCAACATCAGGTGGAGGTTAACTTGATTGAGAATAAAATTGGACATTTGGAACCATGGGATAAAAAATAGCCAAACTGGAAACCCAATGGTAAATCTCGGAAGGGACAACGTTACCAAATAAGGAGCGTCAATATTTCCAAAAGAAGGAAAAGGACCAAGATTCCCATCAGAGGGGTTTCCTTGATTGGTAAACTCGGGAAATTTTGACATTAGTCTCAACCTAAGATCTACTAAGGATTTTTTCCATGAGGAGGATGTTATTTTGTGGGAAAAAAATTTTATAAATTAACAAAAAATAAATCAAAAAGGGGTAATCTAGGAAAAATGGATTACCAAGTATCTGCGAACTTCAATGCACACCTTGGCAAACCAAGGACTTGACATATGATAGCCAATATCTCTGAATGTTGTGTTTGGTGTATCACGTCTACAAGGCGGCAGAATTGGTTACCTATGGCAGGTTTTCAATTTAGTGGGGTATCCCAAAATATATGTGATGATGTATGGTAGCTTAGTCTGTATTAGCATTGTCTAATGTGTAACCATTCGATGAGAATGCCCCCATATACTTACCATATATGGAGCATAGTCCTATATACTTCCATACATGGGATGGGATTTCACCCCTGAGATGCAACACAGACTGTTAGTGATAGTTGCTACGCTTAATGACATCGCAACACATCTCTATCCTAGACCTCTAAATGTTTGCATCAAATTCCAAATGCCCCTTAGGTTAATTGAGGTAAATTTTAAGTTGATCTTAATTAAAGTTCCAATTTCAAGGCTCAAAACGATGTCACCTGAACACCTAAGATGTAGCTATATGAGAAAAAGATTCTTTTTATTTCAGTGAAAGTTATACTAAAAAGGGAAGAGATCGCAAAGAGTAATGCATCAAACAAAATGCAGCAAAAAAAAATTCCCCCAACTAGCTTTCACTATCCCAAATACAACTCATTCAAAAGTAAAATGATTTCTACTTTCTCTCAGATGCATGTAAATTAATTTATGTTTCTTATTTTTTGCTTTAAATGATGAAATGCAATTGATGCAGCTAATTCACTTATAAGTTTTCAATTATTGAAAAAATGTGGTCTATTTCCAATAATAAATTCTAAAAGTTAACTTTTCAATGAAATTAATGTCATGCACTTAATGAAAAGTAATTTTTGAAACGAAAACTAAAAATATGCAAGACCCAATTTCTTTAGAAATGCACAAAGGTTACTATTGTTCTATAGCAGTGAATCTGTATTTCTTGAATGATACAAGTACTAAACAGAGATTTTAATTGATCTAACACAAAAATATCCAATCAAAGCTCAAATTTTACCACTTAAATCATAAGACCAATTGGCACTTTTTCAAGAGACTAAAAACACTCAAAGCAAGAAATAATGTAATCAAGTCGAAGAAAACATTTCAAGGATAAAGACACACTAAGGTTTTTCTAGAAGAAACTCCAAAAATCTCTATTTTCTGAGACCAACACGTACCTCTAGTTAACACTAGTGATCTGTAGTGCAATTGTTTCAGCAAAAACTAACGCTAGCAGTGCGACTTTATCTATTAAAAAACGCATTGAGTAATGAAAGCAGGGATGAAACAAGAAATTATTGAGAAAAAACTTTATACTTGATACCCTAAAATACTTACGAGAAATAATACATACTGAAAAACAAGCCATACAAGTGGTCATTCAAAGGTTGGAAAAACTAAGCATGGAGACAAAAAAAAACAAGAAGAGGGTGAAAAGGGTGTAGGCTTCCCTAGTGGAGTCACCAATGTTTTATGTAGGAAATCCCTTTCTTGGAAAGAAGTGATCCCTTTAGCCCAATGAGTGGGTCTAGTAACAACTGTGACAAATAATGCAAGCTTTCCTAGTTTAACATTGAAATAAAATGAGAGAGGTAGATGGCCTACCTCACTCCTATGCAATCGCTTTCTCAGTGTCGATGATGATACTTGTGCTTCTAGGATCTCTCCTCGCAATACCTTCTACATTCGAATACCTACAAGAAATATCATACGATGAAAAATGAAAGATACACAGCATAGATATATTTCAAATTAAACCATATTATAGATCAAGGAGCATCGTACTAAAAAATTTAATATTAACAAGTTCATGGAATGAAAAACACACTTTGTATTATTGAATAAAAAATGGGAAGCTTAGAGCCAATTCCTTGATGTTGGGGGCCTCCTCTAGAATGGAAATCCAATTCCAAGCCAAGATCTTCAATATATTCTCCTTTCTCAGCAAATCGATAGTAGGTGCAATCAGGCAGAAGAATGTCAACTAGCAATGACCAACCAAGACTCACTAGCATGGAACTCTTATATAGAAAAGCTAGAGAGGTTATGGATCCACAAATGAGGGGGAAATTCCTTATCTCAAAGGGGAAAATATTTGGAGATAAGATCAAATGTTCAAAATGGGAGAATTCGACCATATCTTCAACCAAGAAGAAACAGACTTATGTTCTCGAGATTTCTATAGTACAAAGCTTACGCTCCATTTTTGGAGAACCTGTCTAAAGAGGACCAACGTGGCTTTACTTCCGAATTCCCGTGCTGCCAGCGCTTTTCACAAGTTAGAGGTAGGGTTACAAGCACAAGTCTATTTATGGGAGAACTGCATTGGACTTGCAAAGTAGGGTTTTTACAAACTTTTCTAGAAAGGCTTCAAGGCATTTATATTTTAGGTATTTAGGGATATTTTAAGCATGTTATCAAAGATGAATAAGTTTTCACAATTTTTTGTTGTTTTGCGACGTTTATGGCATGAGCGATACAAAAGATGACACTTAGGATAGGAATTGAGGAATGCGACAAAATACTGTGTAACACTTATGCCATAATTTCAATTGCAGGTGGACTTATAGCCTCCATGGAAATTACCTTGTAATATATGATCAGCAAAGTCAACATAGTCATATTAGTCACAACATTTTCAATCGACTGAAATATTTTTAACTCTGAATTATTTCTGCAATGTCGAGTGATATTTTAACCACACTACTTCCACAGGTACTCAGAGAGTACCAACCCTCTAATCATCAAAATGATAAATTACTGCACCACATGCACATTTTCTTAGCTCTTGCTAAATACATCCACATATTACTTCTAGAAGTACTCAGTGAGCACATATCTCTCTAATCTTCGAAATGATCAATAATTGTACCAAGTGCATATTGTCTTAGCCTCCTACTTAAGAAATTATCAATATTGATAACATAATAAAGGGTTTTTTGGATTCATGCAACACATCGTTATATGTGCAGAATATGAGTCCTCTCTGGATTCTTGGGATGAGTACACCAGAAGAAGCTTTTTTAGGGAAGAAACCAGATGTGTCACACTTCAGGATCTTTGGTTCATTATTTTATTGTCATGTTTCCAAGGAATCAAGGAAAAATCTAGAGCCGATAGAAAAGTTTGGCATATTTTTGGGGTACACTGATACACCTCACAACTATCGGGTGTACCTACAATCTCTCAATATGACAGTTCTTGATAAAGCCGTGAAGTTCGATGAGGAGAAGGCAATAAGTTATTCCCTTGAGAGGGAGCTTCAGTTGTGTTCTGATGATGATATTTTGGCTCCAAATGAAGAACCTCAAGATGTTGTGGAGTAGCCACAAGCATAGGAGTAGAGAGTGGAGACACCCACTCATGTAAAGACATCCAGAGAAGGAATGAAACACACCAGGGAAGAAGATATATTATTTCATGATGTTAGAGAGAATGTGGTAGCACCAACATCATATCACAAGAAAATAAGGTTGCTAGATCGATACACAGGCTATATGGATTGCATGAGTGAGCTAGTAGAGACATAACCATCCTCATTCGATGAAGCAATGTTGAAACCAGCATGGGTTGATGCCATGGTAGAGGAAAATTATTCCATTGTCAGAAACAGTGTTTGGGAAGTGGTCCCAAGACTAGAGCACAATTTGGTGGTAGGTTCAAGATGTATATACAAGGTGAAGCAAGTAGTAGATGGAAGCATCAAGAAATACAAGGAAATATATGTGGCCAAGGGGTTCTCTCAAGTGGATGGAATTGACTATGAGAATAACTTTTCTCCAAAATCAAGGTACTCTTCTATTAGATCAATTCTAGCACTTGCAGCACAAATGGGATGGAAGATCCATCATATGGATGTGAGGACAACATTCCTCAATGGAGTGATTGAGGAGGAGGTGTGCATTGAACAACTCGAAGGATTTGAGACCTTCGATAGAGATTCACATGTGTGCAGAATCAAGTGAGTGTTGTATGGCTTGAAACAAGCACCCAGTGCTTGGTACACCAAGATCGACAATTATTTCACCAGTTTAGGCTTCACCAAAAGTGAATAAAATGCAAACATTTACCATATTGTTGTAGAAGTTAAATTCTTGATTATAGTATTATATGTCGATGATTTTATTTTAACCGGTGATGAGAAGTTGATCAAACCTTGCAAAGTGGATCTTACAAGAGAACTCGAGATGAAGGGAATGGAACTCATGCATTATTTACTCAATTTGGAAGTATGGCAAAGAGATGGGGAATTGTTTGTCTCTTAGGGAAATTATGCTAACGAGATACTGAAGAAGTTCCATATGGAGAGTATCAAACCCATGGACACTCCTCTAGCAGGAATTTGGAGGAAGGAGGATGCCACTTCATGTGAGGAAGTGGAGGCTACTATCTACAAGAAGCTTGTGGGTTCAGTTATGTATCTGGTGAACACACAACCAGGCATCTGTTATGCAGTTAACCATCTTAGTCAAGCAATGGTTAAGCCAACCAAACTGTATTATAAGGTGAAAAAAAATGTTTTGAGATACCTTAAAGGTGTAAAAATTAATTATAGATTCAATACTCCTCATGTAATGTTATAAAACAATTGACTCAAATCTACTCTACTCGTCTGTGGAAATAAATTCATGATTGAGGAGAAATATCAAAATCATGCATCATAATTTAACACACATACATGAAGATATATCTAGGGGAAAGAAAATCCTTAAAACTCCTTCCTATATAGATTGCATTAGTCAGAAAATATAGCATAAATACAATGCTTTCTCAAACCTAAGCAACCTCTACACAAGTATAATCTATCTCACTACCTCACAGAATGACTATAACCAACACTTAGCTAATTTTCCTTCCTTCCAAGCTCATGTTTCCTTGCATTTTTTGATGAGGAATTAGCCCTTATTAATTAGGTAAATTTCTCATCGAGAATTGTGCAATTCCTTTAGGACCTTATTTGATTGCACACACCACCTGTACAAATTGGATAATTATACAACTGATAGTACACTTCCCTTGAACTCCAATACCAACTAGGTAACTAGAATTCTATGCATTAATTGGTTAATTATTAGTTGATTTATCACTTAACTTGTTGAACACTGAAGTTGCACCCCACTACTAGACCTCCTACTTGTTCCTCCAACAGTTGGAATTAGTTTAAATGACCTTAACTAAATTTAACTAAATTAAATTGTTACAATTGAAATTAAACTCAATCTAGGCTCCTAAAATTTAGGAATCATTTTACACAACTCAATTTAATCCCTAAAATCAAATTAGCTAAGGTAACTGAGTGATAAAAACTTAGCTAACTCATTCAAGTTGTCTTGTGATGTGAAATTTTGATTTTCTCCTAATTTAATTCAATGCAAAATTAAATCAGGATTTCCATGTTGTCATTTTTCAACTCTCTCTCTCAGCAAGAAAGGGATTAACAGATACTCCAATCCTGCCTCTATGGAACTCGAATTTTCCTCTTGAAAAAACCTTTGTCAATATATCTTCCTCTTGTTCCTCTTTAGGAATGTATTCCAACAACATGATCCACCTATGCACTCAATATTGTATATGGTGATATTGAACGTTGATATGCTTGGATAAATCATGAAAAACTAGATCTTCAGAGAGTTTGATACAACTCTAAAATAAAAATTGGATCCATCATCTGACCAAATAACCCAACAAGAAACCTCCTCATATAGATAGCTTCACAAGTTGCTTGACTGGAAACCATGTACTCTACTTTTGCTGAATTGAGTGCAATTGATCTATGTTTCTTGTTGTACCAAGAAACTATTGTTGACATAATACTGAAAGCTCCTCTTGAATTTCTCTTCTGATCTAATGGACTAACCGCCCAATCTCCATTTGTGAATCCTTGCAAATTCACTCCCTCTACCATATTTACTAAATACCATACTAATTACTACTTCTAAGGTATCTCAACACATGTTTGATCGACTTCCAATACAGTTTGGTTGTCTTAACCATTTCTTGACTAAGTTGTTTAAATACATAACACATGCATGGCTGTGTTTTCACCAAATACATGAGTGAACTAACAATTTTCCTGTAAATAGTGGCCTCCACTTCCTCGCACGAAGTCGCATCCTCCTTCCTCCAACTTCGTGCTAAAGGAGTGTCCATAGGTTTACTACTCTCCATGCAAAAATTCTTCAGTATCTCATTAACATACTTTCCCTAATAGACAAAAAGTTCCCTTCTCCTTTCCATACTTATAAACTGAGGAAATAATCCATGAGTTTCATTTCCTTCATCTATAATTTTCTTGCAAGATCCTATTTGCAAGATTTTATCAAATTCTCATCACCGGTTAAAATTAAATCATCGATATATAATAGTATAATCAACAATTTTCCTTCAACAACAGTATGGTAAAGGTTTGCATCTGCTTAACTTTTGGTGAAGCCCAACCTAGTAAAATAGATGTCAATCCTAGTGTACCAAGCATGGGGTGCTTGCTTCAATCCATACAATCTCGCTTTAGTCTGCACACATGTGACTCTCTATCGAAGGTCTTAGATCCTTCTGGTTGTTCAATATACACCTCCCCCCCAATCACTCCATTGAGGAATGTTGTCGTCACATCCATATGATGTATCTTCCATCCCATCTACACTGCAAGTGCTAGAATTTATTTGATATAAGATTACCTTGCTACTGGAGAAAATTTCTCCTCATAATGAATTCCCTCCACCTAAGAGCCTCTTGAACAAAAATTTGGCCTTGTGTTTCTCTATGCTTTTTTTTGCTACTTGTTTCACCATGTAGATCCACCTCGAACCTACCACTGACTTATTCTATGGTCTTGGGACAACTTCCCAAACACTATTTCTGAATATGGAATCATATTCCTCTACCATGGCATCAACCCATATTGGCTTCTGTACTAATTTCTCGAATGTGGATGGTTCTTTCTCAACTAGATCAAACATAAGATCCATTTACCCAGCGTGCCGATCTGGTGACCTCCTTTGTATGGGTTGTAATTTAGGTGCTTCCACATCTCTCTAGCATCATGCAATAATTTTCCATCTTCCTTGATGCACTTCGTTCCTTATATGGATGTTTATACATGAGTGGGTGCATCCACTCTCTTCTCCTATGCTTGTGGCTGCTCCACAACATCTTAAGGTTCTTCCTTTGGAGATAAAAGCTCCTTATCTACATGCAACTAAATCTCCCTCTCAAGGGAACATATCATGGCCTTATTTTCATCAAACCTTACACCTCCACAAACAACTATCTTCCTCTGAGATGGAAATTACACCTAATAGTTGTGAGGTGTATTATTATACCCCACAAATATGCCCAACTCAAGTGTCAGCTCTAGTTTTTACCTTGCATCCTTGGAAACATGACAGTAAATTGATGAACCAAAGATCTTAAAGTGTGACACATCTAGTTTCTTCCCTGAATCTGATGAGAACTCTTATTTTTCACATATGTCATTGTGTTGCATGCTTTGGCCTACAAGTGCAATGGTAGGCCATGATCTTGCAACATCGTCTGTGTAACTCCCACCATACCTATGTTATTCCTCTCATCCACCCCATTTTTTTGTGGGTTACAGGGTGCTATTAACTCCCTTCAAATTCCTTCCTTCACATATAATTTTTGAAACTCATACGACACATTCTCCACCGTTATCGCTCCTGAGAGCCTTCACTTTGCTACTAGTTTCTTTCTCAACAAGTTCTTTAAATTAACAAAATTTGGAGAATATCTAATCTTTCTTCTGCATGAAGAAAATTGAGTACTTACGTGAGAAATGATCTACAAATATAACATAATACCTATTTTTGTTTGAGGAGGCTATCGATAAAGGCCCATACACATCCGAGTGAACTCTTTCCAGGATTGCTTGAGCTATACTATCCTAATCATGAAAGGTGGCTTTGGTGTACTTCCCCAATGTACACCCTATACATGTATCTTGCTACTCTAGTGCACCTTTGGGAAGTCTTATATGAATATTTTACATGATCTTTAAGACTCCATGGTGCAAATGGTCAGGTCTCCTATGCCATAATTCATCGATGTCTCGGTTCTACACCTTATCTGCTTTCGTTCTCAATGCTACATAGTTATCTACATCTAATTTGTAGAGTTTCTTCACCTGAACCCCAGTCCACTTCACTTCTCGCATGGTGATGTGTCTAAGGAAATACTTCCCTTTGCTAAATATCACATTGTAGCCATGGTATTCCAACAAAGAAAATGAAACTAAATTCTTCTTCATACCTGGAACATACATGACATATTTTAATTGGAGAGGGGAGCCAGACTCCCTCTAAAAATTAATTATACTAATATCGGTCATGTTATACCTTCCATCATCTCCCATCTTGATGTGCATCTGGAGGTCCTTCTCCTCCAAGTCACTGAAATTTTTTTTTCCTATCATATGGAATGAGGCTCCACTATCTATATACCACACACTACCCATCACTAATGTCACCATGCATGCAATGAGGGTGAAATCCAACTCAAATTTTGAAGCTAGAGCTTCACATGCCACTCCTCTTGAGGGATTCTTGCATGCCTTCTTGTGTGGATACTTCGTCGCATAGTGTCCTAGCTCATGAAAGTGAAAGAGCTTTATTTTTTACAAGTCTTTCTTTTTTCCTCCATGACTAGATTCTACTTTGGAATGGGATTTCTTCCCTTTCCCTTTCTTTTCCTTTCCAGCCAAGGCACAATTATCCTCATCCTCATCCTTCGATGAAATCCTGTCACTTTTTCTCTTCCTAATCTCTTCCTTCATGATATTAGACCATAATCGCTCCCAACTAAGTAGTTTGTCTCTACCATTCACAGTACCTTGATAACTATGCCAGCTCTTGGGAAGACCCAACAGAGCTAGAGCTACCAAAACGTATTTTGGAACAATAGAACTGACCCCACCAAATTCATCATGACACTATGTGAATTTTCTCATGCACTGTGTAATTTATTCAACCTTTTTCATTTTGACGCTTTGAAGCTTTTCCATGAGTGCCAACTTCCTATGGTCACTATTGTTCCCAATAAAAGTTGTCATTATTTTCTTCATCACGAATGGAGTTTCTTTCCCATGGATATTCGAGAAAATATGACCTTGAAATCCCTCAAATATGATCCTCCTCACTTTAGCCATATCCTTCTTCCACTGACTGTGATCATGGGCATCAACTACTGTGGGTTTTACTTCATCCATCTTTATGTAATCTAGTAGCCCATTTTCATCTAATACTACCTCCATGTGGATCTTCCATGGCACAAAATTTTTGGTTCCTTCCAGAGCATACTTGAGCCTGAGTCCAATGGAAGTCATCTTCTCATACATAGAGAAAGCCTACAACACTGATCTTGAAGTTTGAACCTCCTACAAAGACAACTTTGAATTTTCATGTCTACTATGAATCTAGCTCTAATTCCATGTAGAAATCAATTGTAGATTCAATACTTCTCACATGTAATTTTCTAAAACATAAGACTCATACCTACTCTACTCATCTGCGGAAAGAAATTCATGATTGAGAAGCAATATCAAAAGCATGTGTCATAATTTAACACACCTACACAAGGATATATCTAGGGCAAAGAAACTACTCAAAACCCCTTCCTATCTTTATTGCATTAGTCATAAAATAGAGAATAAATACAATGCTTTCTCGAGCCTGAGCAAATTCTTCACAGGTATAATCTATCTCACTACCTCACAGACTGACTCTAGCCAACACTTAGCCAATTTTCTTTCCTTCCAATCTCCTACTTCCTTGAATTTTTTGATGAGGAATTAGCCCTATTAATTATGGAATTTTCTCACTGAGAATTGGGAAATTCCTTTAGGCCCTTCTTTGATTGCATGCACCACCACGACAACTTGGATAATTATACAACTAATAGTACACTTCCCTTGAACTCCAATCTCAACTGGGTAAGTCAAATTTCATGCATGAATGAGTTAATTATTAATTGATTGATCAGTTAACTAGTTTCACACTGAAGTTGCACCCCATTGCTAGACCTCCTACTAGTTCATCCAATAATTGAAACTAGTTTAACTAACCTTAACTCAATTTAACTGAATTGAATTGTTACAACTGAAATTAAAATCAACCTAGGCTCCTAAAATTTAGGAATCATTGTACACAACTCAAGTTAATCCATCAACTAGAATTAACAAAGCTAATTGAGTGATAACAACTCAGTTAACTCTTTCAAGTTGTCTTGTCATGTGAAATTTTGATTTTCTCCTAATTTAATTCAAGGGAAAATTAAATCAGGATTTTCTTGCTGTCATTTTTCAACAAGAGACACTATTCAATTTGACCTTTGGTCAAGGCTTCACAGATGTAGATTGGTCAGGGATTCCATTAGATCAGAAGAGCACTTCAAGAGGAATTTTTAGTGTTGAGTCAGCTGCAGTTTCTTGGTATAGCAGGAATTAGAGATGAGTTGCACTTAGCTCAGTAGAATTAGATTACATGGCTATCAGTCAAGTATATTGTAAAGTTATATGGATGAGAAAGATTCTTGTTGGGTTATTTGGTCATATGATGGATCCTACTATGATTTAATGTGACAAACATAGTTGTATCAAACTCTCTGATAATCCATTTTTTCATGATCGATCCAAGCACATTGATATCTGGTACCACCATCTACGACATTGTGTGCAGAGGAGAATCATGTTGTTGGAATACATTCCTATAGAGGAACATGATGCAGATATTTTGAAAAGATCTTTGTCAAGAGGAAAATTCGAGTTTCATAGAGGTAGGCTGGGGGTATCTGATCATCCCTTTCTTGCTAAGAGGTTGTGTTAAAAATGCAGCAAGAAATTCCTAATTTAATTTTCCCTTGAATTAAATTAGGAGAAAATAAAAATTCCACATCACAAGACAAATTCAATGAGTTAACTAAGTTTTTACCACTCATCTAACTTAGTTAATTAAATTTTTGGGCCGAACTTTATTTGTGTACAGTGATTCCTAAATTTTAGAATCCTAGGTTGAGTTAATTTTATTTGTAACAATTTAATTCAGTTAAATTGAGTTAAGGTCAATTAAAATAGTTCCAATTGTTGGAGGAACTAGTGGGAGGTCTAACAGTGGGGTGCAACTTCAATGTTTAACCACTTAACTGATCAATCACCCTAAATTAACTAATGCATGCATTAAATTTTGGTTACCGAGTTGATATTGGAGTTCAATGGTAATGTACTATCCCTTGTAGAATTTTCCAAATTGTATAAGTGGTGCATGTAGTCAAAGAAGGGCCTAATAGAATTGCACAATTCTCAATGAGAAATTTCCCTAATTAATTGGGGGCTAATTCCTCATCAAACAGCGCAAGGAAATAGGAGCTTGGAGGCTAGGAAAATTGGCTAAGTGTTGGCCAAAGTTAGACAGTGAAGAAGAGAATAGAAGATACGTGTGCATATTGTACTCAAGCTTGAGCAAGCATATTGTATTCATCCAAATTCTTTGATTAATGCAATATAGATAGGAATGGGTTTTTAGAAGTTGTTTTCCCCTAGATAAATCTTTGTGTATGTGGGTTGAATCATGATGCATGCTTTTTTATATGTTTTCTCGATCGTGAATTTGCCTTTGCGGATGAGTAGAGTAGATTTGAGTCTTATGTTTTAGTACATTAAATGAGAAATTTTGAATCTACAATTAATTTCTACAAGATCTTAATATACCTATGATTAAAATTTTAGACCTTTTTTCCCTATAATTTTGGAGATATTTTCTCGGGAATTTAGGCTTTTTGAATCATCTTGAAATTTCCTTCAAATAGGTCAGCTTGGTACTTTTTGAATCATCTTGAAATTTCCTTCAAATAGGTCAACTTGGTATTTTAATTATAACATTATTATTTTGATGTTTTAGACTATAAAATATAAAAATGATAGAGAAGATATCTCAATGTACCTATACTAGAAATTTTAGAAATTATTTAATTAAAATTTTAAAGATATGACCTGAGAAGGTTAGTGTTCGTGAATCCTTCTAAAAAATGCTTCAAACAAGTCAGATTGGTATATTTATTATATTTATGTTCTATGATGTTTTATACTATGAAATCTAGAAGTGACAAAGAATAAATCTTAGCTTATATATATATATATATATATATATATATATATATATTATTTTTCTATAATTTTTTAGATGTGATCTAAAAAAATTAGTCTTCCTAAATGCTCATGAAACATGCTTCAAAATTGTGAACTTGGAATTTGTGTTATAGATTTACTTATGGGATGATTCGGGCTATGAAATCTAAAGGAGATAAAGAGATCTTAAGGTACTAGTGATATAAATTTCATACCTTGTTTCTCTATAATTGCAAATATATTGTATGAGGAAGATAGTGTTCCTAAATTCTCCTAAAACATGCATCGAACAATTTATTTGGAATTTTTTCTATACTCTTGTTTCTAAGATGTTTCAAACTATGAAATAAAGAGAAAATAAGGAAAAGATCTCAAGTTACCTATGGTAGAAATTTCATATATTTATTTTCTATAATTTTCGAGATATTATCTGAGTAATTTAGTGTTCCTAAATTTTCTTGAAACATGCTTCAAATAGGTCGAATTTGCTATAACTTTCTTTACAAGATGTTTTAGATTGTGGAATTTAGAGGAGATACAAAGAAAAGAGCTCTAGGAATCTATGGTAGAAATTTTAGAACCAGATTTGTAAAATTGAATATGTCACATATTATGCAGTTTTTCTCAAGGAAAAAAGTCAGGAATAATAAGTTTTTCCAGAAGTAGACCTAGTGATGGAAGAAGCAACAAGAAAATATGGTGAAGGTAGAAGTAGCAAATAGACCTATTGAAGGCAGAAGCAATAATAAAACTTGGTGAAAGAATAAGTTTCTAACAAACATTGTGAAGTACCAAGAAAATTCAGTAAAGTAGATTGGTGTCTATGAATATCTGCAACAGTGGGGATAGGTGTCTCTTGTAGGTTGGTTACTACAAAAGGCTTGTAGCATAGGGGATTGGAACCTCTTGTATGTTGGTTCCTGCAAAGTATTTAAGGGATTTGTGTCTCCTATAGGTTGGTGCCTACAAATCAGCTGAGTGGATTGGTGTCTCTTGTAGGTTGGTGTGCACAAAGAAACAGAAGGAATTGGTGTCTCTTGTAGGTTGTTTCCTATAAATAAGTAGAGGGGTTGGTGTCTCCTTTATGTTAGTGCATACAAATTAGTAGAGGATATTGATGTCCCTTTTAGGTTGGTTCCTACAAAATAGTAGAGGGGATTGATATCACCTATAGGTTGGTTACTACAAGATCTTTCATATAAAGAAGTTTTGTGGTTTTCACCCATAAGTATTTCCATGTATTTCTTGTATTACTTGTTTAGTTGAGGAGATTTATGTTTTAAGATTTTCAAATGCTTAAATAATTAAAAATTGTCATTATATTGATTCACTTGCTTCCTAGTATAATTGTAAATCCAACACACAAACACAAACACAATCTATGTTATGCATATTAAATTAAAAGAACATTATAAAACATGTGAAATAAAAATGACATATGTGTATGTAGCTATATGTATTATGGTGGTTTTAATAGAATTAAAAGTAAAAATATTTGATGTGAAATAGATATAAAATATAATATTAATATATAAATTAAAAATAATGATGATTCATTTTCATAAAGATGATATTTCAAAACTTCATTTTAGTTAATAAATATACAAAAACTTAATACTTGCAATAAATTCTAACTATCTCTCTTACTATGTGTATAATCTATTGAAAATTTTCATGTGCATATTAATGTAGACATATAATGAGGCTTTTAATTGAATTAAAAATAAGAATATTTATATACATATAGGGATTTAAATTTATATAATATAAATAAAACTATAAGAAACTAGCATAGAACCATCTTAACCCCATATTTATCAAGTGTGGAGAGGGATAAAATCTCTCAAGGTGAAAATTTTCCTCAATTTTTAAACTCAAAAAGATGTTTTCACCTCAAGAGATTTAATCCCTCTTAATGCTTGATATATATAGGGATGACATAGATCTATAATAGTTTGGGTACATCAAGGATGGACAAGAAACCCATTATTATGAATACTTCAAGGCGTTATTGAAGTAATAATTTTTTACCATAGGTTATGAAGTGGAGAATTTCATGTAGTGGTATTCTATTCAACAAGAAAAAAGAGAAGGGGTACAAGAATAAACTTATGAGTTCAAAAGGAAAACCATTAAATTGGGTATCCCTTCGAAGAGATAGGAGTGGTGGTGAAGTTCCTCAGAGAACCTTCAAGCCATATCCAAATAAAATGATAGCTTCTTGGCGTGAAAATCATAGACAAGGAAAGCAAGGAGTATCATTAAATTGAGTTGGAATTTAACAAAGGGAAACAATTCATGGGCCAAGAATAAACCAACACGAAAAGAGATAATAAAATGGTAGCCACAATAGAGGAGAGGAGGGATCCTAATAGGCATTTCAAACATTGTAATGTTGATGGGAAAAAAAACTAAAAATGATGGAAACTTCATCTAGAATTGAATCCTAAGTAGCTAAATGCCAAGGGAACAAAAAAGGAAACTACCGAGATCAAAGAAGAAGTGGTAAAAGGATATTTTGATCTAGATAAAAACATAGGTTGCAGACATTGTAGCGAGAAAATATAAGCATGCATCATTATGCATAAAATATCAAGTGATGAAATGGAAGTTAGTTGTTTTTTTCTAATAGTGTTTCTCAATATAATATGGTTTCTAAAACATTACTTGATGAGCTTAGTCTAGAAATTTATGATCTAGTGCAAATAAGCTCCCTAGAATAGTTGCAAGGGAATTGTGTTAAGAGAATCACTCAAAAGTGTAAAATTAAGTATTTTCTTTAGTGTTAGACATATTGATGAAGTATAATTTGAAGTTTCACCATAGATGTCAATGGAGTGATGTTTGGAAGGTCATACCTATGTGGCAGTGATGATTCCTTCTATAGGAGAGAAAAAAAATATTGCATGGTCAATGGTTGAAAGGCCTACTTCATTAAAGCACTCTAAGCTATATATATATATATATATATATATATATATATATATATATATATATATATAGAGAGAGAGAGAGAGAGAGGTGGGGTGATCAGGTGCACAAAAATGAAAGTTGTCAGAATGGTGTGTAACCTAAATGACCATGTATATCTTATCATTATGAATCCAGCATAACCTGTTTCATGAAAAAAAATAACATTGTATGCTCTCGGAAACGAGTTCTATTTGTTTTCCCAAATAGGCACAATTTTGGCAAAAATTGTACAGGCTACCTATTCAGCAGTCCATAAAGCTGACTAAGCTTGCTGACTGGGAGTAGTTGACTGGGCTCTTTGGACCAATCAGGTCTCACCACTTGGCCAAATTATACTGGCATTGTCGTGGGTGAATTCTATTGGTTGGATGGTGGCCAACCACATGATGCCATGTGGCCCAACAAAGGCTGCCACATGGTAGCATGAGGGCCACCAAAAACTTATTTTAGTCTAAATTAACCTTCGCAAGAGTCGAACATCAAACCTCTTAGCAAACAGTGCTGAGCCTTAACCACTCAGGCTACCATGGCCCTTGTTAAACCATGTGACACACGTATATAAATTTTAATGTGGCTGATTTTGGGGTAAGGGGTCAGGGCTTAGCCTCGGCCCCCTATATGTTACCATATGACCAAGGGCACAAGACTAGTTGGAATGAAAGGTAAGTGTTAGTCATCAGTATTTTTCACTTGTTGGTGATGACTAGTTGTTACAGCCAATTTTTCTAGCAGCTGATCTCAAAATTTGTCAAATTTGCCAGCTGGAAAACACACATAAACATTTTTTGCCCTCCTACCTTTACAATCAGCCCATGACGAGATAAAACCTCATTGTCAAGCCCTATCTAGCATCAGCCATACTAGCTTGTCCATCAGCTCCAAGGAAAATAATCCAAATATGTACAAGAAGTCTCCCCTAAGTTAGGTAGTGGCGCTTTAGGCATTTCTCCTTTGGAAAACTATCCTAAAAGCCAAATAACCTTCATCTATGATCAACCAGTCCTAACAGAACTTCCTATTCTGCAAATAAAGTTTGGTTACACCCTTAAGTCGCGCCACTAACAAGCCTTGAAGTCTCATCAATGCATATGCCATAGGTCAAACTGATATTAGGTGATTTTATAGTGTTTCAATGGATATTTCAAGAACAGAAGTGTACCAGTATTCTAGAAGACAGTATTAAACTCAACATGAGAAGACAGCTGCTTCTCATGTGGTTTTCAGCCTAGGATGCAGCTACAGGGCAGAGAGTTATTTCATTAAGCTCCTGCAATCACAGTCAAAGGTTAGTGAATTATAAATGACAAGAAATGCTTTGCAGATACTAGCCAAATTGCTTGTGATGTATAAAGAGGCACAAAGGTATTTGGAAAGCAGAATTACATCTCTCGGAGAAATGCCCATCATGACTTATTATCAATTTTTCATTTTCTTAAGCATGAATAGGCAGTGAAAGAAAAGATAACACTATTTAAAAGCTGATGAAATGGCATCACTAAGAAAACCTCCTCCATACACGAGCAGAGGGTTGAAAGACTGATAAAACCTCCTTCATTTTACAAGCAAAGGGTTTGGTACTGTGATAAAGGCCTCCTTCATCTAATAAGCAGAGGATCGGGGACAGAGATTGATTTTAGGGTTTTCACTGACTGAAAGGCAAATTTTAAGAGCAGTGGGAGAAAATTGAAGGCTTATGGACAGAGAAATGGTGTTAAAAACAAAGAGAAAGCAGGGGTACTGTAATGATCAAAGAGGCTGACTTATCTTCTATCAGAGTTTTCCTCCAAAGGAAATTTGAAGACAAAGTGAACAAATTCTACTGAGGTAGGTGATTTCATCAAAAGTTTCCAGAGTTTTTCTCCTTGATCAATAGGCATGAAATCTAGCCATGATTTTCCTTCATAAAATAGAGTTGAAATTAGTGGAAATCCATTCAAGGTTTATAAGTGGGAAGCTAGGTCAAACATAAGCCAAAGAGTGATGCTAATACTCAAAGAAGGTTTTTTCTTCCTGTTCATGAAGGTCTTTGTCAAAAAACTCATCAAATGGACAAGAAAGTAACCTAAGCCTAATTTCTGAAGAAGGCTTTGCAAATAGACACATAGGTTCATAAAAGTGAAGAAAGGATATGGAAAGTGTTTCAATTTCAGGAACAATACTCAAAGAAATGAAGCATGATGTTGTCACAAACAAAGGAATTTTCAAACATATGAAGATACCTAGTTGTTGCATATAATTGTAGGAGAAGCCTTTAGAGGATCTTATTTTTAATGAGCATATGTTTGTCAAACCAAGGAAAATGCAGCTAAGTTTCCCCCAGTCAAAAAGAAGTGTCATTCCAAGGGCACATCTACAATCATTGACATGGCTCGGAGCAGAGTTTTCCTCTACAAAATAGATATCAACAAAGGAAACAAATTTTCATCCCTTAATGAGAAACAGTGGAAATATTTTGACTCTTAAAAAGGTTTCTTTACTTCAAAAAAGAAGTCATGCCTATAAAAGAAGTTGTTTGTGACACTAGGTCATTTATTTTAGCAAAGATGAGTCTCTATTATGTTTTAAAAGGAACATTTGCTTTATGTGTAATTATGACCAAGAAAGCCTTTTCAAAAGGGCCTCCAAAACCCTCACAAAGCAACCTCAGGGGTAATCGGCTCTTTTGACTTTAAGAGGTTAAAGGACCATTGCAAGCCCATTTGCAAGTTTCAAAAACACAAACAAGCACTCACAATCGCTCTCCTAGCCGCCCATTGGAGAAAATGAGAAATTCGAGAAAAATTTGCAGAGTTTAAATCTTTTAATCCCGTGCGGCACGCCTGGAAAAGCGCACAGTGTGTTCAGGAGAAAAAATACACATGGTTATAACGTTGGCACGGCCGACCAGACACCTGTGTTACTGCGCGGCACTTTTCCTTTTGAATGTGCCGCGCTTGTTTGAAATATCAAAACACCTCCAAAGGGTCTTGAAACCTACTCAACTCATCAAGCAAGGGCCACAAGCCATCCTCAAGGTATTTTCATTACTGCCCCTTGGTGCATTCAAATTTCTAAAGGATGATTGATGCCATGTTTTTCAAGACTAAGAAAGTGATTGGAGAGTAAGCTGATTGAGAAAAATCCAAGGTCTTGTTGTTATGATTTCCCAAGATTAGCTTAGTGAAAAGGTGGTGTGCTTGTATCAATTTCAAAATCCTGAAATTTCCTTCAAACAAAGTGATAAACCCTGTACTAATAACACAGACCATTTCAAAGTTATAGAGGGGAATGTTGAAATGGTTTTAAAGGCCCTTATTGATTTTCAAAAAATAGTGATAGTGAAGGAGTATGGTTCTAAAGATTGAGACTGGGTATATGGATAAAACTTCCTTTTTTATAATATAAGACAGTAACTCTATGCATCTACCATAGTTCAAAGAAGAAAAAGCAGTGTTTGGAGGTCCCAAAGTCAGTCTAGAAAGATGTTCTTTTTTCTGTGTTAAGCAAAGAGCCTATAATTACTGAAGGTGTCCTAGCAGTAGTGAAAAACAAGATTAACCCCTGTCTGCAAAGTCTAAGGTAAACACAGTGTTTCTAAGGTGAACATCAGTGAGCCTATTTTGAAAACAGTGGTCTTGATCCGAATGCCTTATCACTTCAAAACTATCTTCTTTTGAATAGTGAAACAGTGAAACTAGTGTTGCCTCCATTGTCCCATAAAACAGAGTGTGGTGAGAAGATTCTACAAAGTCATTTGAGGGTGTTTTTGTCTACCTGGGCATAAGAAACAAGTGATCCTAAGGTGAAACATTTTTGTAAAGAGACAACAGTGATCATGTGTGAATGCTTTGTCACTTCAAAAAGTGACCTCTCTGTGTGGTAAATAGAAAATTAGTGCTGCCTCCATTGTCCCATAAAATAGAGTGTGGTGAAAGATATTTTAACTCAATTTGAAGGTGTTTGGCTTGACTTTTGTAGGAGAAACTGTGAATACAAGAAGAGTGTTTTTGATTGGGAGGGGTGTTTTGTCTTTGTCTAAATACAAGGTTTGCTTGTTTATACCAAAACACAAAGGATCCTTATGACCTCACCCAAGCACAGTAATCATTTGACTGTATGCTTTTTATTTGATAACTATTTGTTGATTGGCATAAAAAGGGACCAAACAGTGATTTGCAAGGAGCAGAACGTTAGTGTTAAAGAACCATTTCACATAGCTTTTGAAGCAGTTTGCCTTGGTCAAACAGTGAATAACAAGGAGGACAGAGGTGTGTGCTTGAGAATAAATTTCCAAAAGCCTTTTGAGATAGCTTGGTGTTGCAGAGAACATTCAAAACAAGATGCCTCCCAGACAAGACAGTAGGAGTGGCCTGCACAAAAGATTTGAGCCTGTTTCCACTGAAGAAGTGGATGCCCATCCATCAGTGTTGTTTAATTTCCATGAGGTTGGGTGTCTATATTTTTTCCAAAGAGTGCAAGAGGTGAAGAGATATTCCCCTTTAACACCCCTTTGTGCTTTGAGGTTTCGAGAGAAGCATTTTTAGCTGGCAGGCCTAGATTTGAAATTCTCTCCGAGGTCCATCTCCAAGGCCACTAAAATCCCTTATGTTAGGGAGAAGTGGTTTAAACAAAGCCACCTGGACTCAGAAGAATACAAGCCCTTTCTGAAGCCTGAGCACAGAGATTCATGTCCATCCATTTTCCCCTTCTCATATCTTTTGACTAGCTACGCCCCCCTCATGAAGATCATCATGAAATACTTCACTTGTGAGGGAAGATTCTCCCGAGTCTATGCCTATCACATTCGATTGCTCATGCATTTCATGAGGGCCAAATTGCTAAATATTCCTTTCTTCCTACATAGAAGCATTGATAAAATGGCCTCCACTGTTCAAAAAAATCCTCCTTCACGGCAGATAGCCTGCCTCTTCCATCACTCCCTCATCAAAGTCATCATTCTTCATCAGCTTGAGAAGAGGGAGGTCTCTTGGGATACTTTCATCACCCATCCAGATTTCTCCATTGTCCCTCCAGTTCATACATCTCCTACACCTCCTACTCACCATCCTTCGCCTTCTTCTAGCAAACCTATTCCCAAGAAGCTCAAGTTTACCATAGAACAAACAAAAGAGCATGAAAAGGGAGAATATCATGAACATGATGAGGAAGAAGAGCATGGGAAAGAAAAGGAAAGTGATGATGAGTAGCATCACAGTGAGGTAGAATAACAAGGGGAAGAAGAGCATGATGATGAGCAGCATCATAGTGAGGCAGAACAACATACTCTTGAAGATGATGAAGGGAAGCAGCATGAAGATGTGCAACACAATGAGGGTGAGAAGACTCATGAAGATGTTGAACAGAGGTAGCTATAGGATGATGAACATCAGCCTCATGAAGAAGAGGGGAAGCAGGATAAACAGGTGCATCACAGTGAGGAGGACAACCCTCAAATGGAAATGCAAAAAGACAGCCTAGGCATCCATGAAGAAATCAAAGACAGTGGCAAAAATGAAGAGTAAAGTGACAAGGGTAAAGAGCCCATGGAGCATGTGCTAGCTGCCTCTCCTAGGCAAGTGGCCATTCTCTCTTCTCCGAAAGTGGCCAAGCCCCAGACATCAAGGAAAAGGGTGCCTAGAGTTGTAACTCCAAATGTGACTAGGGCCCTCTGAAGTAAGGGAAAATTTCCCAAGAAGCCCATGGTCGAATTGCCCAAGAGGAAGAAGACTAAAAGAGCCACCCAAAGCAAAGGGAAGGACAAGGAAGAAAGCAGTCATGAACAAGAAAGGGAATTCAACATCATCCAAATCCAAAGTGATGATAGTGATAATGAAGCCCGGATCTTTGAAAATCTCTTGATCCATAGAGAAAGCCAAACTGATGCTTTGAGGACTGATCTTGATAGGGCTAGGAACTTCAATCACTTTTTGCAAGTTCAAAACAAGCAGATGAGTGTCCATATGGTTGTATATGAGACACAGGCCATCAAATACAAAAGGAGGCCTCCAAAGCACAAGTGAGATTGGAAGAACCCATGGGTGAGTTCGATGAAAGCGAAGGCGAAGATCAGCCCAGGCGAAAGAGGCCAAGAACCATGGGGCTCAAAAAGGCCCTTGAGAAACAAAAGGAAGAAGAAGATGCCCTTCTCCAATCTACCCCTCTCACTGCATTGTTCGAACAAGAGATAGAGAACAATCGGGAAGCATGGCTTGAGACAGTTAATGATCACTTGGAGAATAAATTGGAGAAGGCAAATAGAGACTTGGACCTTCAACTGAGGATGACCGGGCATTATAAAAGCTTCAACTGCCTCGTGAAAATCGTAAGGCCACGAAGAAGGCGCCCTGACCAAAATTGAGGAAAGACACCTCAAGGCTCCAAATTTTGGCCTCTTCTTCACAACATGTTTCTGAAAACCCTTGAGGGTCATGCTCGCCAACTTTGGGCGAAATTCGACATGTTTTGGTTTTTTGTCATTTTTGGGTTTTTGGCCAAAACTCATGGGCATCGCCATTTCAGTTTGGGGCATCATCAAAGGATTAAAATGGTATCATTGGATGCCATAATTTCAGGGGCACATACTTAGCGATTTTCAGAACAATTTAAGATCATTTTCTCCCCCAAAATGGCGAAAAACACTCACTTTTTCTACACTCTGCCCCGTTTATCAGCAAGGCCTATTTTCTTGTTTTTTACACACATGTCTATTTTTGGAGGACTTCTAGTGGTAAGTTGGGAGAAAAATAAACATTTTCAAAAATTAGACACTCGGATCTTTCCAACGAGCCATCATGAGCCTCGTTTCGACATTAGGAAGGCCTCCAAAAGTTGTAAGAAAGTCAGGGGACCTTTTGCTGATGTATTTTTTGAGTATTTTTGTAAAAATTGAACCTTTCAAAAGTGACTTTTCTTGATGTGTGTTTAGCTATTTTTGTACATGATAAGTTATGAAAAGTCAATATATTTCCCTCTTTTAGCATTTTTTAGATATTTTATTAGATATTTTGTGCCTTGGGCTTTGCAAAACCTCAAGGACAAAATCAGATATTTTGGATAGGCCAATGAGATTGCAAGTTGAACTAAGAGGTTTTCCTCACTTTGGCCTATATATTCCAAAGGCTTTCATTGTAAACAAGGTTGAACTTGATGAATAGAAGCAATATATGGTCATATAAGCTTTGGAAGAAATACTTGTCTCATGCTTTTGGATAGTTTCTTGGATGTTCTTGGATGATGAAAGAGAATTGTTGTTGGATTCCATGACTTGGTAGAATGGTATAGTGTCTCTCTCTCTGTTTTGTTTCCTAGTTTTCATTCATAAATCCATGTTCTTGCTTGCTATAAGACAGTAGAGAATAGATTTGAGACATGCCCTTGGAGGCACCTCAAATTTCCTGTTTCTTTATAGCTTCCATGTTTTCTTCATTCTTAGTCATATTAAAGAATTCTTGATTGCTCTTTAATAACTGAAGAATATTGTTTGCTTGTTTTATTTGTGGTGTTATGCATGCTAAGTATGATTTACGGTATGCCCTGCTTACTCATTGCTAGCCATAACTCCACCTATGAAACCTCTCTTTGATTGATTAGATTGTCATTTGTTGAACCAAGGAGGTCTTGGACTGATCTTGCCCTTTGCCTAAAACTATGCAATCTTGTTTTCAAAGTGCCCAATAGCTTGAAGTACTATGTTTAGGCGTTCCTACATAGTGATTTGAGTTGTTTGTCTATCTTGAATGTATTTCCCCAAAGTCTGATAGCCATTTCCTAAAGTTAGAGAGTCATATATCTCTATGCATGGCTTGAATGTTTATTTCTATGCATTGATCAGCTTATAGTTACATTTCTCATGATTAATGGTTTTCCCTACCATGTTTATGTCAGCTATTAAACTATTTATGCTTGAAATCCCTGTTATTCACAAATTTAATGTCCATCTCACTCCATTTTTCCCAAAGATCCATTTTACCTCGAATCAAATCAGCGCTTCAACAACCTTGTATCACCATCTAAAAGCTTTCTCGACCTTTTCAACCCCATAGCCCAGTTGATCTAACATCATTTTACATATTTTATGTCTTTGATCAGTTCATCCCTCACAACCTAAAAGCCAAAACAAAAACCTACTTCATAACTATCCTAAAATCATAACATAATAAGCAAACACACAGATATCCCTTACACAAATAGAGAGAGCCCTCTCTGAGTCCAAGAAGGCTAGGTCCTTGGGCTCCAAATATTGGTTTGATGTTACACTATCATTTGGCTTGCCAATCAGCCAAATCACAGGACACTAACATAATGGCAATCACAGTGGGACTCTGAGTAATAAACAAACTTAGTTTCCCTAAAATTTTAGAGACCTTTAATAATACTATCTGATTGACTTATCGAAACGCTCCCTAACATAATGGCGATCACGGTGAGACTAACTGAGTACATAACAGTCTAGCAAGCTCTTGTAGATTCATTAGTATTTAAACTTTTAAACAGGCAAGAAGTCCATATAATCATTTAGAGTAAACTCTTTTTGTTATCATCACCCTAGCAAAGTGATGAAATAGGTTTAGAATACTTTAATAAACCATAGGCTGCACATAAAACTCAAAAACCCCAAAACATTCCCAGATTGGATTTTCCCTAGTTACTGGTGGTGGACCATAGCTACATATTTACAAGAACAACCAAGTTCCACTTGGCGACTCCACTAGCCTCTAGTAGGCCTAAAACTCCATAAAAAACCAAAAAATTCATAAACCCTACCTTTCTATTGACTCATCCTTCCAAAAACTTAAAACTTGGGGTGAAAACTCTGTAATCAGTGACAAACTAAGTATAACTTAGCGATTCAGAAGACTTCACCTAAACATAGGAGATAAACATAAGTAACCTTGCAAAAAGAACCATTAGCTTGTCCATACAACCTAGCAAACTGTTGAAACCAAGTGAATCACTCTTCTTTGCAAGTTTTCATCTCAAAGTTTTCTATAAAACTTTTTCCTGAAAGCATCTTTGATAGTGTTGGTGGTGGACCATATTTCTCATAGTAATACACCTGGCCACTCCACTAGTCCATCTTTTTTTTTTTACCATCCTTCACATTAGTAAAACCCTAGAGAGGCCATCCATCTGAAAAAATCACAAATACCATCCTCGCTAAACTCTAGACTCGAAATTTGGCTTCATGAAGAATCAACACCAGATCTCATCCAGACCCAAATCCCCCTATCATAGTAGATGACCCAGAGAAGATTTTGTGGCAAGCTTCCGAAACTGGCAATTTAGCTACCGATAGGTCCATCCGTAAAGCAATATCAATACATGAACATCTCATAGCCTTTCAGGATTCCCCATTTGACTTAAAATCATAAAAAACCCTTTTTAGAAGCAAGTCACAAAGTAAGATAGACTTTGACGATATTGATCCCCTAGATCTGCCACAGAGTCCTAGTAGAGAAGCCTCAGTTACTACACCTCCCAAATTTTAGCTTCTCCATCACTTTGGCTCCTACCATCCCAGATCTGCTTGAAATCAGGTCACTAGTCCAAGTACATCTGCCACACCCCTTCAAACCACTTCAAATCATCCCATAAGCCCTCATTTTGTACATCATCCATTAGCTCCCGTCATGGCAACCTGGTATGCACCTTTGGTGTTGCCACAGCCTTTGGCTCCCTTACAAAATGACTATCAATCCAAAATCCTGCACTTTACCGGAGTTGAGACTACCATAGCTCAACAACATGTAGATAGGATTAGCGATGCCTTTAAATACATGGAAATATAAGACAAGACCATCCGAATGAGGATGTTCTCCCAAAGCCTGGGCAGAGAACCCAAAAAATGGTTTAAGAGCTTAACTCCAAATAGCATCCACAATCTCCCAGATCTCTACCAAACCTTCATAAACGAGTGGGAAATCTGAAAGAACCCCATTCAAATCCTGTCAGATTATAACAATCTAAAACGGGAAAATGGGGAAAGTGTCCAAGGATACTGCACTAGGTTCAATAGTGTGTATAACGCCCTCCCACCTCACTTCAAACCTCCACTTGGCTTAGCCTCGGCAAAGTTCCCCGAAGCCTTTGACCCAGACATGACTTATCAACTAAGAGACAAGGACCCCCCTACCTTAAAGGAAATGCAAAAAGTGGCCATAAGTGCAGAAGCCAACTTAGCAGAAAAAAGATCTAGGACTAGATCAGAAGGGAAAGTCACATACCAGGATGAGGTCTCCACTTTAGCCCCTTCCTTAGATCCTAGAATAGATGACTTGGTTAGGTCCATGGCCAAAATGTGGGAAAAGATAAGTGAAAAGACCCCTCTTAGGGACACCCAGCCAAACCCTCCAAACAGAAACCGAAACCAAAATTTTAGGAGGGAACAGCCTCAAAACAAACCAAGGGAAAATGACCAACAAATTAGACCACCCTTTAATGAAAATTATGTGGAAGAAGATAATAGGGATATAGAACCCATTGATGAAAATCATTTGAACCTCATAGGTTCTGATAACGAGAGTGAGGTTTACCTCACAGAAGAAGAACAAGCATTCTTCTCTCCGAATCAAGATGAAACCAACTATGAAGATCCCAAGGATCCTACCATAGATTTTTAGAATGCCATAGTAGAAGCTCATAGGCAGTATGACCTTAGAAGCAGAAAAACCAAAACAACTCCAAGAAAGGTAGCTCAGACACTGCTAGAACCCCTAATACCATCCTTAAAAAATCAGTGGATAGCAACAAAATCATGGTCAAGAAAACTGACCAAAAAAAATATAAAGCTATTCAAACAAGTCTTGGCTCAGATGCTCCTAGTACTTCCACAAAGATTCCTGAGATGGTTGTGTCAAACACAATCCCGAAACAAAGTTAGCAAGCTCAGAACTTAGAGAAAGTCATGGCTGAAAAAACTGAAGCAAACCTATCTAAACTACAAGTTCCTTTCAGTTTTGAGGGAGAAATCACCAAAATAAAGATTACCATGCCTCTCACTGAACTTATCACCCAAGGCTCTTATAAATCCCAAGTGTTAAAGGTACTGAATATAGGAAATGATGCGAACACCCTTAATCTAGCTGATGACACTCCCGAAGTGTTGTTTGGTCCAAAAATAGAAGGGAAATTCCAAGAAGGAACCACTCTTCCCTTTTACATCAATCTGAATATCCATGACCAAATCCTTCACAATGCCATGCTAGACTCTAGAGCCTCGCATAATCTCATGTCGAAGGTTGTAATGGAAAGATTAGGCCTAGAAATCACAAGACCATACAAAGACTTATATACATTTGATTCGAGTAGAGTCAAATGTCTAGGCTTGATCAAAGATCTTTGTTTCAGTTTGGCCCAAGTACCTGCAAAACATCTGATCATGGACATAGTGGTAGCAGACATCCCTCCCAAGTATGGAATGCTTTTATCCAGATCTTGGGGAGCCAAGATTCAGGGAAATATTCAACTTGATATGTCCTATGCCATTATTCTTTTGTTTGACCAAACTAGAATACTCTACCGAGAATCACACATAAAATATATGATTAGCGACCAAGATAGGCCAGATAACATCACGATGTACTCCTTGCATTCTGATCTGAACTCTTTCATTCTACACACTGATGAGGACATTTAAGAACAGTCAAAAGGCTTTGAAACAAACTTAGACACACCACATCAGCTACCCCAAGTTCTCTATGATGAACTAGACACTCAAAATTATCATAATCATGAGCAGCTATGTCTTGAGGAAAGTGAGTGTGTTCCTTTTGAAACAGGGATAGAGCAAGAAGCACAAACCATTATGTATTATCAAACAAATTGCTCAAACCTTAGGCAAACATCAGCGGTAACATCAGGAAAAATTTTCAGAATAGATGCATTAGAAGACTTACATATCACAAACCTTTTTGGAACTCAGGGGCAGGGAAGCTTAATGTTCTTGCCATACCTTAAAGATTTACCATCACATAAATCTACCATTTCAAACGAAACCTTGACTATAGCCATAACAGCTCAAAATCCAGAAAAAATTCCTGATAAACTTCTTATGAGAGGAGATGATGACTGCAGTCTAAATATACCTGAGTTACTTGAACTGGCTAACATTCTGTCACTCCACCAAAGACTTAGAACTGCTATAATTGGCAATATTATTCAAAAAAATACTTCATACAGAGAAAACAGTGAGAAACACTATGCCATCATCATCACTCCAAGAAACAACTTCGACAAAAGAAAATACAAAAATCTGAACCAAACAGTAATAATCAAAGATAAAATAGTTGGTCGTAGGATCTGTTTTGATTTTAGAAGCACTAATACACACCCTTGTGATAGAAATTTTATCCTTCCTACCCGTTGTACTATACAACCTCCCTTTTCTAAATTTTAGAAATAAAATTTAGAAATAGGGTCCCTTTCTTTTTAGAAATAAAACACTTAGGAATAAAATTCATTGTTTTGAAATTTGTATTCAACATTCAAAAAACTTATAGTCCGATCTTATATAAAAAGGTAATATCATAAAAACAAATCAAAGCAAAGCCTAATCACACCCGAGAATCCTGAGATAACACCATTAGAAATTTCATATGCCCATTTCAAATCTTTCGATGCGATTAGTCCAATCGGAAAATTTCAATCGCTAAGAGTTTAAAACAATTAATTATAACTTCCGATGCGATGCGGTCAATCGCAATCGATTAATCAGGACAGTCTTCAAGAAACTCTTTACGCTTAGTTGAAATTCCCCGATCCGATGTGCATTTGATAATAAACGCTTTTAAAAGAAAAATCGAACATTTGTTTAAAATATATGGTAGACTCCACCATTAGAGATCGGAAAGATTTTCAATCGCAATCGATCAATCGGGATAAATGTATTGTGATATTCATTTGCCATCCGAAAACTTCCGATGCGATTCATCTATTTGCATACGAAGATTTTTTGAATATATTAATATATCACAAGCGCCAAATCTTTATTGGTACGAAGGCATTCAATAACGAATCAAATGAATATGGTTTATGATTTGGTTTTAAATACTTAAGTGTGACCCAAAAGGAGCATTTACGCAATATACGAAACAAATGAATGAAAACCATAAATTCATAAATCATTCCGTTTGAATGACTTGTTGAGCACGACTGAGAGTTTATTGTCTTGCAGAGCCAAAGAACACCAAGTTCTTTCATTCACAGACAAAGAGAAGCGGTAGTAGACGTAGAAATGTCAAAAAGAGGAAGAAGAAATAAGACTGTTCTACCAGTGAAGTTTGCCGAGACTCCTACAGTCTCAAAAGAAAAGCCCGTAAAGCTAAGGCTAGTCACAGATACATCATGCCAAGGTCTTGGGAAAATGACATGGGACACAGTCTACAACCTGGTGGAAAAATTAGACCCCAAGGTCACAGTGGAGAAGGCATCAGTTCCAGACGAGGATAGCTCGGATTCTGACTCTGATATCAATGAAAGAACACTTGCAAATTCATTTCTACATCGAATTGCAGCTAGAGCGAGCATCATGCCTTACTACAATGTAGTTCGATGGGTTATTGACAGTGTAAAGATACAAGATAGAATGTTTGTTTCAGCATCTGGAGTGCCTTTCGGCTCGTTTAAAGCAGAAGACTTGAAAGCAATGTACCACCTTCCAGACCCACAGAAGGTGTATAACAAGGAATTTATCAAAGAATTTGCTGATGATAACAAAGTCCAATCCGACCATATCAGAAATTGGAGGAAAAACCCAGAGAAGCACCGAAATGAAGCATCCGGTATGTATTCTGTAGATTCTCTTCTGCCTCCATATTCCTATGCAGCTGCCATGATGTGTAGGTTATTTGGAAATGATAATTCAGCTAGGTTTTCTATACAAATGGTCCCCTTAATCCTAGCAACTGTGAATTCCGACATTATGGATTGGGCTGTTATTCTTTCTGATAGAATGGCCAATAGGATCCTTGAGTACAGACAAGAAAAGGATGCTGGAAATTCTACCCCCTTTTTCTTTTGTGTCTATATTCTTGATGCTATTTGTTTCAATTCTGAATTTCCCTTATTTGGATGGAAATGGACTCCCGATAACCCCCTTCCAATCCATATTTATCATAAATTGCTTTGGAAGAGTCATTTCCAAGCTAATGTATATAGAATCTGTCATGGCTTCCTCATTCTCGTTTTCCAAACCATTTTTAATCGCTTTCCCCCTAGGATTTCTGATAAAGCTAAAGCCGACCTGTCTGCAATCGGAGATTGGTTTGGGGAGGAAAAATTTACTTACATCAGGGTTTTTGGTAGTATAGTGGAGCCGTATGTTCTTCCGCTTTTTGTCCCAGACAAACTTCTCGCTCAAGAAGTTTCTTATCAATTGACAATTGAAGGTATATCTAGGTCTTTGAACAACAGCAAGAAGAAAATGTGGCCTCAATTCCCACTCAATTGTGGTCATTTCACTCTAAATGATTTCAAGCATGCAGAAAAGGAAGTCTTCAAGATAAGAGGTTGTAAATTTGCAACCATTCCTGGAAGACAGAATGATCCAAAAAAGATAGCATTTGATGTCACTGCTTCAGTTTCAATTGCTCGTTTTGAGCATGAACCAGATATGTTCGATGATTTGTTTATCTCATTAGATAATTTTCCTCAGATTTTTGACTCGATCAAGTCTACATTTCATGAGGAAATAAATAAATTTTTTATTTAGAAGCGTAGATTACATGAGAGGTTTCTAGATCAAATTTTGAGAAACCTAAATCCAAAATCGTAATAAGGTACATCCGCCAAACGCCAGAAACATTCACTGCCATTAGGGAACATTATAAATCTACCGTCAACTGTTCCGTTTGAACATTCCTCAAAAAGTGGTCACTATCGACAAACCTGATGCCCTGCAAGGGAATACCGCCTCAAATGAGTTTAATAAAATGCAATAAATATCAATGATGAGGTGTATTAAATCAAAAGTGATGGATCGTACCATGATAAAGCAAATTGCCAAGAAAGGAAAGAAAGTATTTATTAAAGAGAAAGAAAAAGAAATAAATTCATGATTACTATTTCCACTAATCTTGATATTTCTTCTCAGCTATTAAATCAATATGATCAGTTTGCTCAACAGCTTGGATTGCAGGATAAAGGTAAAGAACAAATAGAGCAGGATGTTGAAATCATTCCCGAACATCCTGCCGGTGTCAGAATAGCATTAAATGTGAGGAAATCCCTCCTTTGGATGTATTCTACAGCCCTAAACATAAGGCTGTTGTCAAGAGACAAAGAAAGAAAAGAAAAGCAGAACAGGGCATATTCTCTACTCCATCAGAGGAGTTTATGAATATTGTTTATAAGAATAGTGAAATGAATCCATTTGAAGACCTTACGAAATTGTCACAGTATACAGGAGCCTATAGTGCTGCAACAGTTGATAAAGTTGTAGAAGTTTCTCAACTAATAACTCAGAAAGATCTTCACATAACTTCACTAGAAGAAAAAGCTAAGGAGAATCAGCAGCTGATCAGCCAATTGCAGCAACAACTACAGGATCAGATATTCAGGTCTAAAGAATTGGAGAAACAGCTGGCTGAAGAAAAGAAGAAGGTCGATGAAAAGCTTTTAAGCAAACAAAAGCAGCTAAATGAAGAAATTTCTAAGTTGCAGAGTCTGTTACAAAATGAGGAAAAGGCAAAAATGATTCAAGAAAAGGAATTCCAAGCAACTTTGGATAAGTTTAAAGATTATCCAAAGTTAAATGAATTCAAATCGGAAGCCCTTGAAGTTAATAAATTATTGACTCAGCAGTTAATTGAATTTTGCTCAAAACTGTCACAAGCAGAACCCTTTTGTGAGATTACTTCATCTTCGATCCAAACTATCATAACTCTTAGACAAGAAATAGATGATGCCGATGAAAATATTTCTGAGTTTCTCAACTGGCAGGATACAGAAAAGGGAAAAGAAGCAAATCTTCCTAGGATAGAGGAAAAACACAAAGAAATCTTGTTTACAGAATGGGAACATCAATTAATGAAGGCTGATAGAGCAATATCAAGGGCCAGAAATATGATGAATAATCTCACGCAATTCATAAATGACATCTTATATTCAATCAATCTCATTTCGGATTGTGTTCCTGGCAGTTTGCCAAAAATAAAAGAAACTGAAGACAGGTGGAAAGAAGAAATGGAAAGGAAAAGTCAACAAATCGGCAAACTTCAAACGATATCCTGGGATAGTATGTGGACTCATGTGATCAAGCCAAACAATCAACAGACAGCTATCAAACTTCTATCAAACGATGTCGATTGTCTAATTCCAGAATTTTCTGATGCCACCTATGCTGGACAGTTGCATACTGAGATGAGTCATCCACCAAGACTCCGAGATATGTTGAACATTTGCAACTTGGCTTCATCAAGCGAAGGAGAAAAACAATGAATCAGTTTTATTCAAAATAGCATTTCAATTTTAATTTGATAGATTGTAGCAATAGTTTTAGGATTTTGTTATGTAATTTATTATTTAAATCCCTCTCATGCATTTAGAGAGGGATCAGAAGTTGTAATATATGGAGGATTTGGAGCTAACATTTCTGTACTTCATTCCTTATTATATTTCTATGAAAGATCACATCTAGTGATTTTTGTGCTCAAATTATCTTTGAAGTGTTGCATTTTTGTGCCTTTGGAGTTAATTTTACATCGGAGTTACTAGATCAGAGTATCATACTTCGTTTGACAGTCTGCAATATGAATGATGTATTTTTATCTGTTCATTGTTAATTGTCTCTGTTATATGGTATTCGTTTGAAGAATTTGCTATCATTTATATATTTGATTTTCATAATATTTCCTCTTTATATTATCATTTCTGAGTATAATTGGAATATTATCATTTATAGACATATATGAATGGTATATGATGATGAATGCAATATGTTAATATAAACTCTGTTTAATTTATTAAACAGAGTTATCTTTATTCGTTTCTGCACATTTCAATTTAGTTAATAATACATTTTCATGGTTATTATTAGATTGAAACAATCCTAAGTTGTATTCACATATTATTACCCGGGTTAAAATTAGAATTTCTTTATCAGCATTTAGTTTAGATTAGATAGTTTTATTATTCCGTCAATTTAGTCCCATTTTCACCCATTCAATTCAATCCACTTAGTTATAAGGAAACTGGTCCTTTAAATCCAGTCGGAGCCACCATCCCAAACGGAAAAGGAGCTGTCTTAAGGTCCCGACCGGGTGGTTTTCCCCCAATGTTTGAAGCATAGATTTTCTAGGCTTCAACATTTTTGGCGCTAGAAGGAGGGCCTCCAACTGTGAATGGCAAGCAAACCCAAATCTACAAACCATTCTAAGAGTAATTCTCCCTCCACATCACCTCGTACTTCCAAATTGCCCGCTGATTCCTCAGCATCCAAACAAGAAGAAGAGGTATCCACTATCACTGCTCAAACCCACCATACTTCAGAACAATTAAGTCTTGAATCTCCTGAAGTTCAGTCTCTCATCCAGAAACTTCAGAGCTTCTCGATTTCACCACAGAAATCTGAGCTATCTCAAAGCAGTGAGACTTCGCAATTCAATCTACCTCACCCTCTTACTAGACTTCAGAGTGAAAAACTCGGTATTGAACCTACTGAATTTCCTTTACCTAAAAGGAAAAAGGCAAAGAAAAATACCGAAGATTCTGACAGTGAAGCACTTTCATCCACATCTTCCATCTCATCTTCCCCAGTGCGAAGTCAACCATCCACTCCCTCATTACATATCGTTGTTAATCAGGAATTGGGAACTTCAACATCTCAAACTATTCACTCCTCAATATCAATTTCTTCCCAGACATCTGGAATCTCAACAGCAGTATCATCCACCACTGGTATTACAATGGCAGATCCATGGACCAGACCTGGTGCAGTCAATATGCCCGCACCATTACATGCATTACCTGATGCTCCTGAAAAATGGCTACCCAAGTTTAATCCAGAAAATGGAACCCAAGCCGAGGAACATATCAATAACTTCATGTTAGCAGTTAATTTGAAGGGAGTGACTGAGCAAGATGTCGTTGTTAGGCTTTTTCCTTATACATTGCAAGGATCAGCAGGATCCCGGTATTTTTCCCTGCCTTCTGATTCTATTACCAGTTGGGACATTTGCCAAGAACAGTTTCTCACTAAGTATGGAGACGATAGATCTTTAGCTACACTAATAAATGATCTCTCCAATCTTAGGATAGAGCATAGGGAACCTATTAAAGAATTTAATGCTCGTTTCAATAAAATTTTGAATAAAATCCCAACGACTTCCAAACCAAGTGAACAAATCAGAAGTGAGTGGTATATTACTGCCCTACCTGCCAATATAGCTATTTTTGTAGACAGGGCCGCAAAACCAACACTTGCTGAAAACATGAAAGAAGCACTTGCTGTGGAAAAACGTATTAATGCTCTAGAAAAGAAAGCAGCTCTTGAGGAAAGAAAAAACAAAAAAGTTTCATTCAAAGAAGACTCAAAGAAGAAAATCTCAAAAGATCCATATGATATGGAAGGCCTCCAAAAGGTTCTCAAGACTATGTCAAATGAAATGATTGAAATTAAGAAACAAGTAGCTGAAACTTCAACCAAGAGGCCCTTCAAGAATTATAAGAAAACCGAATCAAAACCACCAAATATCGTATCTTATGCAGAATCAGATCAAGAAGAGGAAAAAGAGGAAACAATCTCATCAACTGATAATGAAGAGGAAATTGTTGAATGTCATGGCATGTGGGATTTCATACTGCCCAACTCCGATACAGATAATGATGAAGAAGCTTTACCTGTCTCTACTAGGAGTAAAGGTACTCCCGAACCTGTTCAGACAACTTCAAAGAAACGGAGTGCAGGTGCTGCTACAACAAAAGAAAAAGTACCTACAAAGAAATCACCCGCAACAGTTCCCCAAAACCCACCTTCAACTTCAAATACTCTTCCAACATCCAAAACATTAGTAGTATCCGATTCAATGGATTACAATATTGTTGATGATATGAAGAAAACTAAGGCAAACATAACTATGTTTGAACTTAGCAAATTAAAACATCAGCAGAAATTGCTTCTCAAAGAATTGAATGTTGTTCCCTGTTCACCTCTTCCCAGTGCTAAAGCTGCAAACGATTCTGGTCAACCACCTTCTGGTATGATAGAAGCTACTGATTCAGTCCTGATTGGGGATAGATCAAATTCTCACACTCCACCCTTCCTTTTGACTTTTGAGATCTACAACAGAAACCTACACAATTGTTTGATTGACTCAGGGGCATCATCCAATATAATGCCAGCTTCAGTTTGTTCTAAACTGAACATAGAACCCCAAAAGTCTTACATACACATTGTACAGTTAGACAGAAGCAAGGTCCAGGTTTTAGGAGAGATTAACTCCGTAACTATCAGGTTAGCAGCTGATCCACGGGTAGTTCAACGAATTGATATCTTACTAGCTGATATACCTGAATTTTATGGGTTGATTTTAAGTAGAGATTGGTCTGAAAAGCTCCACGGATATATTTCTACCGATTGGTCTCACATGTGGTTACCTTATGGAGGAAAGCCAAATCAAATAAAAATCAATCGAGAGAAACACATGACCCATACCGTAACAGATTTTGAACAGGAAAATCAACCAATTGCATTTAATAACAACATCTTGGGAAATTATTCATCAGAGTCATTTTTTGGAAATCTCACTGCCCAACCATCCCCTTTCTCAGTAAACAGTTTAACATCACAGATTGAAAACTATTCACAAACTGATAGGTCAAGATGTTTTAATGATACTGGGGAAACTGTAAATAAGATTGTTAATACCTCTTTATTTTGGTCTTTATATTTTGACGGCTCTAAATCTAACGAAGGTTCAGGAGCAGGGTGTATCTTGGTTAGCCCGCAAGGTGAAAAGACAATGCTGTCCTGTAGGTTAGAATTTGAATGCACAAACAATACAGCTGAGTATGAAGCTTTAGTCCAAGGTTTGTATAAAGCAATTGGCCTTAATGTGCAATATTTGAAAGTATTCGGCGATTCTGAAATTATTGTCAAACAGGTGAGAAATACAATTCACTGTCTCTCAAATCACCTCAAACATTATCAATCGCTGGTTCAAGAACTCACCACACACTTTTCTGCATTCAATATTTCTTCCATCCCTAGGTCTCAAAATTCAGCAGCAGACTTGCTAGCCAATGTTGCTTCCAGACTCATACCTTCTGAAGATTTTAGCCCATATAGATTTTCAATAGAATTACTTTTTAGACCATCTGTCCCAGACAATGTTACAAATTGGAGAGTTTTTTACCATGATCAAGATATCTTGAACTTCATGACTACTGAGAAATCATATGATGATCAAATTATTGATGAAGAAGAGCATGATTTACAAATTTCTTCAAAAAGTAATGAAAATCCCATTCCGAAATCTGTTGTTAGATTGGAGGACTTATATGATATCAAGGACAGATTCAAGAAAGTCACTAATACCAAGCTTCAAAGTTCCACTTTGAAATTTGAATTAGTGAATCTTGGTTCTGATTCAAAACCTCAAAATGTTAATTTAGGACTTAATTTAACATCAGAGGAAAGGGATGCCTTCATTAAACTATTGAGCAAGTACAAAAATGTCTTCGCTTGGAATTATGATGATTTAAAAACATATGATACTTCAATTATTCAGCACACAATTCCAATGCTTCCTGATATTAAACATGTTCAACAGAAGCTAAGGAAAGTTCATCCAAATCTTGAAGATCAAATCAAATCAGAACTTAATAAACTTTTGAAAGCCAAAATCATTTTTCCTGTCAGGCATTCCAATTGGGTTTCCAATATGGTACCTGTAAGGAAGAAAAATGGTGATATAAAAATCTGTATTGATTTCAGAAATTTAAACAAGGCATGTTTAAAAGACAATTTCCCATTGCCAACCATGGAACAGATACTTCAAAAAGTAGCTGGTTCTGAACTTATGTCCTTTCTTGATGGATTTTCAGGTTATAATCAAGTCTTAGTTCATCCAGATGACAGATTGAAAACAACTTTCAGAACAAACTGGGGAACTTATGCTTATCAAAAAATGCCTTTTGGATTAATAAATGCAGGAGCAACTTTCCAAAGAGCCATGGACATAGCATTTAAAGGTCTGATCAATAAATCAGTTGTTGTTTATCTCGATGATATAACAGCATTCTCTAAAAACAGAACCAATCATCTACATGATCTTAAACAAATATTTGAAAGATGTAGAAGGTTTGGTATTTCATTAAATCCGAAAAAATCTTTCTTTGCTTTAGGTGAAGGAAAACTTTTAGGATTTGTTGTATCAAAAGATGGTATATACATTGATCCAGACAGAGTTAAAGAGATCTCTGATATTTCTTTACCTCATAACAAAAAATCCATGCAATCATTTCTTGGACAGATCAATTTTGTAAAAAGATTCATTCCCGATTTTTCTTTAATTGTTTTACCTATGCAAAATATGATCAAGAAGAATTCAGTATTCAAATGGGGGCATAAAGAGAAAGAAGCCTTTGAGTTAATCAAACAGGCAATCATTAATGCACCAGCATTAAGTACTCCAGATTTTTCTAAAGATTTTATTTTGTATACTTTAGCCACAGAGACATCTTATGCAGCTGTTTTAACACAAATTAATGATCAGAAAATTGAAGCACCAATTTCATTCTTCAGTTCAAATCTGCAAGGAGCTGAACTGAATTATTCCGATGTTGAAAAACAAGCCTTTGTTGTGTTCAAATCAATCAAGCATTTTAGACCTTTTCTCTTAAAAACTCATACAAAAATTATTGTCCCATTCTCTGCAGTGAGGCAATTATTAATTCAGAGAGAAGTAGGAGAAAAACGAGCTAACTGGGTGACATCCCTACAAGAATATGATGTTGATATTAAACCAGCTAAGATTGTTAGAGGACAAGGTTTTTGCAGATTATTAGCAGGAGCTCATAACATACCAGAGAATGATCATTCAAATCAAGATATTCAAGTAAATCAGATAAGTATTACGGGTTCTGAGTCTCAGTATTCTGATCTCATCTATTACTTAAAAAATGGGTATGCTCCTTCTGATCTCAGTTATAAGAAAAAACGTGCTTTAAGATTAAAAGTTGTTAAATATGAGATCATTGATAATGTGTTGTTTAGAAAAAATTATGATTCAATTTTGTTGAGATGTCTAGAAAAGACTGAGGCTGAAAAGGTTTTGCAGGAGTTGCCTGATGGACCAGCAGGAGGTCATTTTGGAGGTGATACCACAGCTCACAAAATAATTCGTGCTGGCTATTATTGGCCTACCCTTTTTAAAGATACACATGAATATGTAAGAAAGTGCAAAATCTGCCAAACTGCAAGTGGAAGACAAAGGAAACCAGCTTTTCCTTTGCAACCAGTAAATATTGAGCAACCATTTGAACAATGGGGACTTGACATTATTGGTGAGATAGTACCTCATTCTTCCAAGCAGCACAAGTACATTCTTACTGAAACCGATTATTTTACAAAGTGGGTAGAGGCAATCCCTTTGAAGGTAGCCAATTCTGATGCAATTATTGATTTCATAGATCAATTTATCATAACCAGGTTTGGTGTACCTCAAGCTCTTGTCTTTGATAATGCATCTTATTTCTCAGGAAACAGTTTAATTGAATTTGCAGTTAAAAGAGGTTTTAAACTCAAATATTCAGCAAATTATTACCCACAAGGTAATGGATTAGCTGAATCCACTAATAAAAATCTCATCAAGATTATTAAAAGGACTATCGATCAAAATCAAAAGAATTGGCATAAATCTTTAATCTTTGCACTATGGGCTGATCGTATTACAGAGAAAGCTTCAATCGAAACTTCACATTTTAATTTAGTTTATGGAAAAGAAGCTGTGATACCATCAAATTTAACTCTTCCATCATTAGCCCTGGTACAATTTATTGAAGAAAATCCTTCTTCATCCATTCAATTGAGATATGATCAAATCCTTAAACTAGAAGAAGAGAGAGAGAAAGCTAGAATTGTTCATGAAAAACATCAACAACTTGTGAAATCTTTATTTGATGCAAGTTCTACCGGCTCAAAAAATTTGTCAATTGGTGATCTTGTTCTAAAATGGGATAAGGCACATGAAGAAAAAGGTAAACATACCAAATTTCAAAAGATGTGGCTTGGACCATTTCAGATCGTTGAAAAGATAGGCTCAAATACATTCATGCTCCAAGATCTAACAGGTAAGAGAGAATCTCTTCCTGTAAATGGGCTTATCTTGAAGAAATTCTTCTCATAAGGAGGTAACCCCTTCTTAAATTGTACATATTCCTTTTTGCAAAGTCTTTTATTGTTTTTATAAATAAAGGTTGTTAATAAGTCTCTAATTGACTGTTTACTTGATAGAAAATTCTTAAGGAAAATATTATAAATATTTATTTTAATGTAAATAAGAATTTTTAAAAAGAAATGATTATATTCCCTTGATAGTTTTAAATAAGATGTTAAACTTTGAAAGATTATACCAATTATTTGCATAATCTTTTTGGAAAAACTTGAGGAAAGTGTAAATCATTACAAGTTTATTAAGCAGAGAGAAGTTATCTATAAAAGTAAAGATTATTCAAGTCTTGGTACTCAAAAAACTCAGAAAATTGTCATCCATTGATTCTTAAGGATAAGACTAGTTCACCCCATTCATTTAGGTTGTGATTTTTTAGAATATAATTCTAAGAAATTATTGAAAACATTTTTTTAAGAGATAAGAGGTCTCATCACGAGCCGACTTACCATATTCATAAGAAATAATAAAGCTGACATTACCAATACTGCCTATCAAAACAGGGTAATGGCTTATTAATATAAGACAAGGGGTCTCATCACGAGCCAGCTTGTTCAGTTTTAATTATAAATATTGAATGGCATTGTTAACAACTGGCTACCAAACCAGAACAATGGCTCTTAAAAAAGAAATAAAAAAAATAAATAAATAAAAGACAAAAACATGAGATAACATATCTTATGAATTTATCTTTTAAAAAGTCATAATCTTAGTTGAATGGGACAATGAATAGTTAATGGTTAAAAGGTAACCCTGTCAAGACTATGAACGTTTGCGGGCAGCAGAGGCAATACCTATGACAATAGAGTATATTATCAAAACCAAGCTTGAAGAAATCCACTTACTTCATTATTAATACCAATCAAAGCTTAAGACAACTCAAAATGTTTTTATTCTCAAGAAACTAGAAAGAAATTGTTAATAATTTTTATTCTTTTTTCATAAGTTAGATTTTATTTTTGATTATCCTAGGATAATTTTTATTTACCTTTAAAAATCTTTACTTACTTAAGATATAGTATTCATTCTATTTTTCAGAGATAACTGGTTCTTTCAAGTGAATCGCCCATTGTTGTACTATACAACAACCCTCCCTTTTTCTAAATTTTAGAAATAAAATTTAGAAATAGGGTCTCTTTCTTTTTAGAAATAAAACACTTAGAAATAAAATTCATTGTTTTGAAAAATTTCATATTCAACATTCAAAAAACTTATGGTCCGATCTAATATACAAGACCTTATCATAAAAAACAAATCAAAGTTAAAAGTTCAATCGCAATCGGAGAATCGGAGATAACCCTCAAAAGAAATTTCATATGCCCATTTCAAATCTTCCGATGCGATTAGTCCAATCGGAAAATTTTAAATCGCTAAGAGTTTAAAACAGTCAAATATAACTTCCGATGCGATGCGGTCAATCGCAATCGATTAATCGGGACAGTCTTTAAGAAACTCTTTACGCTTAGTTGAAATTCCCCGATCCGATGTACATTTGATAATAAACGCTTTTAAAAGAAAATCGAACATTTGTTTTAAAAATATGGTAGACCCCACCATTAGAGATCGGAAAGATCTGCAATCGCAATCGATCAATCGGGATAAACGTATTGTGATACTCATTTGTCATTCGAAAACTTCCGATGCGATTCATCTATTTTGCATACGAAGATTTTTGTTGAATATATTAATATATCACAAGCGCCAAATCTTTATTGGTACGAAAGGCATTCAATAACGAATCAAATGAATATGGTTTGTGATTTGGTGTTAAATACTTAAGTGTGACCCAAAAGGAGCATTTACGCAATATACGAAACAAATGAATGAAAAACATAAATTCATAAATCATTCCGTTTGAATGACTTGTTGAGCACGACTGAGAGTTTATTGTCTTGCAGAGCCAAAGAACACCAAGTTCTTTCATTCACAGACAAAGAGAAGCGGTAGCAGACGTAGAAATGTCAAAAAGAGGAAGAAGAAATAAGACTGTTCTACCAGTGAAGTTTGCCGAGACTCCTACAGTCTCAAAAGAAAAGCCCATAAAGCTAAGGCTAGTCACAGATACATCATGCCAAGGTCTTGAAAAAATGACATGGGACACAGTCTACAACCTGTTGGAAAAATTAGACCCCAAGGTTACAGTGGAGAAGGCATCAGTTCCAGACGAGGATAGCTCGGATTCCGACTCTGACATCAATGAAAGAACACTTGCAAATTCATTTCTACATCGAATTGCAGCCAGAGTAAGCATCATGCCTTACTATGATGTAGTTCGATGGATTATTGACAGTGTAAAGATAAAAGATAGAATGTTTATTTCAGCATCCGGAGTGCCTTTCGGCTCATTTAAAGCAGAAGACTTGAAAGCAATGTATCATCTTCCAGACCCACAGAAGGTGTATAACAAGGAATTTATCAAAGAATTTGCTGATGATAAAAAAGTCCAATCCGACCCTATCAGAAATTGGAGGAAAAACCCAGAGAAGCACCGAAATGAAGCATCCGGTATGTATTCTGTAGATTCTCTTCTGCCTCCATATTGCTATGCAGCTGCCATGATGTGTAGGTTATTTGGCAATGATAATTCAACTAGGTTTTCTATACAAATGGTCCCATTAATCCTAGCAGCTGTGAATTCCGACATTATGGATTGGGCTGTTATTCTTTCTGATAGAATGGCCAATAGGATCCTTGAATACAGACAAGAAAAAGATGCTGGAAATTCTACCCCCTTTTTCTTTTCTGCCTATATTCTTATATTGGTTTACCCCCGAATTTGTTTAATATTATGGAAATGACTCCTGAGCAGATAACCCCTTTCCAATCCATATTTATCATAAATTGCCTTGGGAAGAGTCATTTCCAAGCTAATATATAGAATCCGTCATGGCTTCCTCATCTTCTGCTTCCAACCATTTTTAATCGCTTTCCCCCTAAAGATTTCGACAAAAGCTAAAGCTGACTATTCCAACGGGAGATTGCTCGGGGGAGGAAAAATTTACTACATCGTGGTTTTGGTAGTATAGTGGAGCCGCATGTTCTTCCGCTTTTTGTTCCAGATAAACTTCTCGCTCAAGAAGTTTCTTATCAATTGACAATTGAAGGTATATCCAGGTCTTTGAACAACAGTAAGAAGAAAATGTGGCCTCAATTCCCACTCAATTGTGGTCATTTCACTTTAAATGATTTCAAGCATGCAGAAAAGGAAGTCTTCAAGATAAGAGGTTGTAAATTTGCAACCATTCCTGGAAGACAGTATGATCCAAAAAAGATAGCATTTGATGTCACTGCTTCAGTTTCAATTGCTCGTTTTGAGCATGAACCAGATATGTTCGATGATTTGTTTATTTCATTAGATAATTTTCCTCAGATTTTTGACTTGATCAAGTCTACATTTCAACATGAGGAAATAAATAAATTTCTCTTATTTAGAAGCCAGAGATTGTTGAGAGTACCTCTAGACCAGCTGAGAACTCAAATCCAAAAATCAGAGACAGAAGGTACATCCGGCCAAATGCTAGTAGAAACATCTACCAGCAAAATCATCACACAATCGGTTGTCAACCAGCCGATTGTACATTCTCAAAAAGTGGTCACTATTGACAAACCTGATGCCCCAAAAGGGAATACTGCTCAAATGATAGACAAATGTACAAATATCAATGATGAGGTGCATAATCAAAAGGATGGATCAGATGATAAAAGCACCAAGCAGAGCATAGATAAAGAGAAAGAAAAAGAAATAACGAAGGAGATTACGGTTTCCACTAATCTTGATATTTCTTCTCAGCTATTAAATCAATATGATCAGTTTGCTCAACAGCTTGGATTGCAGGATAAAGGTTCAGAACAAATAGAGCAAGAGGTTGAAATCATTCCTGAACATCCTACAGGTCATATTGTATTAAAATGTGAGGAAATCCCCCCTTTGGATGTATTCTACAGCCCTAAACATAAGGCTGTTGTCAAGAGACAAAGAAAGAAAAGAAAAGCAGAACAGGGCATATTCTCTACTCCATCAGAGGAGTTTATGAATATTGTTTATAAGAACAGTGAAATGAATCCATTTGAAGACCTTAAGAAATTGTCACAGTATACAGGAGCTTATAGTGCTGCAACAGTTGATAAAGTTGTAGAAGTTTCTCAACTAATAACTCAGAAAGATCTTCACATAGCTTCACTGGAAGAAAAAGCTAAGGAGAATCAGCAACTGATCAGCCAATTGCAGCAACAACTATAGGATCAGACATTTAGGTCTAAAGAATTGGAGAAACAGCTTGTGGAAGAAAAGAGGAAGATTGATGAAAAAATTTTAGGCAAACAAAAGCAGCTAAATGAAGAAATTTCTAAGTTGCAGAGTCTATTACAAAATGAGGAAAAGGCAAAAATGATTCAAGACAAGGAATTCCAAGCAACTTTGGATAAGTTTAAGGATTATCCAAAGTTAAATGAATTCAAATCGGAAGCCCTTGAAGCTAATAAATTATTGACTCAGCAGTTAATTGAATTTTGCTCAAAACTGTCACAAGCAGAACCCTTTTGTGAGATTACTTCATCTTTGATCCAAACTATCATAACTCTGAGACAAGAAATAGATGATGCCGATGAAAAGATTTCTGAGTTTCTCAACTGGCAGGATACAGAAAAGGGAAAAGAAGCAAATCTTCCTAGGATAGAGGAAAAACACAAAGAAATCTTGTTTACAGAATGGGAACATCAATTAATGAAATCTGATAGAGCAATATCAAGGGCCAGAAATATAATGAATAATATCACGCAATTCATAAATGACAGCTTATATTCAATTAATCTCATTTCAGACTGTGTTCCTGGCAGTTTGCCAAAAATAAAAGAAACTGAAGACAGGTGGAGAGAAGAAATGGAAAGGAAAAGTCAACAAATCGGCAAACTTCAAACGATATCCTGGGATAGTATGTGGGCTCATTTGATCAAGCCAAACAATCAGCAGACAGCTATCAAACTTCTATCAAATGCTGTCGATTGTCTAATTCCAGAATTTTTTGATGCCACCTATACTGGACAGTTGCATTCTGAGATGAGTCATCCACCAAGACTCCGAGATATGTTGAACATTTGCAACTTGGCTTCATCAAGCGAGGGAGAAAAACAATGAATCAGTTTCATTCAAGATAGCATTTTAGTTTTAATTTGATAGATTGTAGCAGTAGTATTAGGATTTTGTTATGTAATTTATTATTTAAATCCCTCTCATGCATTTAGAGAGGGATCGGAAGTTGTAATATTTTGAGGATTTGGAGCTAACATTTCTGTACTTCATTCCTTATTATATTTCTATGAAAGATCACATCTGGTGATTTTTGTGCTCAAATTATCTTTGAAGTGTTGTATTTTTGTGCCTTTGGAGTTAATTTTACATCGGAGTTACTAGATCAGAGTATCATACTTCGTTTGACAGTCTGCAATATGAATGAGGTATTTTTATCTGTTCATTGTTAATTGTCTATGTTATATGGTATTCGTTTGAAGAATTTGCTATCATTTATATATTTGATTTTCATAATATTTCCTCTTTATATTATCATTTCTGAGTATAATTGGAATATTATCATTTATATACATATATGAATGGTATATGATGATGAATGCAATATGCTAATATAACTCTGTTTAATTTATTAAACAGATTTATCTTTATTCGTTTCTGCACATTTCAATTTAATTAATAATACATTTTCATGGTTATTATTAGATTGAAACAATCCTAAGTTGTATTCACATATTATTACCCGGGTTAAAATTAGAATTTCTTTATCAACATTTATTTTAGATTAGATAGTTTTATTATTCTGTCAATTTAGTCCCATTTTCACCCATTCAAATCTAATCCACTTAGTTATAAGGAAACCGGTCCTTTAAATCCAACAGCCACCATCCCAACTTTAAAAGGAGTTGCCTTAAGGTCCCGACCTAAGGTTTTCCCCCAATGTTTGAAGCAGATTTTCTAGGCTTCAACATCATACCCAAGACCATGATATACCAATGATAAATGCTTTTAATCATATGTCTTTGCAAGATAATGTTTCAGTTTATAGCCTAATGATTCCTTTGCAAAGCAGACAGCTCAAAGAATTTTTCTAGTATGCTGGAAGTAGTTCCAATTGCAAACCCAAAATTGCAAAACCATCGGATATCAAAAATGCTGCTAAAAGCCATGTTTCCAGTTCTGAATTTCTGCATTTTAATGTACCTTGATGATGTCATCGTATACTTCAAAAATGACAAATAATATCTGCATTATTTGAAAAATATGTTCAGCAAAGAAAGGAGTGGAAATCAGAGGTATAAAGAGGCACAGCGGGAAGATAAGGGGTTGTTCAAAGATTCATGCATGAATCCTTATGTCATGCTTGAAAGAGAAAATTTTCCAAATTTTTCTTTTCAAGAGCTAAGTGGACCAAGAGTGGTAGGAGATCCTTATGAGGATAAAATGTTTAGGTTTCGCCATTTCCAAGATTTCTGAGTCAAAACTTTTTCAATCATTGTATATACCATTGTTTGAAAAATAGATCAAAAACAAAAAATTCAAAAAAAAATAGAAAAATAGAAAAAGAGGGTGGTTTGAAAAATAGAAAGAAAGCCCCATGTTCAAAAAATAGTCATCCGGAAAGCATGCAAGTCTAAATGCCGCTACTAGTGCTCAAATGTCTTGTTCAATTATCTAGCCTAATCATAGCTGAACATGTTTTAAATTTATTTGCTGATAAGTTTGTGAGTGGAAAAGATGGTCAACATTGTGTAAGCTTTACTTATCAAAGAGAGTAGATTAGGAAAAGACACTAGTTCCACATGCTCAAAACAGAACCAAAGAGGGAAGCGGGGATGAAAAACAAATTGTGTATCCTAGCCCTGCTTTTCTAGATTTCATTTTATGCAAAATAATATTTGTGTGCAGCTTGTCTTTCGTGCCACAAGTACATGACAAATCAGACTATCTAATCCTGATTTGGTCATTTTTCAATTTCATGTTTTAGATTAGAGAATAAAATCCTATCAAACAGCTTAACCTTGACAGTTGATCTAGCATAGGTAGATAAACAAAGGAGTTCATCAGCTTAATCTGAACTCCCAGCAGATATAAGTGTAGAACTAGATAGGTTCATTTTTCAAAAAAATATTATGTCAAAGGGTTGCTAGTCCAAATGCACCCAAAAGAAGAAAAAATGTTAGGAAATATAGTGGGGTAGGTAGAAATATCATTGATGCTAATCATGCTGTCAATTTTCAGAAATAGCATCAAGGAAGAAAGATATTTGCACCAATGGATAAACGCACTGGTCTTCAAAGAACCAAGATCTGAAATTTTGGACACCTCCTGAAAAGGAGCTGCCCTCCCCAAATGGAGCCACTGTTAGTCATCAGTATTTTTCACTTGTTGGTGATGACTAGTTGTTACAGCCAATTTTTCTAGCAGCTGATCTCAAAATTTGTCAAATTTTCCAGCTGGAAAACACCCATAAACATTTTTTGCCCTCCTACCTTTTCAATCAGCCCATGACGAGATAAAACCTCATTGTCAAGCCCTATATAGCCTCATCCATACTAGCTTGTCCATCAACTCCAAGGAAAACAATCCAAATATGTCCAAGAAGTCTCCCTTAAGTTAGGTAGTGGCGCTTTAGGCATTTCTCCCTTGGAAAACTATCCTAAAAGCCAAAGAACCTCTATCTATGATCAACCAGTCCTAACAGACCTTCCTATTCTGCAACTAAAGTTTGGTTACACCCTTAAGTCGCGCCACTAACAAGCCTTGAAGTCTCAGCAATGCATATGCCATAGGTCAAACTGGTATTAGGTGATTTTACAGTGTTTCAATGGATCTTTCAAGAGTAGAAGTGTACCAGTATTCCAAAAGACAGTATTAAACTCAACATGAGAAGACAGCTGCTTCTCATGTGGTTTTGAGCCTAGGATGCATCTACAGGGCAAAGAGTTATTTCATTAAGCTCCTGCAATCACAGTCAAAGGTTAGTGAATTATAAATGACAAGAAATGCTTTGCAGATACTAGCCAAATTTCTTGTGATGTCTAAAGAGGCACAAAGGTATTTGGAAAGAAGAATTACATCTCTCAGAGAAATGCCCATCATGACTTATTATCAATTTGTCATTTGCTTAAGCATGAATAGGCAGTGAAAGGAAAGATAACATTGTTTAAAAGCTGATGAAATGGCATCACTGAGAAAACCTCCTCCATACACGAGTAGAGGGTTGAAACACTAAGAAAACCTCCTTCATTTTACAAGCAGAGGGTTTGGCACTGTGATAAAGGCCTCCTTCATCTAATAAGCAGAGGGCTAGGGACAAAGATTAATTTTAGGGTTTTCACTAACTGAAAGGCAAAATTTTAAGAGCAGTGGCAGAAAATTGAAGGCTTATGGACAGAGAAATAGTGTTAAAAACAAAGAGAAAGAAGGGGTACTGTAATGATCAAAGAGGCTGACTTATCTTCTATCGAAGTTTTCCTCCAAAGGCAATCTGAAGACAAAATGAACAAATTTTGTTGAGGTAGGTGAATTCATCAAAATTTTCCGGAGTTTTTCTCCTTGATCAACAGGCATGAAATCTAGCCATGATTTTCCTTCAGAAAACAGAGTTGAAATTAGTGGAAATCCATTCAAGGTTTATAAGTGGGAAGCTGGGTCAAACATAAGCCAAAGAGTGATGCTAATACTCAAAGAAGGTTTGTTCTTCCTGTTCATGAAGGTCTTTGTCAAAAAACTCATCAAATGGACAAGAAAGTAACCTAAGCCTAATTTCTAAAGAAGGCTTTGCAAATAGACACATAGGTTCATAAAAGTGAAGAAAGGATATGGCAAGTGTTTCAATTTCAGGAAAAATACTCGAAGAAATGAAGCATGATGCTGTCACAAACAAAGGACTTTTGAAACATATGAAGATACCTAGTTGTTGCATAGAATTGTAGGAGAAGCCTTTAGAGGATCTTATTTTTAATGAGCATATGTTTGTCAAACCCAGGAAAATGCAGCTTAGTTTCCCCCAGTCAAAAAGCAGTGTCATTCAAAGGGCACATCTACAATCATTCACATGGCTCAGAGTAGATTTTTCCTCTACAAAGCAGATATCAACAAAGGAAACAAAGTTTCATCCCTTAATGAGAAACAGTGGAAATATTTTGACTCTTAAAAAGGTTTCTTTACTTCAAAAAAGAATTCATGCCTGTAAAATAAGTTGTTCATGCCACTGTATCATTTATTTGAGTAAAGATGAGTCTCTTTTATGTTTTAAAAGGAACATTTGCTTTATGTTTAATTATGACCGAGAAATCCTTTTCAAAAGGGCCTCCAAAACCCTCACAAAGAAACCTCAGGGGTAATCGGCTCTTTCGACTTTAAGAGGTTAAAGGACCGTTGCAAGCCCATTTGCAAGTTTCAAAAACACAAACAATCGCTCACAATCGCTCTCCTATCCACCCATTGGAGAAAACGAGAAATTCGAGAAAATTTTTCAGAGTTTGAAGCTTTTAAGCCTGCGCGGCATGCCTGGAAAATCGCGCGGCGCGTTCAGGAGAAAAAATACACAGGGCTATAACGTTGGCGCGGTGTGCCTGTAGCGGCATGCGGCACGCCTGTAGGCGCCAGTCACAACTGCCCAAAGGCCGACTAGACACTTGTGTTACTGCACAGTGCTTTTCCTTTTGAACATGTCGCGCTTGTTTGAAAGATCAAAACACCTCCAAAGGGTCTTGAAACCTACTCATCTCGTCAAGCAAGGGCCACAAGCCATCCTCAAGGTATTTTTATTATTGCCCCTTGGTGCATTCAAATTTCTGAAGGGTGATTGATGCCATGTTTTTCAAGAATAAGACAGTGATTGGAGAGTAAGTTGATTGAGCAAAATCCAAGGTCTTGTTGTTATGATTGCCCAAGATTAGCTTAGTGAAAAGGTGGTGTGCTTGTATCAGTTTCAAAAGCCTAAAATTGCCTTCAAACAAAGTGATAAACCCTGTACTAATAACACAGACCATTTCAAAGTGATAGAGGGGAGTGTTGAAACGGTTTTAAAGGCCCTTATTGATTTTCAAATAACAGTGATAGTGAAGGAGTATGGTTCTAAAGATTGAGGCTGGGTATATGGATAAAACTTCCTTTTTTATAATATAAGACAGTAACTCTGTGCATCTACAATAGTTCAAAGAAGAAAAAGCAGTGTTTGGAGGTCCCAAAGTCAGTCTAGAAAGATGGTATTTTTTTTGTGTTAAGCAGAGAGCCTATAATTGTTGAAGGTGTCCTAGTAATAGTGAAAAACAAGATTAACCCCTGTCTGCAAAGTCTAAGGTAAACACAGTGTTTGTAAGGTGAACATCAGTGAGCCTATTTTGAAAACAATGGTCTTGATCTGAATGCCTTATCACTTCAAAACTATCTTCTTTTGAATAGTGATACAGTGAAACTAGTGTTGCCTCCATTGTCCCATAAAACAGAGTGTGGTGAGAAGATTCTGCAAAGTCATATGAGGGTGTTTTTTGTCTACCTGGGCATAAGAAACAAGTGATCCTAAGGTGAAACAGTTTTGTAAAGAGACAACAGTGATCATGTGTGAATGCTTTGTCACTTCAAGAAGTGACCTCTCTGTATGGTAAATAGCAAATTAGTGTTGCCTCCATTGTCCCATAAAGACGAGTGTGGTGAAAGATCTTTTAGCTCAATTTGAAGCTGTTTGGCTTACCTTTTGTATAGAAACTAGTGAACAGCACAAGAAGCACTATTTGAGGAAGGGTGTTTTTGTTTTTTTCTAAATACAAGGTTGTCTTGTTTCTACCAAAACACAAAATATCCTTGTGACCTTACCCAAGCACTGTAACAATTTGACTGTGTGCTTTTTATTTGATAACTAGTTGTTTGGCACAAAAGGGGACAAAACCGTGATTTTTAAGGAGAAGAAAGTTGGTGTTAAAGAATCATTTCACACAGCATTTGAAGCAATTTTCCTTGGTCAAACAGTGACTAACAAGGAGGAGAGAGGTGTGTGCTTGAGAAAACATTCCAAAGGCCATTTGAGACAGCTTGGTGTTGCAGAGAACATTCAAAACAAGATTCCCCCCAGGCAAGATAGTAGGAGTGCCCTGCACAAGAGATTTGAGCCTGTTTCCACTGAAGAAGTGAATGCCCATCCATCAGCCTTGTTTAATTTCCATGAGGTTGGGTGTATATATTTTTTCCAAAGAGTGCAAGAGGTGAAGAGTTTTTCCCCTTTGACACATCTTTGTGCTTTGAGGTTTCAAGAGAAGCATTTTCAGCTGGCAGGCCTAGATTTCAAATTTTCTCCAAGGTCCATCTCCAATGCCACTAAAATCCCTTATGTCGGGGAGAAGTGGTTTAAAAAAATCCACCTGGACTCAGAAGAATACAAGCCTTTTCTAAAGCCTGAGCATAGAGATTCGTGTCCATCCATTTTCCCCTTCTCATATCTTTTGACTAGCTACGCGCCCCTCATGAAGATCATCATGAAATACTTCACTTGTGAGGGAAGATTCTTCCGAGTCTATGCCTATCATATCCGATTTCTCATGCATTTCACAAGGGAAAAATTGCTAAATCTCCCTTTCTTCCTACATAGAAGTATTGATAAAATGGCCTCCACTATTAAGAAAAAGCCTCCTTCTCAGCAGACAGCCTGCCTCTTCCATCACTCCCTCATCAAAATCATCATTCTTCATCAGCTTGAGAAGAAGGAGGTCTCTTGGGATACTTTCATCACCCATCGGGATTTCTCCACTGTCCTTCCAGTTCATACATCTCCTTCACCTTCTACTCACCATCCTTCGCCTTCTTCTAGCAAACCTATTCCCAAGAAGCTCAAGTTTACCATAGAACAAACAAAAGAGCATGATGAGGAAGAAGAGCATGAGAAAGAAGAGGAAAGTGATGATGAGCAGCAGCATGAGGAAACAGGGCAGCAAGGGCATGATGAGGAAGATTATGATGAGCAGCATCACAGTGAGGCAGAACAGCAGACTCCTGAAGATGATGAAGGGCATCAGCATGAAGATGTGCAGCATAGTGAGGGTGAGCAGTCGCAGGATGAACAGAGGCAGCCACAGCATAATGAACAGAGGCAGCCTCATGAAAAAGGTGAGCAGTCCCATGAAGATGATGAACAGAGGCAACTACAAGATGATGAACAGTAGCCTCATAAAAAGGAATAGCAGCCTCATAAAAAGGAACAACATCCTCATGAAGAAGAAGGGCAGCATGATAAAAATGTGCAACACAGTGAGGAGGACAGCCCTAAAACAGAAATGCACAAGGAAATTCAAGGCATCCATGAAGAAATCCAAGATAGTGGCAAGAATGATGAGCAAAGTGACAAGGGTAAAGATCCAATGGAGAATGTGCTAGCTGCCTTTCCTAGGCAAGGGGCCATGCTCTCTTCTCCAAAAGTGGCTAGGGCCCTCCGAAGCAAGGGAAAATTGGGTCATCGTTTCTCTGCGTGTGTACAGGTGTCCAGGCATGACGAACGAAAGGATGAGGAGGACAGTAGCCTCATGAAGAAGAAGGGTAGCATGATAAAAAGGTGCAACATAGTGAGGAGGATAGCCCTAAAACAGAAATTCACAAGGACAGTCAAGGCATCCATGAAGAAATCCAAGACAATGGCAAGAATGATGAGCAAAGTGACAAGGGTAAAGAGCCAATGGAGCATGTGCTAGCTACCTCTCCTAGGCAAGGGGCCATGCTCTCTTCTCCAAATGTGACTAGGGACCTCCGAAGCAAGGGAAAATTGCCCAGGAATCCCATTATCGAATTGCCCAAGAGGAGGAAGACTAAAAGAGCCACCTAAAGCAAAGGAAAGGAGAAAGAAGAAGGCAGTCATGAACAGGAAATGGAATTCGACATCATCCAAATCCAAAGTGATGATAGTGATAATGAAGCCCGGATCCTAGAAAATCTCTTGATCAATAAAGAAAACCAAATTGATGCTTTGAGGATTGATCTTGAGAGGGCTAGAAACTTCAATCACTTTTTGCAAATTCAAAACAAACAGATGAGTGTCCATATGGTTGTATATGAGACACGGGCCATCAAATACAAAAAGGAGGCCTCCAAAGCACAAATGAGATTGGAAGAACTCATGGGTGAGTTCGATGAGAGCGAAGGTGAAGATCAGCCCAGGCGAAAGAGGCCAAGAACCATGGGGCTCAAAAAGGCCCTTGAGAAACAAAAGGAAGAAGAAGATTGCCTTCTCCAATCTACACCTCTCACTACAATGTTCGAACAAGAGATAGAGAACAATCAGGAAGCATGGCTTTAGAGATTTAATGATCACTTGGAGAATAAATTTGAGAAGGAAAATAGAGACTTGGACCTTCAGCGGAGGATGACCAGGCATTATAAAAAGCTCAATCAGTTTTCCCGGCGGAAATTGAATGTCGCTCAAGAAAAACTCAAGGAGGCTAAAGGGAGGCGCCCTACACCAAAATTGAGGAAAGACACCTCAGGGCTCCAAATTTTGGCCTCAGATTCACAACATGTTTCTAAAACCCCTTGAGGGTCATGCTCGCCAAATTTGGGCGAAATTCGACAAACTTTGGTTTTTTGTCATTTTTGGGTTTTTGGCTAAAACTCATGGGCATCGCCATTTCAGTTTGGGTCATCCTCCAAGGATGAAAATGGTATCATTGGATGCCATAATTTTAGGGTCACATACTCAGCTATTTTCATATCAATTGAAGATCATTTTCTCCCCCAAAATGGCGAAAAACACTTGCTTTTTCTACATTCTGCCCCGTTTATCAGCGAGGCCTATTTTTTGGTTTTTTACACATAGGTCTATTTTTGGAGGAATTACAATGGTAATTTGGGATAAAACTAAACATTTTCAGAAATTAGACACTTAGATCTTTCCAACGAGCCATCATGGGCCTCGTTTAGACATCGGGAAGGCCTTCAAACGTTGCCGACAAGTTAAGGGACATTTTGCTGATGTATTTTTTGAGTATTTTTGTAAAAATTGAACCTTTCAAAAGTGACTTTTCTTCATGTTCGTTTAGCTATTTTTGTACATGATAAGTTATGAAAAGTCAATATATTTCCCTTTTTAGCATTTTTTGAGATATTTTATTAGATATTTTGTGCCTTGGGCTTTGCAAAGCCTCAAGGGAAAAATCAGATATTTTGGATAGGCCAATGAGATTGCAAGTTGAACTAAGAGGTTTTCCTCACTTTGGCCTATATATTCCAAAGGATTTCATTGTAAACAAGGCTGAACTTGATGAATAGAAGCAATATATGGTCATATAAGCTTTGGAAGAAATATTTGTCTCATGCTTTTGGATAGTTTCTTGGATGTTCTTGGATGATGAAAGAGGATTGTTGTTACATTCCATGACTTGGTAGAATGGTATAGTGTCTCTCTCTCTCTATTTTGTTTCCTATTTTTCATTCATTATTCCATGTTCTTGCTTGTTATAAGACAGTAGAGAACATATTTGAGACATGCCCTTGGAGGCACCTCAAATTTCTTGTTTCTTTATAGCTTCCATGTTTTCTTCATTCTTAGTCACAATAAAGAATTCTTGATTGATCTTTAATAACTTAAGAATATTGTTTGCTTGTTTCATTTAAGGTTTTATGCATGCTAATTATGATTTATGGTACGCCCTGCTTACTCATGGCTAGCCATAGTTCCACCTATGAAACCTCTCTTTGATTGATTAGATTGTCATTTGTTGAACCAAGGAGGTCTTTTACTGTTCTTGTCCTTTGCCTAAAACTATGCAATCATGTTTTCAAAGTGCCCAATAGCTTGAAGTACTATGTTTAGGCGTTCCTACATAGTGATTTGAGTTGTTTGTCTATCTTAAGTGTATTTCCCCAAAGTCTGATAGCCATTTCCTAAAGTTAGAGAGTCATATATCTCTATGCATGGCTTGAATGTTTATTTCTATGCATTGATCAGCTTATAGTTACATTTCTCATGATTAATGGTTTTCCCTACCATGTTATGTCAGCTATTAAACTATTTATGCTTGAAATCCCTTGTTATTCACAAATTTAATGTCCATCTCACTCCATTTTACCCAAAGATCCATTTTACCTCAAATCAAATCAGCCCTTCAGCAACCTTGTATCACCATCTGGAAGCTTTCTTGACCTTTTCAACCCCATAGCCCAGTTGATCTGACATATTTTTACCTATTTTATGTCTTTGATCAGTTCATCCCTCACAACCTAAAAACCAAAACAAAAACCTACTTCATAACTAGCCTAAAATTATAACACAATAAGCAAATACACAGATATCCCTTACACAAATAGAGAGAGCCATCTCTAAGTCTAGGAAGGCTAGGTCCTTGGGCTCCAAAGATTGGTTTGATGTTACACTATCATTTGGCTTTCCAATCATCCAAATCACAGGACACTAACTATAAGTACATAAAAGAACTAGCTCTTAAATTTTTCCTAATGATACTCAAGATGAGAAAACAAGAATTGGACTTTTCCATATTCCGGTTATTTGAAAGCATACCAAAATTGATACACTCTTTGATAGTGGTTCACAAGAAAATTTGATTTTTGAAGACTTAGTCAAGAAGTTAAATTTAGAGACCATTCCCTATCCAAGACCTTATCCTTTAGTTTGGATATGCAAGAATTAAAAATTACAAGTGACGAGGAAATGCATCTTAGATTTGCTATTACAGCAAACTTACTTGATGAAGTTGAACTTGATGTAGTTCCACTTGATATTTCAGGAATTGTTTTGGGAAGCCCATATTTGTATGATAAAAAATCTATTTTTCATCACCATTAAAACAAGTATCACTTGTTCAAAGATGGTATTGAGTAAATTGTTGGAGAACATCGACATAAACTAAATCTTTCACTTGTAAATGCCAGACAAATGAAGAGACTCATTAAATCTAGAAATATTTTTGTTCTTTTAATGGTCAAATAAAATAATGATGTTGAGAATGAAGCTTTTCAAGGTTGTGACTCAACATTAAAACCTGATTTGGTTGAGGTTGTAAACCAATATGATGAGATGTTTCAGGAGCCAAAAGGATTTCTTCCCAAGAGGGGAATCCAACATGAAATGCAAATGTAGTAAGATTGGCCTCTTCCTAACATTGGCATGTACAAAATGTCAGTGATGGAAAGTGCAGAAATTAAAAATAAAATTCAAGAGTTTTTGGAAAAAGGGATCATCCGACCAAGTACTTCACCATGTGGGTCACCTATTGTTTTGGTTACAAAGAAGGATGTAACATGGCGCATGTGTGTAGACTTTCGTGCATTGAACAAAATTACAGTAAAGAACTCATACCCACTTCCTAGAATAAATGATTTACTTAATCAATTGAAAGATGAAAAATATTTTACTAAGTTGGACTTTAGCAGTGACTATCATCAAATTAGAATTTTTGAAGGTGACAAATGGAATACAACATTCAAAAAAAAAAAATTTGTTTGAATGGATAGTTATGCATTTTGGTCTATCCAATGCTCCTGCTACCTTCATGTGTGTGATGAATGATGTGTTAAGGCCATTTCTAGATAATTTTGTGATAGTCTACTTAGATGACATCTCGATTTTCAGTAAATATCATGAAGAACATGGCATGCATGTCAAAAAGTTACTTGATGTCTTGAAAAAATAATGATTGTTTTTAAATATGTCAAAGTGTGAGTTTGGAAAAACTTATTTCGTGTATTTGGGTCATATTGTTGGAGGATGTGAATTGAAAATATACCCCTCCAAGGTTGATGTCATTTTGAATTGGCCAAAGCCCAAAATAGTTACAGAGGTAAGAAGTTTTTTTGGGGCAGCCCAATATTGGAGGAAGTTTATTGCTAACTTCTCTTCTATCATAGCTCCATTGCATCCATTGACAAGTGTGAAGAAAGTCTTCCAATGGGGAGGTAAACATAAAAAAGAATTTGATGCATTGAAGGAAAATATCAGTTCAGCTCCAGTACTTGAACTTCCATACTTGAGACAGTCATTTGAGATTCATATTGATGCTAGTGACTATGCCTTGGGTGCATTCTTCATGCAACATGGTAAGCCCATATGTTTTCATTCATAAAATTTTAATGGTGAACTGATTAATTATCCTACATATGACAAGGAATTGTATGCATTGGTGAAAAGTGTGAAAAAGTGGAAACACTACTTGATGGGTAAGGAAACAATCATTCACATTGATTATCAACCATTTCAATACTTGCAATCACAAACAAAGTTGTAGCAATCAAGGCACTTTCGATGGATGGGTTTTCTTCAACAATTCCACTTGCTGATAAGGTATAAGAAAGGTATCTACAATAAAGTTGTTGACATACTTTCTAGGCCTATTGTTAGTTTTTCTACTATTCTTAAGCATAATTTTGTTTTACATGAGAGCTATGTTGAAAAATATGCTTTAGATAATTATTTTCAAGATGGATATGCAACTTTGAGTCAAGGGAACCAAGTAGAGGAATTGGATTATCACATGCATGATAACTTGTTGTACCATCTTGGTAAGCTTTGTATTCCAAAGGGAGAAAGATTCAACATTATAAGAGAGGCACATACTTCTCTTATTGTTGGTCATTTTGGTGTAAGAAAGACAGTGGCACATCTACAGAGGTATTTCTATTGGCCTCGTATGCCAGAAAGTGTGTCACATTTTATTAAAGGTTATTCATTATGTTTTATCAGTAAGCCTAGAAATAGAAAGTTAGGATTGTATACACCACTTCCAGTACCTTCTCGTCGATGGGAGAATGTTTCTATGGATTTTGTTGGAGGTATTCCTACGTCAAAAAGGAATCAAAAATATCTTTATGTAGTTGTGGATAGGTTCAGAAAAATGTGTATTTTGATGCCATGTAAAAAGAAAATTACAGCTGAACGAACTGCTCAACTATGCTTTCATAATGTATGGGTGCATTTTGGATTTCCCACATCCATTGTTATTGATCGATATTCTCGCTTTGTTGGGAATTTTTGGTCAAGATTGTGGGGATTCATTGACACCAAATTGAAAAAGAGTACATCATTTCATCCGCAAACAGGTGATCAAACAGAGGTGGTGAACAAGACCGTGATACATCTTCTTCACGGCTATTTCAGAAAGCATCCTAAGATGTGGGATGACCATTTGCACTATATTCAGCATGCTTACAACTAGGCCAAGCACTCTTAAACTCAAGCATCACCATTTGAGGCATGTTTGGGATACTTTCCCAAGTCTCATTTGTATTTCATTTTGGGAAAATATGTTGCTATTGATGTTCATAGTGACATAAACAAAGCTAAAAATTTCATTGAACAAATCCAATTAGTACATCAACCAGTTCAAGAACAGCTGGAAAAGACCCAAGTCAAGTACAAAACAAGGCACGATAAGCAGCATGTAGATCACAATTTCCAAGTCGATGATGAAGTTTGGCTTCACATTAGCAAAGAAATGATTCAAGGAGAAGGTAAAAAATTAAAACCAATTTGATATGGTCCATTCAGAATTTTAGAAAATATTGGTCATAATACCTTTAGGTTGGATTTGCCTTCATATGTGAAAATTTATGTTGTTATTAATGTTGAGAACTTAAGGTTGTAGGAGTCTCCTTTTATTGAATATCAAGGAGATAATGTTCATATTCCTTCTATTGAGGATTTCTCTCCTAAATACCTTGAAGAACTATAGCAAGATGTCATTCTTGATAAAATTACAAGGACTTCAAAACGAGGGAATGTGGAGTACCTTCTTGTTGGGCTCAAAAGAAAAAATCCAAGCAAAGAAAAATGGATCAAGGTTAGAAAGGTGAGGGAACTGTACCCTCATCTACTGAACAACTAAAAGTGATCTTTTGGGGTCCAAAATCTTCTAGTGGGGAGGAGTGATCAAGTGCTCAAAAATGAAAGTTTCTAGAATGGTGTAAAACCTGAAAAGTAGTGTATTTATCTTCGTTCTGAATATGACGCAACTCATCTCGCAGAAAATCGATACTATATGCTCCCAGAAAATATTTATGTTCGTTTTCCCAAATACACAAAATTTTGGCAAAAATTGTGCAGCCTGCCCACTTAGCAGTCCATACAGCTGACTAGATCTGCTAACTAGGCATGGTTGACTGGGCTTATTCGACCAATCAGGACTCGCTACTTGGCCAAATTATACTGGCGCTTTCGTGGGTGAATTCTATTGGTTGGATGGTGGCCAGCCACATGCTGTCACGTGGACCAACCCAAGGTCGGCACGTGGCAGCACGGGGAGCACCAAAAATTTATTTAAGTCTGAATTAACCTCTACAGTATTCAAACATCGAACTTCTTACCAAACAGCACCGAGCCTTAACCACTCAGGCTACCATGGTCCTTGTCAAACCATGTGACACAAACCTTATATAAAGTTTAATGTGGTAGAGGTTGGGGTAAGGGGCTAGGGCTTAGCATCGGACCCCCCATATGTTACCATACGACCAATGGCACGGGAATAGGGGTGCAAAGGCGGCCCGCCGAAATTTTGAATTAAACAAATTAATTCGATTGTCGGTTAATATAGTTTAAAATTTGGTTTTAAGGCTGCATTATGCATTTTAACTATCCCACAAGTTGCGGTGAAAATCCGCCAAATTGTCACTTCGTTAGTGCAATTCAGGGATAAATTGTTGGATGGTTCCAGATTTTGGGGAATTTGTAGAGAAACTAGCAGAAAATCTATGGAAACTCATAACTACTTCAGTTTTTGACCAATTTGGGAGTAGAAAGAGGCTAGAGGCATTTTTTACAGTTCTAAAGCTAATGGAATAGGTTTTGAAGCCATTGGAGCAATGTAAACTGATGTAACCACCATTTTTTAGCATAATGATATAGGGCCAAGCCATTGGAAGCTGGACTAGGAGACGTAGCCTATGAGGGATGAACTCCTTCATCACTTGTTGTGTTGTGGTTATTTTTATGGTGTATTTGTCTGTTGTTTTCTATTATTTCGGAGTTTAAATTCATACTTTATGTGTATAATAATTTAACATAAAATTTCATAAAACTCAATTTTAACACTTAAAATTTATACAACCTTGAGCAAACTTACGTTAAGATCTCATACAGATCAAGAGGGGGGGGCAGAGAATAACTCCTTTAGCAAGAAATTAGTGCATACAATCTTGAAAGAATAAATCTTTGTTGGCAATGGAATGGTGGTTATGGAGAGTCAAATGGAGGCCCTATGCATCTGTATGATTGAGGGTACAAATTTTTAGGACCAAAATTATACAAATAGGGAGTTGTGATCTGAATTGGACCATTACCTAAAATATCTATAAATTCTTAATAAGCATGTAATTTTTTTTTTGGTCTTTTTGGAAACATTGGAACTGAAAATGAACCATTATGATGGTTCTCCTTCCAAAGGTATCCCATTAAAGGAAATGAATGCTATTGTGAAGAAATCAATGGGGAAATTGAATTAAAATTTGGGGAGTACAATAGTAAAAATAAGATCTTGAAGAGTGCAATCATATCAATTTTTGATGGAAAAAGGAGTTAGCAATATTTTCTACATTGAGTGAAGGTGTATCTAAGCCATGGCCATCAATAATTTGGTATTGAAAGTGAGTAATAATACACAAATCCTATGTATATCTCGCATCTCTAAAAAAAATTTCCTAAGAATAATAATTACTTCCATAGAATGTGGAAATCTATGGGTAATCACTTTACTTTTGTGTTTCACTTGAGTTGGATTGATTAAGGGATTCATTTTTCTTAATCATAATTGTAATTGGTCATTTTGTTCAATTCCTTCTTATTTGGAATTGTTATCAAATGAATCAATTTAATTTTAAAATTATATGAATTTGGTCATTAATGGAATTAAACACCCTATCATTATTTTCTCACTGGAATATTAATTGGTTGCTACAATGGGGTGAATTTAACATAACACCACTATTTGTGGCATATTGTGAATTTATTTCTCATTAATGGGAACATTAGCATGTACATATGGAATTACATCTATTCATTTGGCTACTTCAATGTGTAATCCCCCTCAAACACCCATGGAACAGTGATGTGACATCAATCCTTCTTTAGTTAAATTTAGAATGACCCATTTATAGCATGATGTTTCCTAACTGAATCACTAAGTGATTATGCATTGAATAAATGTTTCAAAATTCTCTATTTTCATCGAGATCTCTCCTCAAACAAGACACATAGAACACCATGAAATAAAAATTGGTGTAGTTGGTCTTGTGAAACAATATGATATTCACCTCTATAATAACCAAAATTGATTACCAAAACAAATTTTTTTCCAAGTTACCTATAGTATTTCCACAATTTGTAAATCCGTCAATGGCCATGTTTATTATCTTTGATCAACCTTGTTAGTATAATCAGTGTGGAGGGTAGTTTGGGTTGTTTATTTTCTTTGTTTCTTCAAGAACCTAAGGATAATAATTTGTAGTCTCCCTTTGCAATTTTAGTTGATGAAAAATCAAATTCCTTCCTTCTATTTGAGGGAAAATAAATAGTAGGGTTATTTTGTCATTTCATCACATTTTTATTGATGAAGGTGTTCTAAGCAATCAAAGTATTCTTTTTTCCCTAGCTTGGGACATACAACCAATAGAAAAAAGCCTAAGAAGCCACACAAGACAAGGTAGTCACAATGTTCATAGTCAAAAGGGATAATGTAGAGAACAAACAAATTTTCCAGTTGGGTTACAATATATAGTGCATTCAAATTGTAGAGGTAAAATAGTTTAAATTCTATAGCGATAATTTTTGTCGATGAATTATACATACTTTCAATCCCTCAATTGGATCTATGCCCAAAGAATATCGTTGGATTGGATCATTTAGTTAACCAAATAGGTCATCTAAGCATGTGTAAATACATGACACAAAAATCAAGACTTTGAGTATGGTATTTTCCTAGCATGTCTTTCTCCCAATGGAAAAATATTGTGGTATTAAACTTACCCCAAATACATCCAACACATCAATTTAACCATGGTTTGAAGAAATATCTTGCAACCATGACTCTAAGGAAAGTAAGGTAACAATTTACATACTATTTGAAGCATGCTACCAAGCCATGGTATAGGTCGTTCCAAATGAAAAATGGATTCCCCATGTCCTAATCAAGACATGTTGAAATGAATATCATTTTTAGGTAAATTGCTACTATCATATATTTGTACAAGGTTCCTAGATGGGGGCATGGCCAAAGATGAGGAGGTGGAACCCCTTGGCCTTTTGTTGAATAAAACTCTAGTGGAGAGGATATTTGATCATTGGGTTGGAGAGGTGGATATAAAAAGAAGAAAAGTGTAAAAAGTAATAAATATCTCCCTCCATAGTTTCCCTTAAGAAATATAAGATTATTCTTATTATTATTGAAAATATCCATCCACCAACATAAGGGGGAAGAATTTGTGCACATTAGGGCAAGAACCAAATGAAAATGAATTTAAAGAAGAAGAGATGAACTTGGTGGGAGGGGTTACACTTTTTATTATTATCAAAAACATATTTAACTTAAATACATGAATAAACTTATTGGCCTCACCCACACATGTTGGTGCATCAAGAAATAGACTATTACTAAGTGCCACTAATCACCACCAACTAATCACATGGCATATATGAAAATATTATGGATTCCTTATAACAATGGACTCATGTAGAATCCTCCATGAGGTTCTTCTATCAAGATCTATAGAAATAGGTATAAGTGGAGCATTTTAAACAACATTTGGCCACTACTAAATTGTGTTACACATTAGAGTCATTTTAATGAACCTCATATTATTTTCACCGGATTTAGCCTATCATATGAACATTTTAATTGCACTAATATATCATGATAGAACAAAAGTGTGAACACTTTGTACTCATGTATTGTCTTATGACATGATTAGATGATCTATATAAAATTTCTTGAGCTAGGTGGTATTTTCAAAGCCTTTATGTTTATTCATGGCTTGTCCTCTTAATTTTAGGATAGTCCTTTCTTTTACAGCTTAGCTAACTATACCTTAATGGAATTAAATTGACATAATTTTTTTCATTCATGACCTTGGTAAGTACATGAGGTTATTAGGATGGATCTATTAGGATAGATGATTGAGTGGAACCTCTAGCCTCTCTCACTAAATATTATGTAACATTGTTGCTCATTTTGTAAAGGTTTTCAAGCATATGGAAGAAAATTGATGTAATATCTAGCTATGGAGACCTTCTTATATATTCATCATACTATGTACATGGACTCTTGGAATGACTCTACAAATACTCATGAAATTTCACATTTCTTGAGATTGTTTCAAAAATTTTAAGGTAATACACAAATTGCAATGCATTGACCATATCATTTGAGATATTTTGGTTCTATTTCTATGTAATATATTTTTTTACATTTCATGATTATTCCAAATGTTTATTTCTGCAATTAATAAAAAATTACCAAGCCTAGTAGAGAAAGAGCACCTAAAGGGGATATGATACCAAATGGAGAAACTTGATAGGGTCTTATGGGTGTTATGCCTAAAAATATCTATTTTACCTCACCTTGAATCATCAATTTTTTTCAAAACGTATTTTTGTAGGATGAAAACGGTTATGAGAATTGGAGGAATAAATTTGTACAATCTATGCCATCACTTTCAAAAATTTAATAAGCTATCTCCCCTACATAATTGGAAAAACAAGGAATTTGAGGGTACATTAACTTGCTAGCACTTAGGAATGGAAAATAAAAAAATGGAATAGGATATTGTTATACATACATACATACATACATACATACATACATACATACATACATATATATATATATATATATAGAGAGAGAGAGAGAGAGAGAGAGAGAGAGAGAGAGAGAGAGAGGAGAAAATAGAAAAATAGAACAAGTATACTAGAGAACCAATTAACCATGAAATTAAGCCATTAGACCCTATAAAGGGACAAGAAACCAAGGGAAATATACAAAATATTTGAGATATCATCCTATACCCTTCTATGCCCATAGTAAATATCACTATGGTGAGGAATTTCTAAGGGACTATGTAGTAGAGAAGGAAGTACTCCTTATGTTGTGTGGGAAAGTAATATAGGTGCCTAAGAGCTGCTCTATCTTTTAGACATATAGTGGTGAAAAAATTAGATTTGTACCTATATTAACATGAATTGAGAAAATTAGTTTCCCTTCTTCACCTTAGTGGTATCTTATCCTAGCTAGTGGGTGGTGTCCACAATGGACCACCAATGTTTGGGAGGAAACTACTTAGTATCATTTGGTTTCATAGTTTGTAACATTCAAAAGATAAGTTCATTTTTTTTTATGGTAATTATTTACATGTTTTTTTTACATAAGGTTACACCTTCTTAAGAAAATTTTAAGTGTTATAAAGAAAAAAAAATGGTGTAGCCTTATAATTCTTCACTATTCCATTGCTTGTTCATGTTTTAATATACCTATCAAATATTTCATATGAAATTATTCCCTTGATTGTTATTAATATTAAAGAGTTGATTTATTATTTTAAGTAGTATAAAACCAATTTGAATTGAAAAAATCAGTTGAACTACTATAATATATGCATTTATATAGGAATTCTCTATTAGGAGTTAAATCGGATTAGATAGGGTGTAGTTTTTGCATACTTTGGCTTGCTCTACAATGTTATCTTATGTTAATAACTACATCACAAAGGAAGATAAAGAGAAGCTATCACTTCTACTACAACTATGGTGGAACCTATCATTCATTCTACATGCTTTATTTCTCTTCTTTGACATTCAATGGTTGGTAGAACAAACATACATTGTTGTTGTTATCTTTGTAAAAATTGTGGCTCTTCTCTTTTTGGATTTCTTGTGTTATATTAATCGTTGTGCTATAATTAGTGTAGATTCCTCCTGGTAGACCATTCAAGAACCTGTCTTGAAAGAAAATACTCAAAAATGTGGAAACATTAAGATAGTCACTAATTATGCAATGTCAAACCTTCTTCGTTAGATATCATTTTATTCAATGAGTCCTTTGATTGTTGTTATTTATAATAGAATTTTGCATATTGATGATGCACCCAACATTGCAAATGTAGTTTTGGATGGTCAATTATAGCATAAATTTAAATATTAGCTAGAGGAAAAAATTAATTTCATGTCATTATAAAATTAATTATTTGTATCTATCTAGAAGGAGTTAATTTTGATAGCATCCTTAGAATCATTGAAAACTTGTGCATCACATGTAGGTTCTTTTGTATCCAGATCGCAATAACATAGAAACACAAGAAAATATAGGTCATTTCCTAGATAATAAGCCACTTTGAGGGGGAAACCTCCATTTGCATCACATAAATGAAAATTTCTTGGATGATTCAAATGACAAGACATCCTTAGTATATATATGATTCTAAGGGTCAAAATATAATTAGGGCCTACATAACAATAATAATGTGAGGGTACAACAATAAAAATAGTTGGAATTTATAGGGCACACAATAACATATAGGCTCTACACTAGTATTATAGGGACCTAACATGCCCCTCTCCTTCAAAAAAGTTTTGTCCTCAGCGCTTGAGTAGCTCTGGATGATTATGCATAAAATACTCGTCCTCCCATGTGGAATATTCAGTAGGTAAGTTCTTCCACTTAATGAAATACTTTGGAATTGATCGATTTCGCACTTGTTGGATTATTATTTCCATGATTTCTTTAAGATCCAATATTATTTTTCCTTCCTCGTCAAGTTCTTGAAATATAGTTTGAAATGGGATCTTGTCACATATAACCTTCTTTAAGCATCAAACATGTAAAAATGGGTGTGCTCACAAAGATTCAGGAAGATCCAATTTGTATGCCAAGTGCCAATATTTTGAGACACCTTGTAAGGGCCACAGTAATTGGGAGATCATTTATTATCCTCCTTATCTTGCTTGAGGGACATTTGTTTATATGGTTGTAGCTGTAAAAATACCCAATCACCCATGTCAAAACTTCTTTCACTACAATGCGAATTTGCTTGTGGTTTCATTCGATGATGCACCAAGGTGAGTTATCCTTTAAGAGTTGGAAAACTTGTTTTTGATGCTTGATGTGATATTCCACTTCTCGAACGTTATAATTTTCTCTTGGATATAGTGTGAGAGATGGTGGATGATATCCATAAAATTCTATAAATGGGGTCATTTGTGCTTCCTTATGGAAGGAAGTGCTATACCACCATTCCGCCGGAGGTAACCACTTGAACCAATTTTTTTTTTCATCAGACACAAAACAATGAATGTTGAGGATGATAAGATGAGTTATGAGCTAATTGAGCACCAATTCAAGAAAATAATTATATCCAGAAGTTTCCAATTAAAATTGGATATTTTTCACTTAATAAAATTGTTAGGCTTCCATGTAGCTTTTGAACCATTTCCACAAATGCAGTAGTGAATGTACTCTCTTTCAAAGGATGATATAGTGCATAAAAGTGTGCATACATCTTAATTTTATTAATTAATATCATCACGACACTCTTTCCTTAATACTTGGGTAGAGCTATGATAAAATCCTTTGATACCTCTTCCCAAAACTAGCTTGCAATGGCTAATGGTTGGAAAATACCTGGGGTCTTAATTTTATCAACTTTATTTTGTTGGAAAACTAAACATTCTTCCACAAAATTCTGAATATTAGATTTAAGGCCATCCCAAAAATGTTCCTTCTCGACCCTATGGTATTTTCTTAAAAATCATGATTTCCCTCCTATAGGAGAGGTGTGCAATTCCAAAAGAATTTTTTGATTCAGTTGGGAGTTCTTACATAGATACAAGCAATATTTGTACCACATTGAATCATTTTTTAAAATAAATGTATCAGATGCATTGGGATCTTATTGCAACTTTTGAATGATTTTACACACCTCTTCGTCATTCTTCCATCCATCCATTGCTTTAGTGATCCAATCATGTTGGATAATAGAAATGGCACAAATAAATGCATCCACATCCTCATACCTTATTGAGAGTGCATATGTAACAACATTTTGCTTCCCCTTTTTGTAGATGATTTCCAGGTCATAACCGAACATCTTTGTGGCCCATTTTTTTTGTTCTTATGAAGATAATATTTGTTCCAAAAAGTATTTAAGACTATCATGATTTTTTTTACCTTGAAGTGCCTTCCCATTAGGTAAGGGCATCATTTCTTTAGAGCATGTAATATTTCCAACATTTCCTTCTCATAAATAGGTATGTTTAATATTTTCCATTGATTGGAAGACTTTCAAAATAAATGGGTTTTCCTTCTTGCATTAAAAAACCACCAATGCCATTTTTTATCACATCACATTCCACAATAAGGTTTTTTGTGAAGTATGGTGTAGCTAAGACCAGAGCTTGACACATTTCATCTTCAAGATGTTCAAAGGCCTTATTTTCTTTTTTAGTCCAAAAAATTTCATATTTCATTAGTAATGTTTTTAGAGGTGTTGTTATTTTCCCATCATTCTTAACAAACCTGTGATAATACCCTATCAACACCATCCTACAATATTCCTTAAGGTTGTGGCAATTTTCCATTCCTTGATGGCTTTAATTCTGTTAGGGTCTATATTAACACCCTTATGAGATACATTATGACCCAAATATCCCAATTCTTGTACCCCAAAGTAAAATTTAGAGGTTTTCGCATACAATTGTTTCTCCTCCAATAGTTTGAGCACCTTGTCAAAATTTTCAACATGAACTTTCCAATACTTGTTGTAGATTAGTACATCATCACAAAATATTAACACATATTTTCTAAGAAAGGATTTTAAAGTGGAATTCATCAAACCTTGAAATGTGGAAGGTGCATTAGTAAGGCCAAAAGGAAGGACCAGAAATTCATAATGGCCTTCATGAGTTGTGAATGTTATTTTTGGGATTCCTTTTTTCTTCATTATAATTTCATGATATGTTGAAAAAATATCCATCTTGGTAAAGAAATTATTACATGTATTTCATCCAACAATTCATCAATGAAAATAATTGGAAATTTATCTTTAAAAGTGAGATTTTTGAGCTCTCTATAATATGGACTCATACGCCATGATCCATCATTCTTGTGCATGAATACTACTGGAGAAGAGAAATAACTTTGGCTAGGTTTATTTATACCTTCCTCTAGCATTTCTACAACCATATATTCAATTTCACTCTTCTAGGAATATGGATATTTGTAAGGTTTAATGTTTGGAGAAACACTTCTTGGAATAAAGTGATCATGATTGCGAATACGTGGGATATCTTTGGGAGTCTCAAATACCTTGGAATGGTCATCAAGGACACTTTGGAGATATAGAGAAATGGGTGACTTAGATATTTTAAGATCTAGTGAGCATAATTTTGCAATTACCCCTCATTGTTCATTATTCAAAATATTTTTCATGCCCTTAGAGCTGATTATCTTCCCATGTTTCTCTATGATACCCCTTAATTCAATTTTATTTCCTTCCCAAAAAAAATTCAAGAAAAATTCTTGAAAATTAAAAGTTATTGTCCCCAAATATTGTAACCATTAGAATCCTAATATAACATCAACACCACCCATTTGAATGGAAATCATTGGACTATTAAATACATGTTCCTCCATGGTTATATTGATATTATGGCACTTCCCTAAGTAATTTATATTTCCTCCATTTGCAACCATCACTTGACACTCTCGTGTTGGATATTGAAAGGAATTCAAATTGTTGGATATCTTACAATGAATAAAATTATGGGATATACTTGAATCAACCAACACTATTACCTTTTGTTCTTGATATATCCTCCTATATTTAGATTTTGAGGGTTGGTAATTCCTATCAATGCATTACAATATATGATCAGACCCATTTCTTCTTTTTCAACCCTTGAGGTTGGGTCCTAGTGTATATATTCTTCTTTTGATGTTTCTTGTTACTTTTCTTCCTCCTCTTCGCAATATATGTAAAATAATTTCTTCTTGACACGCGTATGACCTTTAGTGTATTTTTTATCACAACTATTAAAAAATCCCCTTTTCTCTTTTTTCCTCCAATTTGGTAGTGTCAACCTTGTAGGTTGTGGGAGGCTTGGAGCGGAAACACTTTCATCTTTGTAGTTGTGAGTGGTAGACCTCCTTGTTGCCATAATTTTTCTTTAAAATTGTATTGACACCCTAAATTCATTCTACAATGACTTAGGTTCCCAAAGGAAAACCTCATGTTGGATGTTATCCTTTAAATTCCCTATGAAGACATCAATCAGATGCTCCACTGGAATATCAGTTACCTTGATATTAAATATTTGGAAGTCTTCATTGTGCTCCCCAACTAAAACCTTTTGTTTGAGATTTATAAATTGGCTAAAGAAGATATTGCTATTTTTATCCCCATAATTTGATATCAATTCCTCTGTGAAAATTTTCCAAGTGACAAGTGATTTACTAGAAAAAATCCATCAATACCACACAAACTAATTGGGCTCTAAATAAAAAGATGCAATATGTTCCTTTTGTATGTGTTTTACATCGTGCAGATCAAAAAACTACTCCATTTGTAGTATCCATGTTAACATATCATTTCCATCAATATTCCTCATATCTATTTTTGGAATATGGTTGGTCTTTAACCCAAATTTAGGGTCTCTAAAATCATGATTCACATTCCTTTTTTTCTCATCACGAATTTCATGGAATACCTTATCATCATTAGGAAGCATTTCTTGTAGTAAATTTGTCAAAACTTCCATTTTTTCTTCTAATCCATCCTTCAAACCTTCCATTTTTTCTTTTAAACCATTCATATTAGCATTCATCATTGCTTCCAATTCATTTTTTTGTGATTTATGAGAGCAAAATTTGTTGCACATGGTCTCATATTTTGATATATCACGTTGCATTTCTTCTTCTTCATGCATCATAGTAGAGATTTCTAATGGCTTAATGGGTGTAAAATATTTTTATTTAGGAGGAATTTTGAAATCAATTAATTATATCTATGCTTCACTATGTCCTTAGAAACAATCTAAACTATTTTTTTAAACAAAATCTAGGCAAATTTTAAAATGCACACCTTTTAAAGCTTGATTTTGAGTTTGTTAATAAGGTTGACCTCGAAACTGTTGTATCTCTGTGATTTCCACCTCCCAAGTTCTAAAATTGCTTCTAGTGTTATCCGTTTGTGTCGTGTTAGCTCCCTGTAATCAGCAAGATTGGCAAAGTCCGACAGTAGGGAGAACACTGTGTCAACCACCTTGGGATTCTAGGATCTAGCCCTCCTGAATCTGGAGAGGCATCTCTCCAATAAGTGCAAAGATGGATTTGTCTTGGAAGTGTTGGGTAATGATATTAGGCTAGTTATGAAGGCTGAGGGTTTTGTTTTGTTTTGGATGGTTGGGCACGATTATGGCTTGAGTGGAAAGTTCTAAATGCAAAGAGTTTCAAAGGTGAGAAGTTGCAAGCAAATAGAACAAGCTTTGGCCAAAAATATGGATAATTGCAAGTTTTAGTCCATTGGGCTATGGAGTCATAATAGGGTTTAATTGAAACAACAAGGGGCAAGAGTGGTCCATGGGGAAAGTCATCTATGCCTAAGAATCTCTTTAAATTTTGATTTATGGAATGTAATGATACAACAAGAAGGGGAATTAAACAAATGAAGAACAAAGAGCAACCCAAGATCTGGTAAGTACTTTGAAACTAGACAACTTTTGACATACACTTAAGAAAAACATAAAAGTAAACTAGGATCTGGTAAGTACTTCGAAACTAGCCAGCCTTTGATATAATTTCAATAGAAAGACAATTAAACACAAGGGAAGCACAAATGATAACGAAGAATGGTCTAAGATCTAGTAAGTACTTCAAAACTAGCCAACTTTCAACACATTCCAAGGGAAACTTTTAGATAGTCTTTGGGGATAAAACTAGGACCATGGCTTACCATATCTTCCTTAGTTCATCTCTACTTAACATAAACTGAAAATAACTTTCAGAATAACAATTAGCTAAGACAGTAGGGCGAGGGAACGCCAGCATTCCTAACATCTCAAACTGAATTAAATCATTCCTAAATAACACAAATTGGAAGAAAACATTAAGATAAAGCTTATCAGTCAGAGAAGGGTACTGATATACAGTAAATCCTAACTCTATGCTTGTTGTTCTTTATCAGAGAAGATGAACAAAGTGGAAACAGAAATGAAATAACAATTTACTATAAGAAATAACATCACCGTCGACATAGACCAGGATCCCATAAATCAGCTTGTATTGATGCTTCAAACCAGTTACAGCTTTAAGTCCAGTGTTTTAGGTCAGCAATCATCTTCACTACTCAGACTAACTATTCTATCACAAGCAGAGCTTCAAGAGCCTTTGAACACTATTTACAATCAGAATTTTCGAGCACAAGTATATTTCAAAGTTCTGCAACCAACATTTTCTCATCTTCCATAGAAGTATTTATAGAAGGAATGAGGAGGTGGGATCTGATAAAATATCTCCTGGGTCAATTAATACAGATTTAATACTTCTTGGCATTTAATGGGCTCGATGGAGAAGTTTACAGATGTTTTTTCTGTATTAATTGTTTTACATTTAATATTAATCTCAGTGGGAGCTTTTGTTGACTTTCAAGGCTCTGTTTTTAGGATGTAATAACTCTGCTGATATTTTTTGCATTAAGTTCCTTTTGGCAGAATTAACTATTTGGCTGCGCTGAGGCAAATATCTTATTTCTGATCAATAACTTTGGCCTCTGTTTGAATGCTTTGAGGCAATAGGTGGCGCTATGGTAACTGAGAGGAATCAATTGGCCTCTATTGTGGTGGTGGAGGCCTTTATGTCTGATAAACACTTATGATTTTATTTAACTATGTTTTAATTTGGAGGATTAGGCTTTTGATAATAAATCTTAGTCGTAATCCTCCCAAAATTGTCTTCAATATTCTGTTCTGTTGTGTTTTGTCTTCGACACTGATACTCTTTTAATTATTTTATGCATTGTTGTGTGTCTTGTTGATGTGCAGGGCCGCACAGGGCTCATATGGCATCAATGCCCATGAAGCATTGACGAAACGTGGCATAGAACCCTTTGTATGGTTTCTCTTTAATAAACAAAGCTCTGAGGATCGTCACCCTCGGCTTTATCATTTCTCTTTAAAATATTTGAAAATAATTTAAACCTGCAAAAAAAACACACAATGTTATGAAATCTTATGTTTATTGGGTAAACTGCTTCAGAGGGTGTGGGAGAGAGCGTAGCCGTTGGATGGCATCCTCCAATGGTGGAGATTGAATGGAGGAGGTCAGAAAAGGAGAGTGGAGGAAGAATTAAGTCAGATCCGTCGATCTGCAAAGATCGACGGTCGGGAGCGACACAGGAGGAAATAAAGCGAAGGGATCACTTTATATGGAAAATGTGGAAATATGCAAGAAAAAGGTTTAAAACCTTTGTTCAGAGGAAAATGTATTGAAAATAGCCTTTAGGAGTTCGGGATGATCGTGGACCATCGGATGAGATCAGCCCAACGAGATCAACGACTGAGGAGGCACGTGATGCAACATAAAGGAAAGAGGGAAAGAAGTTTTGGGTCACAAAACAATTTTTTTCGTGTGAGAAAAAGGCGGGTAGGCAGTATTGCCTTTTGGAATGCGATATGCATCCCCGCCCGACACGTGGCATCAAAAAACCACATATTTCACGTGCCCTTTGGAAAATAAATTTCGCGTTGAAATTCAAGCGACTTGGAATGTGGGTCGTCAAATCTGGAACCTCAGATCTGACGGTGGAGAATGAGCATGAATTTAGAAAGATGCGCATGCGGTAGGAAGATGGGTGGTTTCAATCTGGGGCCATTGGATGTGAGATTTGAATGGCAGAGATTAAATCTGGGGGTTGGATGAAATAATACAATGGCGGAGGAAGGGTTGATGAGGGTCGTTGATCTGCAGAGATCAACAGCTGGTATTAGTCGAAAAACATTAAAATGCAGGGTGCATGAATTTAAACCAAAGTCGGGAAAATGTGATCTGGACACGTGGACGGCCCAGATGCAATTGGAGATCGGCAATCGGCAGGGCAGAGAACATGCAGTGCGACGGAGTGATTGAGCGTTGGCCATTGATCTGAGGATTAGATCAATGGTGGGGATTGAATCAGAGGATTTTGAAGGCGGAGGAAGGCTAGTAATTAGAGCAATTGTGGACCGTTGGATCTGGGAAGGCGGAGAGGAGATCAACGGCTCGTGATTGATCAGGGGATGACCAATCGGGGAGAGAAATAAAATGTGCCCGATGAAAAACTTGCAATGCGATGCAGCGCAGGCCGTTTGATCGGCTTAAGATCAACGGTGGAGATTATCGCAAGTAATGTACTGGTGGAAAACCCTTTATAACATACGAAAACCAAAAATTAACATAAAACAAAGGTTTTATGTATAGGGGCGGGATGTTTATATGATATGGATAGGCACCTGTTTGCAGGGTCATGGGTTTATATGGAATACGATATGCCCAAGGCATATATAATAAAGGGCCAATCACATCGAAACTGTCTGGCTCAGTCTTTCAATCTAACCATTTTTTCATTAAAAAACATAACTCCGGCGGGTTTGGACCAAAACTTTAAAAAAAGTGGGCTTTTTATTTACAAAGGAAAATATCAATTGGAAGGGTTTATTCCAAGGTTTAAGCGCACGATTGTGGGCCCAAGGATTATATGAAGTATTAATATGATTGGTTGTTGTGTACAAGGGCTTAATCACATCGGAACTTTTTAACATGGCAAATAGACTTATGCGCTCTGATATTTCCGATGTAATAAGTGCCGAAAGGGCTTAGCACCTAGTTTTAGGGCCGGGGCACATGGAGGGGAAAAGGTTAGGACTTAGCCCAAAGGGGCTTAAACATGTAATACAAAAAGTGTATTTTTATGAGTTTTTGAGGATTTTCTGATGTATTTGGGGATTTCGGTAGAGTTTAAAAAGGAGTTTTAAACTCTGTAAAGGGGATTTTGTGAAGGAAAAAGGAGAATGGATGAAAAATAGAGGAAAATGATGGAAAAAAGGGAATAAAATGAAGGTTAGTTTTGAGGTGGAGGGAAAGGAAAAATGGCTTTTGCAACAGTCTTTTCTCTATGGAATCAGCAGAATTTCAGAGTTAAAAATGGAAACAGCAGTGAATATTTGGACAGAGGGAATGATGTCTTCATGAGTCTTCAAGAGATAACATTTTTTGCAATAAAACTTGTTCCTTGAAGACTCCAAAAATGTTTTAGCCACCATTTGATACGACAAATTTTATTGGTGGCTAACAGTGGCTCCACTTGGAGATGGTGCCTTCTTGAAGGCATCAAGAACTTTAGACTTGCAAATCTTTGGGAGGCTGATCAATGCCTCATCCATTGGGATGCCTTTCTCTACTTGGATGATCTTTTTTTTCTCTGAAAAAATATTAGCAGCCATGGAAAACAATGTAACTTCATCAACACAAGCTTTCTACCTACCCAATCCTACTGATCTAACATTTTTTCTTCTTTAGAGTGCACTTGGATTGGAAAACTCTTTTCACAACATTTTATTCTTTTGAAAGCATAAAAATAATCTAATCCTACTCCTTATTTCTCCATGAACTTAGATTAAACAGTTGAGTCCATATGCTTCTCTACCTAATCTACTAATCTGTTAAGATTAAACAGTCTAACAGATTTTTATTCTCTAAATTCTACAACAGAAATTTAAAAAGCATACAAGACAGGATTGAACAGTCTAACTTGATGTTGATCTATGGCATAAAAAACAAGCTGCACATAGATCTTATTTTGCAGAAAATTTAAAAAAAAATGGAAGGCTTAAGATCTGAAAGTTCAAAACACTTCCTTCATCTTTTTTCAACTCTGTTTTTACTTCTGTTTGAGTTGTTTTTCCTTTATCCACTGGTTCAAATTTTGAGCTGATTAGAACCAGTTATTCCTCTTCTTTAACACAGAATTTCAAGCAGATTTGAGTCAGTCATGTTTTGGAAACATAGGTTCAGATTTTGAGCATGTTTGAACCTTTAATTTCTAACCTAATCTACCTACAGCCAAGATTAAACAGTTTGGCAAATCGAATTCACTATCCTATCAGCAGTAAATTTAAAACTAATTAGTCAAGATTGGGCTATTTGACTAACTAGAAGTGTGTTTTTTAGGAGTGGCATTTAAGCTTGCACACTTTTAGATTTTTTTCTCTTTTTGTTGGTATGGGGTTGTACCTTTATTGTTTTTACAATCTGCCCTCTTTTCTCTCTTTCATTGTTTTTGTATTTTTTATTTTTCTAACTTTGAATGCAATGATGGATGAAATATTTATAATGAGAAAAAGATAAAAAGAATTTCATAACATGACATGGACCAACAGAAGTAATGTTTGAGCATGCTGCCATTAACAGGACCCCCAAACAACTCTGCTCCATTCAACTCTTGTAAGAAAAAGGCATTATTACCAGCAGCTGAATGAATGAAGTAAGGGCCAAGACATAAGTTGTCAAATTTTCCATGCTTGCCCTTGTCTTCCCTCCTTGAGTCCCAATTTAAAACTTTGTCCCCAACATTAAAATTGATGGCCTTTGTTCTTCTGTCAAAAATATTTTTGATGTTGTCCTGCTTCTACAATGCTTTTTTATAAACCTCCTCTCTAGTTTGTTGAAGGTGAATTGTTTGATTTATCCGTCTGATCATGTCATTATCTTCAGACTGAACCTCTTGAATCAACTTCATAACTGGCACACCAAGGCTGGTAGGAAAGATTGCATCGGTGCCATACACAAGCTGGTAGGGTGACATACCAATAGATTTCTTCAAAGTCAATCTGTCAGCCCAACGTGCATGCACAAGCTTTGTGTGCCAAGACTTTTTGTTATCCTCCAACAACTTCTTGATTATGTTCACTAAACTCTTGTTTGAGGATTCTACAAGTCCATTACCTTGAGGTTAATAGGCCGTGGAATGTCCCAATGTTATCTGATACTTGTGATAGAACTCAACCATCTTCTTTGATCCAAATGTTGTTGCATCATTAGTGATGATCTTGGTAGGGCAGCCAAATCTAGAGAGAATATTATTCTCCGTTAATTTTATGATAACAGAATCATTGGCCTGCCTACAAGGGATGGCTTCTATCCATTTAGTGAAGTAGTCTGTGGCAGTGAGAATCCATCTATGCTGAGCTGAAGATGATGGATGGATTTCACCTATGAAGTCAAGTCACCACTGTTGAAAAGGGGCTTCAACAGTTATTGGATGCAGAGGCAGAGGTAGCAACTTCCTTTTGCCTTCAAAAATTTGAAATTTATGACAGGAAATTATCATCTTATGTATATCAAGAAAAAGAGTAGGCCAATAGTAACCAGCCCTCAAGATTTTGTTGGTTGTTGTCTTCCAGTATAAATGGCCTCCATACTCTCCTTCATGGAACTCATGCTTAACCTTCTCTGCATCAAACTCAAGGAAACATTTAAGCAATATACCACTTGCATTCTTCCAATAAATACATCTATCTATAATGCAATAGTTTACAGCTTTCAATTTCAAAAACCTTGCCTTTGTTTTTGTCAAACCAGGAGGTGTATTCAAATTAAGAAAAACATAAATAATATCAGCATACCAAGAGGAATTCATAAAATTATCTTCGACAATGGGTGTTGAGATTTTCTCTTGATCATCTAAAGCATTAATCATATTAATATCAAGAACTTCAAAATTTGATTCAGCCATCAATCTAGATAGACCTTGGCCTTTGATGAGTTTAGTGGGCTTTATCTCTAAATCATATTCAAGAATAACAGCAATCCATTTATCTCTCTTACCATCTAGGTCCTGTGTTAGAATATCTTTGAAAACTAAATTTGGGACAAAGGCAATGATGTGTGAGTGCAAGATGTATACTTTGAAGTCTTTTAAAGCATTAACCAAAGCAAAATCTTGCTTTTCCATAATGTTATACTTCAGAGGGGCATCCCTCAAAGCCTTGCTAAATAATGCAATAGGCTGCTCTTGTCCTTGTGGATTTTTCTATAGAAGGACAGCAACTATTGTATGTTCTGATGCAAATGAAAAAATATAAAAATCTTTTGAAAAATCAGGACTTATTAGAACCGGTGTTTTGGTTAATGCCTGTTTCACCAGTTCAAAGGACTTCTTTGCTTCCAAAGTCCATTTTACCCCTTGCTCCTTCTTCAACATGTTTGTAATATTTCTAAGGAGATCAGCCAAGTTGGGGATGAACCTTCTCAAAAATTTAATCTTTCCAATGAAAGATTGCAACTCCTTGATGTTTCGAGGATGAGAGATCTACAATATGGCCTCAATCCTCTTTGGATCTATCTGAATACCCTCTTTAGAAATAATCTGCCCAAGAATTTTACCTTCTTGGAGACCGAATAGTGTTTTCTTAGGGTTCAAAGATATACCAAACTTTCTGCATCTCTTGAAGACTGTTCTTAAATGTGCTAAGTGCTCTTCATCTGTCTTTGAAAAAACAGTAACATCATCAAGGTATATAATGATGAAGTAGCCCAGTTCTTCGGAGAATGCTATGTCCATGGCTCTCTGAAAAGTTGCTCCAGCATTCATTAGACCAAAGGGCATTTTCACATACATGAAAGTGCCCCAAGTTGTAGTAAACGTTGTCTTTAATTGATCATCAGGGTGAAATAAGATCTGATTGTACCCTGAGTGGCCATCAAGCAAAGAAATTCTTCTAGACCCCACCACCCTCTATAGAATATGATCCATCTTAGGTAAAGGGTAGTTGTCTTTTAATGAAGCTTTTTTTAAATCTCTAAAGTCTATACAAAGCCTGATCTCTCCAGTTTTCTTCCTAACTGACACCAAATTAGACACCCACTCAGAATATCTAATAGGGACAATAATACCAGCTTCATACATTTTCTTGATTTCCTTCTCAACCAAAGGCAACTGAACAGGGTTTACTCTATGCAGCTTCTGTTTGAATGGTTTTTGGTTTTCCTTGAGAGGGATTTTGTGCTATATTATTTTGGTGTCATAGGATTTAAGATCTTCGTAACTCCACACAAAAACATCAGAAAACTCCTTAAACAGCTCTATGTATTTGAGTTTAATTTGAACTGGTAAGGTCTTAGACAGTTTAATCATCATAGGTTTTAGTTCACTGCCTATATTTCACTCTTCCACTTTCGTCTCTATAGGTTCCAGTTTTGGCTTCTTGGCCACATCATTAAAGTCAAACAACTCTTCTAAAGGGGCCAGACCCTTGGGAAAACTCTGATCTTTGGACTACAGGTTTTCTAACTCATCTGTTTCTAACTCTGCTGTCAATTCTCTTTTGTTTTCAAGTTTGATAGATAGTAGATTTATATTGGCAACCTGAGGAGATGGTTCTTCTTCACCAAAAAAAATTTCTTCACTGTTGCAGTCTGTTTCATAATCTGATTTCAAACTATTTAGTTTGAATTCATTTCTAAATTGCATGAAGTCTTCTATTTGTTTGTCTCCGTCGAATACTTGCCAATATTTTTTGTTATCAAGAACGGCTAGTCTGAATTTTATTTGAGTTGTGCAGTCTTTGGTTTCATATGGCATTAAACATGTTCTGGCTGCAAAGGCTAAGCTGTGGGCTGCAATATTTTTTTTTCTTGGGACAAAAATTATCTGGTACTCCTCAAAAGTTTTTAAAAGGTCCATGACATCATTTCGATAGGCCCTAAGTCTTGGGTGATTTGGGTTGTATTCCCCGTTGACTTGCCTAATGATTAACTTAGAATCCCCATATGCTTTAATTCTCTTGGCTCCTAACTTTTTCAACAAACGCAAGTCTAAAAGTAGGGATTCGTATTCTGCTATGTTATTTGAACACTGGAAGTTTAATCTACAGGAAATTCTTTCTGTGTGGTTGTTCTCAGTGTTTCATATCCAGACACCTACACCAGCATTGGTTCTAGTGCATGACCCGTCGAAGTTCATACTCCATAGAGGACTAGATTTGGGTTCATTTGTTTGGTGTTTGTCCTCTTCAACTAAAGTGCTTTCGGGTTGTTGTGGAATATCAGCACTTAGTTGTATTCGTTTTAACTCCTCAGGTTGTTCATTTATTTGAGGAATTTTTTCTTGACTATCAAGGTTTAAGAGCAAAGGACACATGACTTGTAGCTCAAGACCTATGTCTAGTTTGCTAAAATTTTCAAATGCAGCAAACTTTTTTGACACTTCTATGTTGTGCTCTTATTCCTCCCTATCGGCCATCAATTTTGTTAAAGTGACTTGTTCACCCAAATTTTCATTGTTAAACAAGATAAAATAATCAAGGCCTGTATTTACAGAGTACAGAGGAGAGTTTTGTGGTTTGTCTTGGCTTGCAACCATCTATTGCATATGGGACTCCCTGTAAAGTCTTCTTGTCTGATTGAAAATAGGGATAGTCACATAGGTCATGTCCATCTGCATAGTTCGTTGTAACTTAGCCCCCCAAGACCTAGATAATAACATTCCATACTTTGGGGGCACATCAGCCACAACAATATCCATGACTAAGCATTTGGCTGGAATCTGTGCTAAGTTAACGCAGAGGTCTTTTATTAATCCTAAAAATTTTACTCTGCTCGAGTCAAAGGAGTAAAGGTCTTTATAAGGTCTGGTGATTTCTAGACCCAAGCTCTCCATCACAGCTTTAGGAATTAAATTATGATAAGCCCCAGAATCATGCATAGCGTTGTGCAAAATCTTGTCATGAATATTTAAACTCACATAAAAGGGAGGAACAGGTCCCTCTTGATACTTACCTTCAATATTAGGACCAAAAATAAGCTCTGGTTGGTCATCATTAAGATTTACTATGTCATTATTCTCTTCGATGTTTAAAGCCTTCAAAATTTGGGTCCTATATACATTCTGGGTAGCTAACTTAGTCAAGGGAACAGAGATTTTAATTTTGGAAATTTCCTGCTCTAGGCTGAAAGGTATTTGATTCTTTGAAGAACTAGTCTCAGCCTTGTTAACTGTCATTCTATCAACAACATCATCTTGTTGATTTGTTCTATTTACATTTGACAAAATGGTTTTAACAGGAGTACTAACTGAAGTGTTAGTACTGCTAAGGTCTGCACTCTGTTTTGTAACATTGTGAGTGCCTTTCTCTCTACCTTTTTCAGAATTCACAGCTACTATTTTGTCCTTCTATTTGACAACTTTAGGCTTGTTGACAGAGCTATTTTGTGAAGATTTTTCATAGGTTTTGGTGTTGGGAGTTTGTTGACTAGTTTTGCTTCTAAGGTCATATTCCCTTTGAGACTCTATGATGAAATTTCCATGTCTTGATAATAGCTTTTGTTATCATCTCTTTTGTCATCATAAGGTGTGTAAAGACCTTATTTTCTATCATAATGAATCTCAAAGTCATCATTATCTACTCCCAGCATGTTGGTATCATCTTCCTCTATTGGTTCATTTGTTTCCTCAACCTCACTTACATAGTTTTGATGAAAGGGAGGAGTGATCTGTTGATCATCTTCCCTAGGTCTGTTTGGAGGTTGGTTCCTTCTAAAATTATGATTTTGGTTCTAATTTCTATTTTGAGGAGCATTTTGGTTTTGACTTGCTTGTGCTCTCTCAAGAATGCTCATTTTCTTCATCATCTCCTCCATCATTTTTTCCATTTTTGAGCTGGAAGTAGAAGGGGTAGATTCCTCTCTGAAGGATACTTTCTTCTCATTCTTCATTCTCGCTCTCTTCTCTATTAAGTTAACTTCCACAGCAAGAGCTCATTTTTTCATATCTTCAAGAGTTGCAGGATCTCTCTCTCTCAGCTGATAGGCCATCTCAGGGTCAAACCCTTCAGGAAACTTGTTTAGAGCTAAGCCTTGTGGAGGTTTTAGATCTGGGAAAAGTGCATTATACACACTGTTAAATCTGGTACAATAAGCTTGTACACTTTCCCCAGTGTTTATGTGGAGGTTCTTGTAATCAGAAAGGACCTGGAGAGGATTCTTCTTCACTTCCCATTTGTTTAAGAATGCCTGATGGAAGGCTTGGAGATCATTGATACTATGGGGGGTTAAGCCTTTAAACCATTTTCTTACTTCTCCCCCTAAACTTTGAGAAAATAATCTAAGCTTGACAGAATCATCATCAATTTCATTTCTGTCAAAGTAGTCATTCATCTTATCCACATGTTGTGATGCAGTAGTAAAATTACTAGCATCATATAATGGAATTTTGGACTGATATTCCTATGGAAGATTGACTAATGGTACAGGAAGGACTAAGGGAGCATACCATGCTGCCATGATATGTGGTGGAGGTGGATTTACAAGAGGCGGATTAACAAATGGTAAAGTGGGTTGAAGTGGAGTGGTTTGGACAGTGGATGTAGGACGAAGAGATGTGGATGGACCAGGAATAGATTGTTGAGCTGATCTTGGATGAGAAACACCTAAATTGGAAAGGAAAATGTAAATCAGGTGGTGTTGTTTCTCTACTACAAGGATGTTCACTTTGTTCAGGAGATGAAAGTGAGGACTCTGAATCAATCTAAATTATATCATCAAGTGACCTAGTTCTAAATGGATTTACTAAGTCAACTTGTGATTGTTGTAGAGCTGAAATATTTTTAGGAACCGAATTAGCTCTCAAGGGTGATCTGAAAACAGTTGATAATTTAATCCTAGGAGACTCTCTAAGGATACTTTCCGGGTTATCAACTATCTCAGGTGGATCAGGGTCAGGATAGGCTCTAGTATGAATCTTTCTAGGAGCCACTATGCTATGTTTGTTAGACCCAACTAAACAAGAAAATTTCAACCAGATATGACAGTCTTTGAGAGGTTAAATAATCTGTTTTTCACAAATTTAAATCCTACATTCCTCTAACTAAGTTTGAATGATATTATAATGTTAAGGGTTCTTCCTAGTGGAGTCTTAAGTTCTGTTAAGGATTGTGCAGTCGCCAAGTGGAATTTTTTAGCTCTTTCAGAGGTAAAAGGTTTTATAGTCCACCACCATGTTTATTGAATTCCAATTTGAAATATTTTTGGGTTTTCTGAGTTATTTTTCAGTTTTGTGGTTTCTAAGAGTGTCCTAAATCTATTTCAAAACTTAGCTACGGTTATGAAACAAATACAGTCTACTCTTATGGCTAAGCTAGCTGATTTTTCAAGGTTAGATAAAGTCTTATGAGAATCCTAGGGTTTGCCTAGTTTATCACTGATTCAAACAAGTTTCATCATGATTACCATCACTTGGTAGTGCTTGAAAAGGTTGCTTTTTACTCACTGCACAATGTTTTTGAAATTATGATTTCTGAGGTCTTAGAAGTATTTATGATTAAAAAAACTCACAAAGTCCCCAGTGGAGACGCCAAAAATGTTAGCTACCTGTAATCAGCAAGATTGGCAAAGTCTGACAGCAGGGAGAACACCGTTTCAACCACTTTGGGATTCTAGGATATAGCCCTCCTGAATCCGGAGAGGGATCTCTCCAATAAGTGCAAAGATGGATTTGTCTTTGAAGTGTTGGGTAATGATATTAGGCTAGTTATGAAGGTCGAGGGTTTTTTTTTGTTTTGGATGGTTGAGCATGATTATGGCTTGAGTGGAAATTTCTAAATGCAAATAGTTTCAAAGGTGAGAAGTTGCAAGCAAGTAGAACAAGCTTTGGCCAAAAATATGGATAATTGCAGGTTTTATTCCATTGGGCTATGAAGTCATAATAGGGTTTAATTGAAACAACAAGGGGCAAGAGTGGTCCATGGGGCAAGTCATCTATGTCTAAGGATATCTTTAAAGTTTGATTTATGGAAAGGAATGATACAACAAGAAGGGGAATTAAACAAATGAAGAAAAAAGAGCAGCCCAAGATCTGGTAAGTACTTTGAAACTAGCCAACTTTTGACATACACTTAAGAAAAACATAAAATTAAACTAGGATCTAGTAAGTACTTCGAAACTAGCCAGCCTTTGATACACTTTCAATAGAAAAAAAATTAAACACAAGGGAAGCACAAATGATAACGAAGAATGGTCTAAGATCTGGTAAGTACTTCGAACTAGCCAGCTTTCAACACATTCCAAGGGAAACTTTCAGATAGTATTTGGGGATAAAACTAGGACCAGGGCTTACCATATCTTCCTTGGTTCATCTCTACTTAACATAAACTGAAAATAACTTTCAGAATAACAATTAGCTAAGAAAATAGGATGAGGGAACGCCAGCATTCCTAACTACTCAAACTAAATTAAATCATTCCTAAATAACACAAATTGGAAGAAAACATTAAGATAAATCTTATCAGTCATAGAAGGGTACTGATATACAGTAAATCCTATCTCTATGCTTGTTGTTCTTTATCAGATAAGATGAACAGAGTGGAAACAGAAATAAAATAACAATTTACAATAAGAAATAACATCACCATCAACATAGACCAGGATCCCATAAATCAGCTTGTATTGATGCTTCAAACCAGTTACAGCTTTAAGTCCAGTATTTCAGGTCAGTAATCATCTTCACTACTCAGCCTAACTATTCTATCACAAGCAGATCTTCAAGAGCCTTTGAACACTATTTACAATTAGAAGTTTTGAGCACAAGTATATTTCAAAGTTCTGCAACCAACATTTTCTCATCTTCCACAGAAGTATTTATAGAAGGAATGAGGAGGTGGGATCTGATAAAATATCTCCTGGGTCAATTAATACAGAGTTAATACTTCTGGCCTTTGATGGGCTCGATGGAGAATTTTACAGATGTTCTATCTGTATTAATTGTTTTACATTTAAGATTAAGCTCAGTGGGAGCTTTTGTTGACTTTTAAGGCTCTGTTTTTAGGATGTAATAACTCTGCTGATATTTTTTGCATTAAGTTCCTTTTGGCAGAATTAATTATTTGGCTGCGTTGAGGAAAATATCTTATTTCTGATCAATAACTCCAGCCTCTGTTTGAATGCTTTGAGGCAATAGGTGGTGCTGTGGTAGCTGAGAGGAATCAATTAGCCTCTGTTGTGGTGGTGGAGGCCTTTCTGTCTGATAAACACTTATGATTTTCTTTAACTGTGTTTTAATTTGGAGGATTAGGCTTTTGATAATCAATATTAGCCGTAATCCTCCCAAAATTGTCTTCAATCTTCTGTTATTCTATGTTTTGTCTTCGACACTGATACTATTTTAATTATTTTATGCATTGTTGTGTGTCTTGTTGATGTGCAGGGCCGCACAGGGCTCATATGGCATCAATGCCCATGAATCATTAATGAAACGTGGCGTAGAACCCTTTGTATGGTTTCTCTTTAATAAAATAAGCTCTGAGGATCGTCATCCTCGGCTTTATAATTTCTCTTAAAAATATTTGAAAATCATTTGAACCTGCAAGAAAAACACACAATGTTATGAAATCCTGCGTTTATTGGGTAAACTGCTTCAGAGGGTGTGGGGAGAGAGCGTAGCCATTATATGGCCTCCTCCAACAGTGGAGATCGAATGGAGGAGGTCAAAAAAGGAGAGTGGAGGAAGAATTAAGTCAGATTCGTCGATCTGCAAAGATTGACGGTTATGAGTGACCCAGGAGGAAATAAAGTGAAGGGATCACTTTATATGGAAAAGGTAGAAATATGCAAGAAAAGGGTTTAAAACCTTTGTTCAAAGGAAAATGTATTGAAAATAGCCTTTAGGAGTTCGGGATGATCATGGGCCATCAGTTGAGATCGGCCCAACAAGATCAACAGCTAAGGAGGCGCGCGATGCAACATAAAGGAAAGAGGGAAAGCAGTTTCGGGTCACAAAACAACTATTTTTGCATGAGAAAAAGGCGGGTAGGCAGTATTGCCTTTTGGAACACGATATGCGTCCCCACCCGACACGTGGCATTAGAAAACCACCTATTTCGCATGTCCTTTGGAAAAATAGACTTAGCGCTGAAAGTCAAGCGACTAGGAATGTGGGCCGTCAGATCTGGAACCTCAGATCTGATGGTGGAGAATGAGCACGAATTTGTCAAGATGCGCAGGTCATAGGAAGATGGGTGGTTTCAATTTGGGCCATCGGATGTGAGATTTGAATGGTGGAGATTAAATCTGGGGGTTGGATGAAATAATACAATGGCGAAAGAAGGGCTGATGAGGGTTGTTGATCTGCAGAGATCAACGGTCAGGATTAGTCGAAAAAAATTAGAACGCAGGGCACATGAATTTAAATCAAAGTCGGGAAAATGCGATCTGGACACGTGGATGGCCCAGATGCAATCGGAGATCGGTGATCAGCGGGGCACAGAACTTGGAGTGTGACGGAGCGATTGAGCATTGGTCATTGATCTGAGGATCAGATCAACGGTGGGGAGTGAATCAAAGGATTTTGAAGGAAGAGGAAGGCTAGTAATCGGAGCAATTATGGACCGTTGGATCTGGGAAGGTGAGGAGGAGATCAACGGCTCACGATTGATCAAGGGATGACCAATCGGGGAGAGAAATAAAATGTGCCCAATGAAAAAATTGTGATGCGATGCAGCACAGGCTGTTTGATCGGCTTAAGATCAATGGCGGAGATTATTGCAAGTAATGTACTGGCGGAAAACCCTTTATAACATACGAAAACCAAAAATTAACATAAAACAAAGGTTTTATGTATAGGGGTGGGATATTTATATGATATGGATAGGTGCCCGTTTGTGGGGACATGGGTTTATATGGAATACGATATGCCCAGGGTGTATATAATAAAGGGCCAATCGCATCGGAACTGTCTGGCTCGGTCTTTCAATCTAACCATTTTTTCATTAAAAAACATAACTCCGGCGGGTTTAGACCAAAAATTTAGGAAAGTGGGTTTTTTTATTTACAAAGGAAAATATCAATCGGAAGGGTTTATTCCAAGGTTTAAGTGCCCGATTATGGGCCCACAGGTTATATGAAGTATTAATATGATCGGGAGCTATGTACAAGGGCTTAATCGCATTGGAACTTTTTAACATGGCAAATAGACTTATGCGCTCTAATATTTCCGATGCGATAAGCGCCGAAAGGGCTTAGCGCCTAGTTTTAGGGCCGGGGCACATGGAGGGGAAAAGGTTAGGACTTAGCCCAAAGGGGCTTAAACCTGTAATACAAAAAGTGTATTTTTATGAATTTTTGAGGATTTTCTGATTTATTTGGGGGTTTCGGCAGAGTTTAAAAAGGATTTTTAAACTCTGTAAAGGGGATTTTGTGAAGGAAAAAGGAGAATGCATGAAAAATAGAGGAAAACGATGGAAAAAAGGGAATAAAATGAAGGTCAATTTTGAGGTGGAGGGAAAGGGAAAATGGCTTTTGCAGCAGTCTTTTCTCTATGGAATCAGCAGAATTTCAGAGTTAAAAATGGAAACAGTAGTGAAGATTTGGACAGAGGGCATGATGTCTTCATGAATCTTCAAGAGATAACATTTTTTGCAATAAAACTTGTTCCTTGAAGGCTCCAAAAATGTTTTAGCCACCATTTGATATGACAAATTTTATTGGTGGCTAACATGTCGTATTTATAACCTCGCCAATTAGACTAATATTGGATTATTCAAGATAGATTTATACCAATTCTCCCACGATGCTTTGATTATCGACTCGTTCAGTAGACTGAACTTGTACAAGATCTCGCGTGTCACTGTTTTAACCTTCAGCCCCAAAAATTGTACCTAAGAGACTAAAGTATGGGAACTTTCATTCACTCTTTATGAAATTCAATTATTATTCTCAAAGATAAAGTTATAATTATTTTCACCAGAAACATATGTTCGAGACTAAATTATGGAGCATGCGGAAACCCTAAGTTCCTTAGACCATATCTCCAAAAATATAGTGAAAGAAGGTGCAAAATTATAATCTAATGTTCATAAAGGTTTCTTCTTCATCTAGTATCAATTTCACAGTTTGAATTTTTTTAGAAAAATCGTTATGGTGAAAATTCCACGATGTCTCATTTGAAGCAACAAAACCCTAAGATCAAGAGATTTTATAACAAATGTTTTGTATCCAGATCAAAATAACACATAAACATAACCAAAATATACCTCAAAAACTAGACAATAATCCACCTTGAAGGGGAAACCTCCCTTTACATCACATAAATGAACAATTCTTGGATGATACAAAGGACAAGACATCCTTGGTATATATATGAGTGTAAGGGTGAAAATAAAATTAAGGCCTATATAACAATAATAATGTAAGGGTACAACAATAAAAATAGTGGGCATATATGGGGAACGCAATAATAATATAGCGACTACACTAGTATTATAGGGACCTAACATAGGTCCATATTTTATAAGTGGTTTATTTAGTTTTCATATGGAAATAAATAGTTTGAAAGTCAATGCTATGTACTATTTTTTTCTTTTTATATTTTTATATTGGAATTTGTGTTGCCATTGTAAATATTGAAAACCATTTACTAATTAGTGCCTCATGGATTACTAACAAGGAATGCATGTAGGAATAGATTTATGAATATATTAAGCAACTTTGTAACTAGTTCTCAATCCTTCGTGATTATTGGTTATTGAAAACTTATTCATAAAATATTAATCTTGACATGTATGTGAGTGTTTTATTTTCAAAAATTTGTTAATCATGTCAAAAGGGATTTCACACATGTTATCTAATCCTAGGATAAATTTTACTGGTATACTTTAAAATGCATTGCATGCATTCTATAATATACTTGGACCTAAATAAATAATAGACATATATGTAATCAAAAATTATAACATATGTTGGTCGATCATTTCTAATTCGTCTGATGATGGTGGAAATGGATCTGATTGTGATTCATTGGATTGAGTTGTGGGTCCTATAATATATGCTTAAGTCTTGGTATGTGTGTGTGTGTGTATATATATATATATAGTGCATGCTATAGATGTGTGCACCACATCAAAGGTGTGTTGTATATATTAGATATATATATATATGGCATATGTGCCATGACCAAGGGTAGGTTTGTATAACATACCTGTGTGTCGTGTTTGTATTAGCCTCAGTAACGTTGAGACTGCATCTTCGTTGGGCATACATGTATATGTAGTGACATATTATACGTTACATAATATATATATATGTTTGGAAAAGCCATAAAATTTTATGAGAGATCTTCCAGATAGATATATAGTATCATGCCACATGGGTGCCATGCGGCAGAAAAGACAAGATGACAATATTAAAATAAATAAAATTTTAAAGTAGTGTAACTTGAGATCCAAGTGTCTATCATCGGGAACGTCTCTCTGAGACAAGTGTGATGATAAAATTTATTTTTACTTTTGAGAACTTTAAATAAATACAAAAAAATGAATACATTTATCTCATTTCTCTAATTGTATTTGGGATATTGGATTAGTAAGTGAACGCTTCACCAAGGGTAAGGTGGGGCCTTTTTGGTGGTATCAGAGCATCCAGGTTCAACACTTGGACTAGATGGGATCTGTCATTAGAAAGTAATAGCAGGATACTAAAAAAGGGATCTTATGGTTATTTTTAGAAAATTAATAAGACAACTATTTAGGTGTTAAAAGTTGATATCTAATTATTTGATTGTATACATGATTGATGAGATCACTCTGTGATCTTTTTATACATCGTGGAGTAACAATTGATATGTTTTCATTTCCATTTATAAGCTAATAGTTGTTCTAACATATATATATTTTGTTGACTATGCATGCATGTATATTGATGCGAATAATTTATTAATTGACTCACATTAGTGTGTTGATATGGATTGTTTGTTTCAGCCATCTTTCCATAACATCTCTACAAAATAAATATCATGGGCATTATTTCTTGTTATTTATTTATATTATCATGTGTCTAACAACTGTTTGTGAATGATAGCAAATCAAAATCAGCAAAATATTGTGAAATACACATGAATGAGTATTTTAATGGTGCAATATAGCTCTAATCAGACACCTCATGGAAATGAAGAAGTCAGTACAAAATAAGAATAAATATCAATTAGCCAAGGGGGAGGGGAAAACTCTCCTTACTAGATCGATATATTGAATATCCTAAGGGATGATGTTAGAAGCTTCGAAGAAAATAATAAAATTTTGGTAATAGCTTACAAAAGTGTTGTGGCCAAACACTCCCCTTAATTTTAAAAATTTATAGGGCCCTCTATTTAATTTTCTACAAAACCTCATTTACATTTTTATGTCCTTTAATTAGGTTTTCTTTCATGCTTTCTCTATTTCCCTTTCTAATGCTACTTCATGAGTCACTTTTTTGCAGACATTTCCCTAAGGCATTGCAACGAGGTGATGTGGCATCTTTGGTTGGAACATCACCTTGCATTATACATTGGGCTTCACATGTTTCTTAACATACTACTTGGCACACCTACAATAAAGAAAAAAACATTAATAAAAACATTGTAAATTGTTTAATTCATCATGTAAATTAATTTCATTGGAATATAATTAATGTTAATGTATTAATATTAATGCACATGTAATTATGTACATAATATAATATATGTATTCATATTTTCTATATATATATATATATATATATATATATATAGTTATTGTAATTTATATTTAAAAAAAAAAAAAAAAAAATCTTATTAAATCACAAGTTAAGCCCCTAGTGTAGAAAATCCACATAGATTCAACTGATCTTGTAATGTACTAAAACAAAATACTGAATCAATTCTACAAACTATGGAAACCAATTTCGATCGCAAAATCAAATAACAAGTAAGAGAAAGAATCAATAAATCTCACAACACAAGATGTATCTAGAGAAATCCTTAGCTAAAAACCCTGTTATTTGTATATTGCATAAAATAAAGAACATGAAACAATACAATTCTATTTCCCTTCCTTAGAAAACTCTACACTATGTTGACTCTCTCACTCTGATATTGCTCTCATCCTGCCATTGATCTAAGCAAGTTTGGTCCAATATTTGACCACTTTCTTGCCTCTTCCTAACTAGCCTTTCTTACGCATTCCTGGGCTAATTGAGCCCCTATTAATTATGAAATTCCCAATTAATTATTGCACAATACATCCAAGGCTTCTTGATAACCTTATGCATGACCTGTACAATTTTCTAATTATACAATTGATAGTTATCTTCCCTTTAACCCCAATATCAAATGGGCCTTCCTTACAACTGACATGCAACATCTATTTATAGTGAATTATTAGTTAAATGATTAATCACTGCATGTGAATTAAATCATTTTTAATTCACTAGACCTATCGTTAGCTCATCTCTCATCTCTTAGTTAGAACTAGTTAAACTTATTTTAACTCAAATAATTGAGTTAACTAATTACAACTCAAAAATAACTCAACTAGGGCTCGTAAAAATTAGGAGACACCCTAAATGCCTCTAGTTTGACCCTCAACTCAAATTAAATGAGCTAAATAAGTCTTTCTGACTTAGTTAACTCATACAAGTTATCATGTGATGTGGAATTACAATTTACTTCTAATTTAATTAAGGGAAAATTAAATCAGAAGCCTCATGGGTGCCATTTTCAATATTTTTTGTTGCCATTTTCAACACTTCCTCTCAACAAGAAAGGAATCCAACTCTATCCTCATTCTATACCTTTGGAATTTTCTTCATGTAACACTTCTCTAGTTTTGTTTTCTACTGCAATTTTTGAAACTAAAAAATCATCCAAATTGAATCAGTGTGATGCATCTTTCTCCAAAGTCTCTAACTACTACTAGATACTGCATTGTCTAATGAAAACATTGCATTGTTGCTAACTCTACATTGGTGCCATCTACACTGCTACCAACTCTGATTTGTGCTCCACTATCTAACATATGTCACTCTGAAATCTGACTGCATCAATCGCCAATGATCCATCCTACTATTGTGTACTATGGGATCTCGTAGAAAGGTAATGATCCATGAGACAAGACATATCAATGGACCCTGCCCAAATTTCTTCTCTTGGGATTATGACTTCACATCACCTCACCTCTCACCTGGAGGTATTGTCGCATGTGCTCCCTCTTCCCACCTGGCTTGAAATTTCCCCCTACTAGAGGTCTCTGCTTGATTGGATCACTCCACTCAGTCTCCTCTCAAATTCTCCAATTGTGGTTGCTCCACAACCTTCTGAGAACTCTTCTAAGGCTGCATGTTCAGTGTTAATTTATACTCCCTCTCAACCACCCAAACTATAACCTTTTCTTTTCTCCTCAAATATTTACATGCATCTTGTACATCAAGTGCATACAATTTCTTGACTCGCACACCAATTTGTTTCAGCTGTCTCATGGCAATGTGTCTAAGGAAAACGTTTCCTTTCCTAAATATCACATCATAGCCATAGTCTTCCAATACTGTTGTGGAAAAAAAATTCTTCTTTAGTCCTGGAACAAAAAAAACATATGTCAGTCCAATAAGGGAGCTAGAATCTCTATGAAAGGTAACTATACCTATGTCAGTCGTGTTATACCTCCCATCATCTCCAAACTCTATGTTTTGTTAGAGGTCCTTCTCCTCCAAGTCACTGAAGAGATATTTATTCCCCGCTATATGGAATGAAGCATCGTTGTTGAGATACCACATGCATCCCATTACAGTGTTGGCCATGCATGTAATGAGAGTAAAATCAAGATCGAACTGTGAAGCTAGAGCTTCACCTATTGCTGAACTGCAGGCTCCTTCTTGTTTTCCTTCTGTGCACATTTCGTGGCATAATGCCCGTACTCGTGATAGTGAAAACACTTTATCTTGGATAAGTCCCTCTTTCCCTCTTCTCCTTGGGACTTATTTCCCTTGGATTTCTTGCCTTCTCTGACTAATGAAAAATATTCTTCTGTGTCTATGGAAGAGGTCCCGTCTGTGGTACTCCACCTTATCTCCTCTTCTACCAAGTCAGATCATAATCGTTCACACTCTAGTAACTTCTACCTCATGTTTACCAAATAATCGTAGTTACGCTAGCTCTTAGGAAGGCCTAGAAGTGATAGGATCACAAATCATCATGGTCTACTATCACACCAACACTTCCAAGCTCATCTCGACATTGAGTGAACTTCATCAAGTATTTTGTTATCATCTTTCCCTCCTCCATCTTGATCTTTATGAGCTTTCCTTCACCACCATATTCTTGTGTTCATTGTTATTCTGAAACATATTTCTTAATTCCTTCCACTTAGCATATGGATTTTCATTTCCATGGAGGTTCGAGACAATATGATCTTGAACTCCTTCTAACATAATCCTTCTTTCCTTTGCTACATTCTTCTTCCATACATCAATATTTTGAGTAGATTTTGTTGCAGGCTTGGCAATATCATTGTCTATGAATTCCTTCAACTCATTGTCCTCCAATATTGCCTCCATATTTTCCTTCCATGCTATGTAATTCAAACTACACTCAAGTACATATTTGATTCTCGATCCATCGAAATACATCTTGATATGATGTTAGTTCTAAATAATAAAACTGCAAATTTGATGTACATGTTCAAAAAAAACTATGGTTCTTCTCTTCTATTGTGATTCCTACTCTAATACCATTTATAAAATCCACATAGATTCAACTGATCTTGTAATGTATTAAAACAAAATACTGAATCAATTCTACAAATTGCGGAAACCAATTTTTATCACACAATCACATAACAAGTAAGAGAAAAAATCAATAAATTGCACAACACAAGATGTATCTGGGGAAAGCCTCGGCTAAAAACCCCACTATATGTATATTTCATAAATTTAAGAACATGAAACAATACAATGATATTTCCCTTCCTCGGAAACCTATGCACTATGTTGACTGTCTCACTCTGATCCTGATCTGATCCTGGCACTGATCTAAGAAAGTTTGGTCCAATATTTACCACTTTTTTGCCTCTGCATGACCATCCTTTCTTATGCCTTCCTAGGTAATTTATCCCCTATTAATTATGAAATTATCAATTAATTAGTGTTCAATACTTCCAAGTCTTCCTGATGACCTCATGCATGACCTATACAACTTTTTTAACTATACAATTGATATTTATCTTCCCTTTAACCCCAATCTCAAATGGGCCTTCCTTACAACTGACATGAAACAAATATTTATAGTGAATTATCAGTTAACTAGTTGATCACTTCATGTGAATTAAATCATATTTAATTCACTGGACTTATGACTAGCTCATCTCTCTGTTAGAACTAGTTAAACTGATTTTAACTCAAATAATTTAGTTAACTAATTACAACTCACAAATAACTCAACCAAGGCTCCTAAAAAGTACAAGACACCCTGCATGCCTCTATTTTGACCCTAAACTTGAATTAACTGAGCTAACTAAGTCTTCCATACTTATTTAACTCGTACAAGCTATCATGTGATGTGGAATTACAATTTAGTTCTAATTTAATTAAGGTAAAATCAAATCAGAAGCCTCATGGGTATCGTTTTAAATATTTCTTGTTTCTATTTTCAACACCTAGCACATTAACCAATACCTAACAACCATACGAAAAGGGGTGATTCATCACTTCATTTGAAAATTACAAATAGATCACACTTGTAAAGAAGCACAACACCCAACGTGCAAGCAATGCGGGACTATTCCAACTATGATATAATGGGTAATGCAAAGTGTATATAAATATTATCATGTTACCACACACCTCTAATGTGGGATTTTTTTAATCAAAGTGGTATCTATTCCTTTACTCAATATGGATTAGTCGATTTGTAAGTTTCAATTATGCTATTTTGTTCGTCACTTTTGCAAATGATAATGGACTAGATAAAAAACCCCATGCCCGGTATAGCTTCATTTTCTTGTGCATTATATAGTTGTTCAAATTATTTTTGAATTGAAGAAGCATTATGTATGCAAGTATCAAGCTATATAAACCCCAGAATTTTGGGTTAACTCCAAAATTTCTACAGAATGTACTCCAAATTTGAAACAAAATCCTTGGATTTCTGAATAGAAACCCTAATATTGAAATTAAAAGGAAAATCCATACACTACCATCATATTTCAATTTATGTTGAAATTTTATTTGATATGTGTTTTTTTGGTTATATGTAAAAGAATCTTGGTAGAATAGGATGAAGACTCCATTGTGGCCATAATAGATTGAGGCCAACCTTCACAAGGGAGAGATGTTGACCTGGCACAACACCATTCACCGAGGGTTGAAGTCCACTTTCTAAAGAAATTTGGAACCTGATCATGCAAAAGTGAGGGAACAGGGATATTTTTCAACAGATTCACATATGGAATCCACCTTCAATCACTCAGAATGTCTCTCAAATTAGATAGGTTTTGGCTCATTGGAAATGTCTTACTAGATCCCTTCATTGTGGATGACAGCGGCACAATTATGTTTGAAACACATAAAACAACCACAAGAGAGGAAGAGAACAATTAAAACATGTTTTTCCTCATCCAGCTACCCTAGATTGAATCGCTTATGCCATTCAAATATCGGTTGAATAATTAAAGTGGTCGAATGGCGTTGGGAGGCTCCCAATCAATTAGACTTGGGATTTTGTGAGTAAAGGTAATCATCCCCATATTTTGTGATTGTATTATGTGAGTTGATAATGGTGTTTGTTGTCAATCAATTTGATGCCTATAACATAGATTTGGTAGTTGTTAAAATGAGAGAGGATATTGAACTTTAAAGCAATGGAAATTCTCAATGGATAATTGTTTCACATATTCAAGTGAAATGAAGCCAAAAAAAAAATCATTCATGGTTTAATTTAGAAATAATTAGTTTCAGCAATGAACTCTAAGGGAATTCAAGAGATATTTCAATTTAATTTTTTAATATATTTAGGATATTGGCTTACTTGGAAAAGGGGTTCAACATATCAAACACCATGATCTGAAGGAGATACAAAAAGACTCCAAAGGAGAGGTTGAATTTGAAAGAGAGAGATCGATTATGCACTATTATTTTGTGCTTTTTTTTTGTTGAATTTAGGAAATCAATAGGTTGTAGAGGGAACATAACTTCTTGCACTTTTGTAACCAGGAATGTTTTCTCAAGTCTATGGATCTGAAAAATTTTGATTTATGTAGGGAAAATATTGTTTCACTTTTGTAAATAGTAGCCCTGAACGAGGAAAAGACTCCAAGGACTGTACCAAATACGTTTCGGAGCAATAAGCAAGTTTGCATTCTTTTGCACTATTGCAAGGATTTCTATATTTGTTTTTTCTTTGTTTTATAATTTAGCTTTTATTATTTTCTATTAATAATTAGTATGAATGGTGCACATTAACACTATTGTAATTTTCATCTATTTACGTTGATTATTTTCTGTGAAGTTATCTTTGCAATTGTTGACAAAATTGCGGTGAAATTTGATTAATGGAATCAATGAAACTCATTAACAATTTACTGATAACTATTAATTAGTAAATTACTACATTTTTTTTCTTTGACTGTTATTATATTTAATGAACTTCTTCTTGAACATGATAACAAACTTATTGTTGAATACATTCATGATGGGATTCAAGTATACGTTATGTTATTTTTAATAACTATTTATTCAAATCATTCCATCGCATATTTATTTGAATAGTTTGGAAATCATATGAACTAGTTTATGATTTGGAATCTTATATTAATATTCGATCCAAACTCATTCCTTTTCCCCTTTATTTAAATTTCTCTTGATCAGGACAAGGATCTATATTCTGTCTTAATCAAGATATATTAGTTTTATTTTATTTTTTGCATCTTATATTAGTTTTGTATTTTCATTTAGAATATTTTTAGCAAAGCCTTCTTACATAGGATAAAATTCTAGCATGGCTTTGTTGACCCCTTGTTTCAGCAAAGGATTACCTTCTTCAAGAAGTTATAAGGAGGTAACTCCTTCTCTTATGTCTGTTGATAACAACAAGCAATAAGATACATTAGCATATAAAAGTTTATGTATATATTTTTGTACATATATAATAGTTTAGGTTAGGTTAGCATTTAATTTAGGCGAGTTTTAGGATAATGGTCACTAGACCCATTTAACTAGTATGAACCACCATCCCAAATGGAAAATATTCCAATTTTGGGTTCTAATCAGGTGGTCTCCCTAGTTTTTTTGAGTTCAATTTTTTTCCATCAACATTTTTGGCTCTAGAAGGAGGGACTCCTCGACAAGTGTACTTTGTGAGTCTAGGGTTATAAATTCTAGTTTTTCTTGATTTCTCCTTTAAAGCTCATATTTGGAGTTATATATATGAACTCTTGAATTGGAACACTCCAATAAAAATCATAGGACTCTTGACGAAGGTAAAATTCAATAGTGAAGGTTTTGTATTTCAAGATGGCTTGGGCATTAACTATACACAAATATTAGGGTATGACATTTCCAAAAGAACAATAGACATTGGAAATATTGAACATCAGAGTCTTACATTTACAGCAATTTCAAGAGTCTCTTCTCTACAAGATCTTCGCATTTTCCTCGCGTTCACATTCAATCATTACATGAAAATGAAAGACAAAAAAGTTGCTCACAGAAAACATGCAAAAGAGATCCTTCATTCAATGCTTCCTCTAGATGACCTGCTCCAATCCATATGTTAACATCTTGAAAAGGCTTCATATAATTATTAAGCTTAATCTATTTTTATCGCATACCTTCTCTATCTATTAACATTTGTCAAATTTACTCACTATTAATACATGGTTCAAATTTTACAATGTTATTATATTTTTTAACTACTTGCTTCTAACATTATTTGTCTTCTAGAACAGGACTTATAGACTTGCATATATCACAACTTTATAGTTACTACAACAATATAGAAGCAGCAATAATTACATTACATAATATATAAATAAGATTTCTACAAGTGCCAAACATATCACTATATCGCATCTGACCAACTTTAAAACTATTAATAAAAAAAATAATTCTCTGAAATGTATAATTCATATACATGAACGTGACAAAATCTAAAAAATACGAGTGAACTGGAAATCGAGAAATATGCATCTTCAACTACGCATAAATATTCAATGGTGTTTGATATGTCATCATTCACTTTGAATTTGAGACTAGAAGTATTGAAATCCCCATGACAAAGGAAATTTAATTTTCATTCACTCTAATTTCATTATAAAAATACTCGCATGCAAACTCATTATAGTCAATTCTTACAGTTAAATTCCATAATTGAAATAATAATAATTCTTCTATATATTTTGAACGAAATATATCTTTTGCGGGTTGGTTATTGCTTCTTTGACTCTTCGATGTGTTCGACAAGATGTGATGAAAAATTACATGTGGAAATATATCCATCATGTTTTTCATGATTTAAAATTATTTTATCTACCTCTTCCACTATGATCTACAACTTGTAATTTTCTATTGAAACTTAAAAAATCATCTTCGAAAACAAGAGGCAATATATGTTACAAACGTTTTACAATCAATAAATTTCACATAATGTAAATCATTTACCTTTATCTTATACCTTTTCATGGCATCTTCTTTACTAATTCTTATCTTCAATGACCTTCTACACGTCATGATTCTTCTTGAATTTATGCCTTACGGTGTTTCCTTTGCAACATCTGGTGCAATTGCTAGAAGTATTATTATCATTTTAAATTATATACAATGGTGGAAACCAATGTTATTACACATGAAATGATCACTTAGTTGGTAGTTTTCATTGTTTCTTTTATTCATCATTTGTTGAAATTTACTATTTCTGCTAGTGTCACTCGGTAGTGTTCATTGTTTGGTAGTGCTCATTGTTTCTTCTATTCATCATTTGTTGGCATTTACTATTTATTCTCTAGTGTCTAATGTAGGTTCTATCAATATCCTTAAGGTTAAATACCAATATATATTTTAGATTTATTCATGGTACGAAATGAATAAGTGGTACCTAATGTATGGATGTAATTGATGTCGCAAACTTTTTGCAACACTTCTACTTTGATAAATTCAAGATTCTTGAATTTATTAGAGAAACAATAGTTTTAATCAAGTTTACCTATGAAACATCACAAAATGGGTAAATACATTACCTTATAATTTAGAACTCAAAATAGTAGTTCAGTTTATTTTGCATAAATATATACATTCATGTTTTTTAATTTTGGATGTGTTACATTTTAGATGCATCCATTAGCTTTTGACATGCCACATCGAAGATAGTTGATCAGACTCTCAATTTATTTATTGTAAGCCATATTTTCACTTGATTTAAGGGATGATCCCTTTGGATGACTATTTTACTAGCCATTATCCTCATGTGGACGCCAGTTGACTTGGAGAGGGCCACTCCATGACTTGTGGAGGTTACTTGCATGATATGAGGGAATTCTTTCATCTTGGAAACTTCACACTTGGAGGTTGGAGATTTCCTAGAGAATTTTTTCTCTATTTTAAACTTCCTTTACCCCACATGTTTATTCATCCCATTCTTTGAGGATAGAAAATGGTATTTGTGGAAACTTTGCTTCAGTGGAGGAACATTGAGGCTTCGTGACCCTAGTTTAATTTTCTTTGTTCGATAACCTCCTCCATTTGAAATTTTATTGTACTTATGGCACATATTTGTTGTAGTTTTACTTAGTCTCCTTTAATTTTTGGATGACAAGTCACTTTTTCTATTCTCTTAGGCTATGTTTATGGAAATTATAAAATAATAAAGAATGAGAAAAATGAAGAATACTCCTCTATAAACATAGGCTCTCCTCTTGTTCTAATTTATTTTAATTGGTTACTTCTTTAAGAACATAATTTTGTCGAATATCTACCTATTTAGGTTTTGGTTTCAATTATTGGAGTTCATATCTCTTGATTTATTTATGGAACATTAAGTATTTTTTGTGATAGCTCAATAATTCTACAATATTTCAAGATCAAATGATTTTAGGGATAATTCTACCACTTGGAAGGAAGACATTCTAGGTTTTTATTCCTTGTTTCTTTATTTATTAGCTTTTTAAGTGCTCAATTCCTTTCTTTATTTTTCCTTTGGTTCATTGGAAATGGTTAGTATTTTATTCAAGTTATAGTTGGTCTTGTTTATGAAGGTGCTCCCTTTGGGAATCCCTTGTAGTGGGGGTTTGGTATTCATGCCTTATCTTTATTGGATGGCATACCACATTTCCCCTAGGTTTCTAGTCTCTTAGCTCTAATTTATTAAAATAACATAGAAAAACTATAAAATGAGCATACTTCTTAACCTTGTAAGCCCTAGTTAGAATAAGGTGCTTGTATTCTCCCAATGACCAACCAAAAATCCTAAAATTCAAAATCTTTTATTTTAGTTTCTTGAGAAAGAAATATAATGGTAAAAACAAAAGTAAATTCATAAATATGGACTTATTTCCTAGTCTAGTGTGAATTTAATAGTTTATTTTATTTCTTGGATTTATTTATTAAGGTTTTTTATTTCATTTCATATCCATAAACCCTAAAAAGTAAAATTGGCCCTGTATTAGTGTTCTTCAATGTTTTATCTAATTTGTTTTGGGTTGATTTTAATGATATCACAATTTTTGAAATTCAATTAAATAATAAAAATTAGGTTTATGGAAACCCTAAATCTATGTGATTGTTCTTAAAGGGTCATTTATAGTTAGATACTTATACATAGTGTATATTTCATTAATATAATATATATACAATCGTATATAGCATTTTAATGGTGAAATTAATCTCCAATTCACTTATAATTTCATATTATTTATTGGAATATCACCTTGGTGTCTAGTGTTAATGATGGATGGCCCTAAGGGGATTCAACATCTTATTTTGAAATTATTTCTTATTAAATTGATATATATCTTGTGATTTGATTCTAACATCCCTTTGGATATTTATTAGTTGTATATATAAATCCCTAGGTAAATCATCTAAGAGAACTTGCATTCAAGTGGAATCTATCTCTATTGGATGGCCCTTTCGCTACTCTAAATCAGGAATTCAATCCTTATTCAAGATAAAACTTGATTTGGAAGCCTTAATTTAGTCCTTATTTTAACATACGATTGATTGAAACTTAAAGCACCCATTTCACCATCAATTTATGCCATTTGGTTTCATTCGTAAGTTCTCTAATGTATTCTAGATTGGTTTACATTTTTTGGAGTGATAACCATATAATTTTTAATCTAAAGCGATCCTTATTGTTCATATTTGCATCATATCTAACATGCACATCCACTAGCTCTTAACCCTATCTCATAAGTGATATTTTGTGTATTATGCTATTGAACTTGGTTTTTTAGTCTAAGGCATTTAATTACTTGTTAGAATCCTTGTAATTTTGTAATATCCCAAAATAGGGAAAATCTACAACAATAAGAATATCTTAAGATATTCTTAAGATGGAGCTTCAACAAAACAAGCACATAGTGGTGTAAATTAGCTCACAAAAATTAAATGGACATCTAACCAACAAATGAATGATCAGCAGCAGGATTATGGCCTATACACTCCTTCCAAAGTGGGGAAATGCAGCAATATAGGGCATAAAATAGCTATCTTCAGAAAATAACACTATATATGTGAGGAATGGGACTTGGATCTTTAGAATATACCATATAAAACTCACATCCAGAATTGGAGCAGAAACAAATCCCTCTAGCCAACATAAACAGATCTCCCAAAGCCAATATGACTCAAATAAGCTCAAACCCCATAGCTTAACTCATGCAGAAAGAAATAAAGCATGTATAGCATTATTTTATTAAGGGTTTATGTAGAAAATAATGAGAAATAATGGATTTGGAGACTACAAGAATCCAATGGCTGAGAAAATGGAGATTCCTTCCTCTTTATACACAGTAAGGATAACCCGGCAAGGGTTTCATGAGAGTACAAGGTATAAAAGTGAAAATATACAGATCTAGATCTGAAAAACGTAGTTATATTGTAGCTCTGTATAAATATAGCTGAAATGTACAAATGACAGAAGAAAAATGAAATACAGAGCTTTCTGGGAGAAGGGTTGGCCCTTCCTCCAAGGAACAAGCTCACAAGTAAGGGTTCAAACCCTGCTACTGCAACTCTAGGAAAAATGATGCAGTTCCTTCAGAGAACTGCATTGTAAGTGATGGAGACTACTTTTTCCACATTCCAAGATGTCCAATATGCTTAGGAACCTCTTGTACAGATCTTACAAAGATAGGGAGGCTCCCTCCTCTGAAAGATAAGCTCAGAAAGGGGGTGTTGTGATCTTCCCACTGCAACACCCTGCAACACAACATTTCCTGCCACAAGAATAACGCTATATCTGAAGGAGGATTCTTGGCCTCAAGCCTATTTGTGGAAAACTGAAGTACAATTCTCCTCCAAGAGATCACTCAAGGTAGGTGAAGGAATCCCTCAACAGGAATGCATTGTGTTAAATAGCATTGCAACTCTGCTAAACAGCAAGAGAATGCTTAATAGACTAAGAAGACCAAAAGAAATAATCCATAAGCTAACCCAAAATGTATGTTATCTTCCTCCTTATAAGGTTTGTGAGCCTCCTCACCTTGGGTCCCACCCATTAGGGTTTCCAACACCATGTGATCACTTTCCCTCCAAAACTGCGTTGTAGCTCCATCAAGGCTACTCCTTCATACTGCGATGATGACTTAGTCAACTTGACTGAATCAACATGATTCTCTTCCTGTTCATACATGGAAAGTGCAAAATACAGCTACTAGGATGTCCCCTTTTCACACCGAGGGATTTTATGCTAATACAAGATAAGTATGGGTCTCTTTCCCCCATTTATTCACCTACTAAGTGTAGAATAAAAATTTAATATTCTTATTAGCTACATGCTAATTTTAGAAATATTACGATTTTTCATTGTTATACATATTGTGTAATCATTGAATTAGATCATAATATTGCATTGTATTAATTCACTTAAATATATATACTTAATCATGTAACATTGGTAGCTAGGTATTACCCCCTTCGGCCCTTAATGTTGGCATAAAGTAAATGGAATATTGTATTTAGGTGATAATCATGTAGTTCCAATCTTGTTTCCCAAACATAGAACATGTGTTGAAATTTCCACTAGCATTCTAGTTTAGTTGGTAGCACTGTGTTACTAATAATTCCCTCACTAAAATTGGTTCTTCACACTTCTCTATGAAAAATTGAAAATCAATATAATATTATATATCCAAGACTAGAGAATAATCTTCAAGCTCAAACAACTTTTCCAAATGATTATAATCTTTAAACATCCCTATTAGTTACAATGTAGATCAAACTCATGAAACCACCTTTAATTTATTTGTCTTGAGATTATAACATAGTTAAATAAACCTATTATATTTTTGTATATTGAGGAATTTCAAACTTTGAAGCCAGTCTCCTCATCACAAATGAAAAAGAGGATGAAATCAGTTTAAATGTCAACCAACCAAATCCTTTTTTTTGTTATGTGATTTAGGAAAGACATTAATGAATAAGAGGAACATAATATAATTAAGTCACTATGGTAGGTTATTGCACTATATATTCTCATAAGCAATCCCCACCAAGATTCCATTGTATACAATTATTCATGGACCCATCTTATAGACACACAAGAGAAAATTCCTATGGGGATAATGATAGAGTAGATGACTACATAACTAATGACATGTGAAACAATACACCAACCAAATCCTATGTGCATATAAAATCTATATATGCATTACAAATGATAATGCATCTGGATCCATATTTGGATATACTACAAGGAAGAAGAAATTCATAGGTGAGTCTGATATTATGTCTAGAGGGGGAAGCTCAAAGCCTTTCATGAAACATCTATGGGACAATTCAACATTAGAATACAAAGAAAATAACAGATTCCAAATTAAGCATGAACTTTACCAAAGGAAAATGAATCTCAAAAAATTAGCCTCACTGGTTATGAACATCAAATTATGAACACATTTCTAGTTTCAAAACATAAACTAGAGTTTGCAAGAGATTCAAGTTCATAAATTATAGTCAAAAGAGGAACTAGAGAATATGAATATGGAGAGAGAATTCCACCACACTGCATATAATAAATTCACAATGCATGAAGGTTATAGAAAGGATAAAATGGACTTACCCAGAGAGGTATACGAAAAATGGAAAAATAAGGTAAGAGATTACCCAAATAGACAGGCTATGCATGATGAAACTATAGAGTCTTAGTAGAAATTGACAACCTTCTCCATTGATGTTTTACCCTCCATTCACAATCCAATTTGATTTCAATAGAAGCATGTGACATGGTTACCATTGTTACCATTTTGCTACAACTAGTATTAGAGAGAAGGAAAACCTTGCCAAAGTAAGTGATGGTGGAACAAATTAATAAGGCATATAGAAGCCTTCAAAAGGGATATACATGAAAAAATTAATGTTGTAAATAAAAATAAAATACAAGAGGTAGAGCGACAAGTATAGCTAGATTCAAAACAAAATAGACTTAAGAACCTAATGAACCTTGTTATCGTGAAATCTTCATCTCAGCTAGAGTTGATAGATTGGATTTGGGAAAGAAAAGTGATTAAATTTTGGTAATATTTTAGAACCATAAAGATATCATGGTACCATTATATAAGTTGATTAATGAGAAATTAGAATTCTATTTTAGAAATTATGATTTATTTTGACACTGCAATAACTATTAGTAAAGATAATATGAAGGAATTTGATTATATACCCTTGCAATAGAGATGTTTAGAAGATAAAATGAAGCATTTGTGAAATCTTACTAGAAAAAATACAAGATAATTTTATCTCTCCCCCAAAAAAATGACATAAAGAACCAATTATACAATTATTAAGTGTAAGAATATTTGGAGAAAGCCTTAACAGATGAGACAATGACAAAAGAGGTGCCATGGAATTTCCCCTACAAGTCAAGGATACATTAATAAGCTGGGAATTTGTTTTTGGGGCATACTCACAATTTCAAAATGATGCAATAATAGAACTTCCAAAAGTTAAGCCATTGCTCAAAAAGTCACCACCGCACTCAACTCAAGACAAATTGGATGGTGTGGACAAGGATTGGTTATGGCTGTGTTTTGAAAATTTATAGAGTCACATATACTTGAACAACATATTTGAGAGACTGGTTGAGAAATAACTCGATCCACATAGCCCTAAATATGTTGACGACAAAGGGAGATACATGGATCTTTGAGTACATGTTGTGTGAAATCTAGAAGAATTTGCATCACAAATTAAAGTCCATAACAATTATACTTATTGGATTCCATCTATTATTTGTAGATTCATCTAGAATAGCATGTGATGGACTTAAAATATGTCTAGCTAATGTTTATGAGCTATTTGGCTAAATTTTTAATAATGACAATATCCACTATGAGGTTGATGTTTTTGCTAATAAAATGCAATTACAAGAAAGATAGACTTGTTTCTTTATCATGTTCCATTTGTTTGATGAAATTTGCATCTTAAATTTAATATTTATGTATAGTTTTCATTTTATTTATTCATAAATTTAAATGTTTCAAAAACTAAATTATGAAATCTTCTTTTATTATTTCTCTTTACTTTATCTAAATTTTAAAGGAAATTATCATATATACCTTAGGTGAGATCTTCTTCCTTTGAATGATGGACAATGTCAATGTACTATATTACATCAATTTTAGATACCCATAACATAATCGATTTCAAAATCTATCTAAAAATTTAATGTAAACGTTTTAGCATAAACGCTAAATAATAAAAGCATATCAACTCGCTACAAGTTAGAAATAATTAATTCCTACTTGTCTATGGTTGTAATTCTCCATTTGAGGAGTTTGTTCCTACATAATAGGAATTAGCTAGAATATAGTTTCTCCTAGTTTAGTGTGTGGTTGAGAGAATCTCTCAACCACACTACTGTATGTCTAAGATAGAATTCCTATCTTGAGACTTTTGCTTGTATAAATATGTGTGTAAATTCCTTGATTCATAATATAGAATTTGATTAGAGTGTGCTATTTTATCTTGGTATCAGAGCTTTAGGGCCCGTAAGGGCCTATGGCCCTTCCTGGGCATAGGAAAGTAAATCATTTATATTATTTTTAAGTTTGTTTGTCCATCGAAGTGATCTGTTGCAGTATAGTGAAATAGATACGAGATGCGGAGGAGATTTGAGTACGTAGAGGAGTGCGCGGGGATTGAAGTGTGCCATCTGTGTGAATTGACTGGCAGGTGTAGCACAGTGAGTGTGGATGGATCGCTATCTTCTGGAGATTACAGCCAAAAGGATCTTAATCAGAGAATCGCCACCATAACCATGAGGTGCAGGCAACCGGCGAATAGACAACAGTGCGCTCCCCGCAAATTGGAAATGAAATGGAAATCTCACACACATCGGGTAAGTAAAGAGCTGGCGCGTTCGATTCTCAACAGCCTCGCCCTGAATCTTCTTCATGTTCGGTTTATCCTCTTGAAGATCTCGTTTGTCAGCATGAATTCGCTGCCGTGAGAGTATTATGGGATTGCCATGTTGAGTAGCATGGGATTGGGCGTGGGCAGCGCCCCTATGAACATTTGGGCTTATTCCCCTGCTAACAAAAAATCTGGAATGAGAGGTTCCCACAACAGATTTCTGGTTCAGAGGCTAAGACAATTGCTAATTAATATTGGGTCAGATCAGGAGAGGAGAGGGAGCTTTATCACCAAAGGTCAGTAAAGTGTGAACGACAAGCGTTGTGGATGGCATCAACAATTCAGCATGACAGAGGAGCGTGAGGAGTCAGCATGGAGCCTTGCTGGCTGCCTATGCTGAACGCTACCTGAATGCTGTGGGAGAACGTTTCAATTCTTGCAACGTTGCCTTCCTACTCGTGAACAGAAATAGAACCCGAGGCCGATGTGTTTTTTTTTTTTTCAAATCAGTGCCCTCTGTCATACGGTGAAGAACGTTGTTGCTTCTAAATCTGTATTACGTTGAATTGTTACCCAACCGTAGTGAATGGAGGGACGAATGGATCTGCTTCTGCTGAAGCTGCCGATGGAGACTTGCCCAGTGTCAAGAACGGTTTATGGTCTTGCAAGCTTTGCTAAAAGTGAATTCATTGTTCCTTACAGTTTCTGTTTTAAAGCAGGGTAACAATTCAGCTCGGTATTTATGGTTGTTTCTTGGTTGGCATCATTTGTATATTTTCATGCGCTTCCATCCTGTAGACTCTATTCCATGCAGTATTACAAATGGAAATTGGAAGTGCCATTGTTAGAATGGCTTCACTTCTGAATGCCTACTTGTGCACTCTTTATGATTTTTCAATCTATAATTGATTGGGGAAGCTGTGGAGATACATAATTTTGGTATCTCGTGAAGGATCTCGACGTTGTTTTTGATTGGTGCGGCTTCTTTGATACCTTCTGGCGCCTTGGAGACACTGGCAACTCCTGATGGCATTCAGGCGTGGAAGAAGCCACAGCCACGGCGTCGAGATGAATGGAATTATGCTACAGAACCCATTATGCGGAGGTGATCCTTGAAATGAATTCTAATAGATAGGCGAAATAACACTTAGATTATGTAATTCGAAGCTTGCAGATTATCACTATTTTGAGAAACTTACAGAAAAAGGCCACCGAGAGGTGTGAGGTAAGGCCAATGAGTATGTTGGCGTCAATATATACCTGTGGCATTTTAATAGAGGACATTTTAGAAAGGAAAGTGGCTGAGTTGACATGGATTATTGTTGGGGTCGTTGAAGTTTTCCGATTTCAAAGTTGCCAGAAGAATATTAAAGGATGTCTTGGGGATTCCATGCTCTTTATTGAATGTTTGAAAAATGGTTGTTGAATTTTGCTGCACATGCGCTGGGGTTGCTGGAATATTGAAAAATATTGGAAGAGGTAATGTGAATGGCGCTGCAGAACTGCTTGGAATCAAGATTGCAGAGATTTTGTGTGGCCATTGTGTTGAAGACTGCTTGGGTGTTGGAGCTGCTCGATATATAGAGAATTTTATGCTATTTTCGAAATGTATTTTTTTTAAATTCTCTGATGATGTTGCAATGTATTGATTAACTGTCATGAAAATGAAATTGGTTGTAATTTAAGTGACAGTAGTGTGACCAACTATTGTCACAATTTTGAGTGTGTGTTGGAACTGGTCATTCCAACACTAAGAAAATTTGCAGGGAATGATGAACACATGACAGTGAAAATGACATCAATTGGAGCTACATCAAAGATTGGAGGATGATTGTGATCGTGTTGCAGATTGTTAGCAAGCATGAGGAGGCATGCTTGAGAGCAGTGACTAGCCTTGATACTGTGAGTAGGGGAAGTGGCATTATGTTGTGATGCCAGGAGAATTGGATACTGAAATGCGATGGAGGATTGGACCATGAAGTCCTGGATTATTATTTTTTTGAAGGGAAAATTATGTTCTCTTCGTATGGCTGTGTGCCTATGTCTGGATCATCAGTGTTTGAATGCACTGCATTGAGTCCAGGTGAAAAGTCGTCAATCCGTTTCTTTATTAGTAGACCCCTCACAAGTATCGTTGGTGAAAAATGGCTGCTGGTATTTTTGGAAAATAATCATCTATGGGCAGAGATAGAGAAATTAAATTTGAAGAGTTTATGTTGTATTTTCTTGGAATCATGTTTATATATTATTGAGCCTTATTGAGCATAGCTAACCCAATGTAGGCAAAGTTATTTTGTTAGACTTTGCAACTCTAACAAATGACAGGTTAAGCATGGAGTTCCAAGAAGTTATTTGAACAGATAAGGAAGCCCAGGATGTAGGAGAAGATGAGGTAATGAAGCAACAACAACATTTATGGTGGACAACAAAGTAGATGTTTGTTTGAGTTAGTGTGGTTTGTGGAATAGACTCCCTAGCATGTTATAAGCAAGTCCAGTAGTTGTAATGGTCATTGTATGTACCCAGAAACTCCAAATGTTGAAGTATGGAATGTAAGCCTTGTAAAGGCATTTGAAAGTTCGTGGTGATCTTAAAACCACTTTGTAATGGTTTATGGTCAGCCTGAAACCATCTTTTGTCACTGTAAAGTGATGGTTTGTGGTGAGCCAGAAACCACATACAGAGCCTTAGTGGCTACAGGATTTGCCCGGTGGTGGCACATTTAAGTTCTGGATTTGCCCAGTGGTGGCAGATCGGACTTGCCCGGTGGTCGCATATTGAAGTTGGCGGATTTTCCCGGTGGTGGCAAATCAGACTTGCCCGGTCGTGGCATATTGCCTGAGTGGCTAACGTGTACACAGGAGCTTTATGCTCGTAGGAGCAGGTGGACTGCAGTAACACCTGGCTCAATCTCAGATGATTCATCAATCTCTGAGAAGAAGGGGGTTGGTGTGCTTTCTTAGCTGATAGTTGTGCTAAGAAGTACAATTGGCGCGATTGTTCAGTACATACTCGTGCCAATGCGCCAAATCACGGGAATGGCGCGGAAGCGCACGATTTTTTTTTTTATTCAGGAAGACGCCAACTCAACTTCATGGGGGTCTGCGAGAAGCCTCATCTTCGTTTAATGATTTGCGGAGAAGCAGATCGGAGAAGTTGTGGATCTGTCCGAGAGAGGCAGATTGTGTTTTTGGAGATTCTGCACATGCAATTCGCCTGATGGTGGTGGATTTGTAGGTACATATATGCAGTGATAACGGTCAACAGAATCATGTATGCGAAGGACATCCTACAGGACTAGCAGTTGCAGCAGTTGGTACCCATGCATTCTGGTGGATGGTTGCTCTTTTATACGGACGTCGACATATTCTTTGTTATGTTTGACCACAACCAGACTTTGTGAAGCACTATCATGACAAGTAGTCATTAAGGGGGGGATTTAGAAATAATTAATTCCTACTTGTCTATGGTTGTAATTCTCCATTTGAGGAGTTTGTTCCTACATAATAGGAATTAGCTAGAATAGAGTTTCTCCTAGTTTAGTGTGTGGTTGAGAGAATCTCTCAACCACACTACTGTACGTCTAAGATAGAATTCCTATCTTGAGACTTTTTCTTGTATAAATATGTGTGTAAATTCCTTGATTCATAATATAGAATTTGATTAGAGTGTGCTATTTTATCTCTACATGCCCTCACCTAAGAGATTCTTATCCACAACCACATCCACTCATTAGTAGTTCTAATTAAGTTCTTATTTATTATTTAAAAATTTTGAGTATTACAGTGTTACTTCATAGTATTTAAATATTTTCCAAAAAGAAAGTTTAAACATTTTGTTTCTTAGATGTTTTTAGACATTATTATCAAAATCAATTATTTAATTATAAGAGAATCTAGAGCTTTTAGTTACTTCAAAATTCTTATTACATTTAAATTATACAATCTTAATAACTTTTCTAAATTTATAACTTTTTCAATTTTTTAATTATTAATTTGTATATATTTTTTAACCAAACTAAATAAAATTAATAAAAAATATATATATATCCAAATTTTTAAAAATGTATATGTTTATACTATAATCTTTCAATTCTCCTTTAACTTATTACCATCTAATTTTATTTTTAAATTGAATATATATTTTCAAATGTTTCTTCTAATTAGAACTATTTACTCATTCAAAGTTTCATCTCAATTTTATGGATGTGTTAGTACTGATTTTAATGGCACCAAAAGATTTATATAAGAGACAAGGTGTAACCACTGCTTTAGCGGTAACAAATGATTAACTCTTATTAGTTAAGAGTTAAATTATGATTATTGTTTTATCTGTTAAGTGAATATTTGAACAAATCAATTTTGGATATTAAATAAAGAGTTACTGTGAAATTAGTTTCCTGAGTAAATTTGATGGTAAAAGTAAATCAAGAACTGGAGTTAGTTTAACAGAAAAACTGTCCCACAGTTACCCAGAAGGAAAACTCTGGAATAAAGGAGGATTTACAAGGGAGTTTGGGGGTTATTCTTCCTGAAAAAGGAAGAGAAAAGAGAAACTCTGTTTTGACTGAAAAGAGAGAAATTTTCAGAAGATAGACTGTTTACTGGGTTGGAGAGTTGGACCGGATTGTCTAAGTTCTCCCCAGAATTCTGCCCCACTGGAGTTGGAGAGTGGACCGGATTGTCCCGAATCTCTCCTCCAAAACTGTGTAGGACGCTCCAGACTTGAAGCTCGGGGGAGAGTGGTGGGACGTAATCGCCCAGCTCGCGGAAGGGAGGAAACGAGTACCATCAGTCAAATCAAATTTAAAGTGAGTAAGACCCTGTTAACCTTTGTCTTCTGCAAGGGAGGGAAGGAAACTGTTCTTTCGGCTATTCTACATTATTGTTATAATAGAACTGTGTAAATGGAATTGTTTTATTTCTGTTTACTGGACTTACTGGGTTAACGAATAAACTGTTAGGTTCTAGAAGCAAACTGTAAATAACTGAAGATTTACTACAGTAGCTAGAGAAGTAACTAAGAATACCCTAGAATCCATTTTATTGTTTTCTGGGTTGTTAGTTCGGTAAAGCAAGAAATATTAAGAAAGAGAGGAAACCCTGAAAGTAAATTATTCGAAAAGACCGTTAACCCCAAGCCGGAGGACCAGAGCTTCGAGGTAGGTCGTCTTTTCTCCTGTGATACTTACACGGACGATGGGCGGTCCGGACGCCATACAAATGACAAGAAACTTTTACTGAACAGGAAAATTATGAACAAGTTCTAGAAGTCAAATTCCAGATAACCATTGAAATCATTGTAGCAAACAGTAGTCCAACCCTAGAGATTCATCGATATACAGAAACCAGAAATGTGATAACTAACAACTGCAGAATACGAGCATTGAAGCAAAATAGACCATAAGCCAGCCAGTAAAAACTAAAAGACACATATAAACAATCTCGTTACAATCCAACTACAACACAGCATCTGATATCCGAGATGGAGTGACTGCAAATTACCACAGAACATGTATTTATATAAATTAGTCCTTAGTTAATGAAAATAGGAAAACGGCAGAGTATTTCACCATGCGTTACCACAGACTTTAATAGATACGAAAAGAAAAGATTAAACCGACTGTTCAATAGGCAATTATGCCATCAATAAATCACTGTGGAAGCAGATAGAGAAACCCCATTAGTCCGAGGGTATGTCATTATACATTTAAGAGCGCGGGCGAAACTAGACCCGGCCATATAGTTCCAGTAGCAAATTTACACATAGCACTGTCTAAAATAAAACTGAAAACCCTGAAACAGTTTAGAAGCCACTCGAGGGTGCTTGCCACATTCCGTCGGCCTGAGGCCGTGGACCGTGGCTAACCTGAACAATTACAAATGACATGGTTTCAAACTCTACCCCAAATTATATTTTCAACCCCAAATAGAAAAAGGGTAAGTTCTCTTCCATTATTGTGTGTACATGTAAGCTCACGCCAAGAGGCAGGCCGTCTAGCCATGGAATGCAGGAAGAAATCGGAACTCTTCAAGCGAGTGACTGGAGTGACGGCCGAACCTACTCACACAGAGAAGACCCCGTTAGAAAATGGAAGAAAACAGTAAGGAAAACAGAGTAAACGGCAACGCAGAAAGAATGGATACCTGAAGTGCTTGTGAAGAGTAGAATTTTGATAATTTCCGGCACCATGTCGCCAGCAAGCCCAAACAGACATGTAACGAGTAGAAGAGAAAGTAAAACTGTGTCAGAGACAGACCTCTCAAGAGGTGCGACAATTACAAATAAACAGCGAACAAACCCTAACGCAAAAATAACAATTGACCGGTTCCCAAATCCAACACTGAGAAAGCAAGATTTCCGCATAGAAACTCTGCAATAGAGAAAAGAAGAGGCATCCATGTACCTGTTGCAAGAAAAGGGCCATTTGGGGTCACATTGCATCAACCTTCGATGGAGGCAGACATAGCCCTGCCTATTTCCTGTCGTAGCAACCCGACCGCCTCCAGAACCCTCGGCGGAAATGAAACAATGGATGGCGGAAACGGTTATGACCCTAAGGCCATAGTAAAACCTAAACCTCGTGCACCGTAGGATCAAATTACATCGACGGTCGATCTCATGCCACGTTTGGATGGGGTCATAAATATAGTTTATCCATTTTAAATGCACATACAACATTCCATAATTCCGAGAAAGTATATTTGTAAAGAGTTAAGGGTTATTCGATAAGGTTTGAGCATGGTAAAGATAATCAAAATTTGGAAGGACATAATAATTAATGGAGATAATAAACAACAAGACCATAATCATAGCACGGTAAACCATAGATTATCCGATATGGTACATATGTGATCAGTCAAGTACCGCAGCTCAGAATCCAAATTATTATTATTATTTTTATGGTGATAACATAGATTGCAATCTATTATAGTATGATGGTAAATTTTTTTTTTTTTTCATAGTGATGACGGTGACAAGTGGTATCAGAGCAGCATTACAATGCTGGGCCCTATTGGGCCAACTGTCGTTACAAATTGTATGGTTTCATGCACAGACAGATAACTAATGGAACGACAACCAAGACGGACACCTTCACAACAGCAACAGCGAAATGTAGGAGAAATTCAAACTCCACCAGAAGGAAACCCCGAAATGTGGGTTCAGCTGGGGATAGATCAGCATCAACGGTCCAACAGACTGATTGAAGAACAGCAACATTAGACTCGCATTTTGTTACACACAGTACAACAGTTACAGGAAGAAATGGAGAGAGTATGCAAGGAGAATGCAAGGATGATGCAGGATCAAGAGAGGATCTTGAAGAGCCTCTCTGATAAAAAAAATCAAAGGGTCGAAAAACCCAGTGCTGAAAGAGAATTTCAAGAAAGAAATGAACAGCAATCAGAGGAACAAGATACTGGCCGAAGGGAAAGAAGTGTGTCCCAGCGAAGTCATCCAAACAGAAATTTTAATGAGGCTGAATCTGAGAATGAAACTGAACGGAAGGTAAACAAAAAGCAGAGGGTGGAGCTGCACGGAGAATTCAGAAAGATAAAGCCACCTACATTCGATGGCGAAAAAGAGGAAGTGGCCGAGGCATGGATGATTAATATGAATACTTTCAGGTGTATGATTATGACAGTGGTCTTAAAGCACGGCTAGCCATCTATCAGCTAAAAGACAAAGCCACCTTATGGTGGGAAGAAGTGAAGAATGTGCGTGGAATAGAAGATCAAGATGTGACATGGGAAAAGTTTCAACAGTACTTCAAGGACAAGTATTTGACTGAGCGCTTTTATGATGAAAAGGCTCGAGAATTCCATGAATTAAGGCTAGGACAACTGACCATGGATGAGTTCATCGCCAAGTTTACATCATTACTGCGCTATGTACCGTATTTAAGGGAGGAGAAAGCCAAAGTTCAAAGATTTCTGAGCAGTTTACCTGTCCACATGAAAGAGCGTATTGAGTTTGAAAATCCTAAGACAATGGATGAGGCTGTTAGAAAGGCAAGGCTACGTTATCAGCAAGCTAAAAACAAGATAGACCAAGGAAAAGGATGGCAAACAAGGAAGGATAACAGAAACAATGCTGGATTCAAGAAAGGAAAAACTAGCAATTTCAGAGGTACCGCCAGAACCTCAATCAACAAGAAATTCGGTAGGAACCATCAGCGGATTAGATGGCCTGGGGAAGACAAAACGATGGAAGCTTCCAGTAAACCTGAACAGCCACAAAACCAGAGGCCACCTCTGCAGTGTTGGGGCTGCGGGGCAGCGCACTACTACCGAGATTGCCCACAGCGGGGTAAAACCGAGGCAGTAAATAATTTGCAGGAAGCCTCTACTGTGGGAGATGTTGCTCGAAACATACCCAGAATTAACGCAACATTGGAGGACCGGCAAGCCGATTTTCAGCCTACCATGATAGAACTGGAAGGTAATTTTTTATCCCAAACTGTTTCTGTTTTGGTAGATCCGGGAGCCAGTTTAAGTTACATAAGTCCTAAATTAGTAGAAAAATGTAAATTTCCAAGTCATAAGTTTAAAAAGACATGGTTGGTCCAGTTAGCTACAGGGGCTAAACGAAGAGTTGTTGCCAAAATACCAGACTGTGCACTGCAAAGCGGTGGACAGCAGCTAGTAGTGGACTTAAATATTCTGCCTTTGGGATCTTATGATGTACTGTTGGGTATGGATTGGTTGGAGAAGCACTGGACTCTTATAGACTGTAAGGAGAAGATAGTTTATTACAAGGATCATAATGGTATTCGCCAAGAGATTCAAGGCGTAAGGAAGCCTGTACATCTGCACCCAATTACAGCTTCCCAAATGGGGAAATGCATAAGGAAGGGATGCCAACTGTATGCTATACAAGTTGGACTATCTGAATCTAAGAATAAAACTGCTGCATTAGAAAATATACCTGTAATACAGGAATTTAAGGATGTATTTTTTGAAGAAGTGCTAGGATTACCCCCAAAAAGAGAAGTTGATTTTACAATAGAATTACTGTCAGGAGCATCACCAATCTCGCGAACTCCCTACCGTATGAGTGTGCCAGAATTGACCGAGCTGAAAATGCAGCTTCAGGAATTATTGGATAAGGGGTACATACGACCCAGTGTGTCCCTGGGGAGCACCTGTATTATTCGTTAGGAAAAAGGATGGAACCATGCGCATGTGCATGGATTATCGACAGTTAAATACGTTGACTGTTAAGAACAGGTATCCCCTACCCCGTATTGATGACCTGTTTGATCAGGTAAGGGGAGCTACTGTGTTCTCAAAGATTGATTTGCGGTCTGGTTATCATCAGATCAGAATTAAGGATGAAGATATACACAAAACTTCTTTTCGCACAAGGTACGGCCACTATGAATTCGTGGTATTACCTTTTGGGTTAACTAATGCACCAGCCACTTTTATGAGACTGATGCATAGTGTTTTTCACCCCTATCTGGACAATTTCGTGCTAATCTTCATTGATGACATACTGATTTATTCAAAGAATGCGGAGGAAAACAGGGAGCATTTGCGAATGGTACTGGAATTGTTAAGGAAGCACCAGCTATATGCAAAATTCAGTAAATGTGACTTCTTCAAAGAATAAATACAGTATCTTGGACATGTAATATCTAAGAAGGGTATAGCGGTAGACCCGGAGAAAATAAAAACTATCATGGAATGGAAGGTGCCACAGAATGTGGCAGATATTAGATCGTTTATGGGCCTCGCTGGCTATTATCGGCGATTTATAAAAGGATTTTCGAAGATAGCTTTTCCCATTACTTCTTTACAAAGAAAAGGGAAAATTTTCAAATGGACAAAAGAATGTCAGGAGAGTTTCGAAAGATTGAAGCAGTTATTGACAACAGCACCTGTGTTAAGTGTAGCAGATCCAGATAAGGAATTCGAGGTTTTTACAGACGCATGCAAGGAAGGAGTTGGGGCTGTATTATCACAAGAAGGGAAGGTGATTGCATACGAATCCCGTAAGCTAAAAGATCATGAGCAGCGATATTCAGCTTACGATTTGGAGCTGACCGCAGTTGTGCACGCTCTCCGAGTATGGAGACACTATCTACTGGGAAAGAGATTTGTATTAAAGACTGATCATAGTAGTTTAACCAACTATTTTAAACAAGCTGATTTAAACTCCCGACAAGCAAGATGGAATGCTTTCCTGAGCGAGTTTGATATAGATTTGCAGCATGTAAAAGGTAAAGAGAACAGGGTAGCAGTTGCATTGAGCAGAAAACTGCACGGCGTTTATGAGTTATATGTTAATCAAATTGAGACCAGATTTCTGGATCAAATCAGAATGGAAGCAGACAAGGATCCTGAATATAAATATTTGTGGCAGCAAACACAAGCACCTGAAGGCCAAGGTGGACATGGAGATTATGAGATCAACCAGGATGGGTTGCTGGTTTTCAAGAAGAGGATAGTTATTCCAAACCGAATGGAATTAAAAACCATGATACTAGATGAATATCATAGAAGCAATTATGCGGGACACCCGGGATATCAAAAGATGCTGACGGCTATAAGGAAGGACTACTGCTGGCCAGGAATGAGGAAGGATATTGCAAGCTATCTAACCAAGTGTTTAGAATGCCAGCAAGTGAAAGTAGAACATAGGCACCCAGCAGGCTTAATGCAGCCTATACCCATTCCCGAATGGAAATGGGAGGTGATTTCATTGGATTTTATCACCGGGTTACCAAAATCGAAACGAGGTAATGATTCCATAATGGTAGTTATGGATAGACTAAGTAAGTCAGCACATTTCATACCTGTCCAATCCACCTATAAGACAGTGCAGATAGAATATTTATTTATGCGTGAGATTTTCAGACTGCATGGCATTCCTAAGACCGTTATCTTAGACAGAGATGTAAAATTTACATCAGCTTTCTGGAAAGCGCTGTTTACAGGATTAGGAACGCAAGTACATTTTAGTACTGCATATCACCCGCAAACGGACGGTCAAACCGAACGAGTAAATCAAATACTGGAAGACATGCTAAGAATGTATGTCATGCAGCAACCAGTTAAATGGGAGGAGTATCTACACTTGATAGAGTTTGCCTACAATAACGGTTACCAAGAATCATTAAGGATGAGTCCGTTTGAGGCGCTATATGGGCGGTAGTGCAGGACTCCCATTAATTGGAGCAGTCCCGAGAATAGACTCATGCTAGGACCGGATATGCTAGCAGAAATGGAGGCAGAGGTAAAGAAGATTCGATAGAATTTGAAGGCAGCACAGGACAGGCAGAAAGTGTATGCGGATAAAAAGAGGTCATATCAGGAATATGAAGTTGGAGACCACGTGTATGTCAGAATTATCAAGAAGAGTACATTGAGATGGACATCGTGTGCGAAGTTGGCACCTCGATTCTGTGGTCCCTTCCAAATACTGGAAAGAGTGGGACCGGTGGCATACCGCCTAGCTCTTCCTAGTCACATTCGGGTGCATAACGTCTTTCATCTATCGTTATTGAAACGATATATTCATGATCCAAGACATATTATTCACTGGCAGAGCATACAGGTAGTGGGTGAGCATAAGGTTAAAATAGCATGAAGTTAAAAGATTTATAAAATTAACAGAATCCTTTTGTGTGCAGGTAGAACCGGATGGAGAATTTCTGGTCGAGCCTCACAGCATAATCGACTGGAGGGAAATCATGCTCCGGAAACGAGCTATCGCCCAGGTTAAAGTGCAATGGAGGCACTTTGGACCAGAGGAGGCCACCTGGGAGGACGAGAGTTTTGTCCGTGAATCATATCCTAAACTTTTTGCTAATTAAAGTAAGAACACCAAGGATGGTGTTCTCTTCCAGAGGGGGAAAACTATAACCATTGCTTTAGCGGTAACAAATGATTAACTCATATTAGTTAAGAGTTAAATTATGATTATTGTTTTATATGTTAAGTGAATATTTGAACAAATCAATTTTGGATATTAAATAAAGAGTTATTGTGAAATTAGTTTCCTGAGTAAATTTGATGGTAAAAGTAAATCAAGAATTGGAGTTAGTTTAACAGAAAAACTGTCCCACAGTTACCCAGAAGGAAAACTCTGGAATAAAGGAGGATTTCCAAGGGAGTTTGGGGGTTCTTCTTCCTGAAAAAGGAAGAGAAAAGAGAAACTCTGTTTTGACTGAAAAGAGAGAAATTTTCAGAAGATAGACTGTTTACTGGGTTGGAGAGTTGGACCGGATTGTCTAAGTTCTCCCCAGAATTCTGCCCCACTGGAGTTGGAGAGTGGACCGGATTGTCCCGAATCTCTCCTCCAGAACTGTGTAGGACGCTCCAGACTTGAAGCTCGGGGGAGAGTGGTGGGACGTAATCGCCCAGCTCGCGGAAGGGAGGAAACGAGTACCATCAATCAAATCAAATTTAAAGTGAGTAAGACCCTGTTAACCTTTGTCTTCTGCAAGGTAGGGAAGGAAACTGTTCTTTCGGCTATTCTACATTACTGTTATAATAGAACTGTGTAAATGGAATTGTTTTATTTCTGTTTACTGGACTTACTGGGTTAACGAATAAACTGTTAGGTTCTAGAAGCAAACTGTAAATAACTGAAGATTTACTACAATAGCTAGAGAAGTAACTAAGAATACCCTAGAATCCATTTTATTGTTTTCTAGGTTGTTAGTTCGGTAAAGAAGGAAATATTAAGAAAGAGAGGAAACCCTGAAAGTAAATTATTCGAAAAGACCGTTAACCCCAAGCCGGAGGACCAGAGCTTCGAGGTAGGTCGTCTTTTCTCCTATGATACTTACACGGACGATGGGCGGTCCGGACGCCATACAAATGACAAGAAACTTTTACTGAACAGGAAAATTATGAACAAGTTCTAGAAGTCAAATTCCAGATAACCATTGAAATCATTGTAGCAAACAGTAGTCCAACCCTAGAGATTCATCGATATACAGAAACCAGAAATGTGATAACTAACAACTGCAGAATACGAGCATTGAAGCAAAATAGACCATAAGCCAGCCAGTAAAAACTGAAAGACACATATAAACAATCTCGTTACAATCCAACTACAACACAGCATCTGATATCCGAGATGGAGTGACTGCAAATTACCACAGAACATGTATTTATATAAATTAGTCCTTAGTTAAGGAAAATAGGAAAACGGCAGAGTATTTCACCATGCGTTACCACAGACTTTAATAGATACGAAAAGAAAAGATTAAACCGACTGTTCAACAGGCAAGTATGACATCAATAAATAACTGTGGAAGCAGATAGAGAAACCCCATTAGTCCGGGGGTATGTCATTATACATTTAAGAGCATGGGCGAAACTAGACCCGGCCATATAGTTCCAGTAGCAAATTTACACATAGCACTGTCTAAAATAAAACTGAAAACCCTGAAACAGTTTAGAAGCCACTCGAGGGTGCTTGCCACATTCCGTCGGCCTGAGGCCGTGGACCGTGGCTAACCTGAACAATTACAAATGACAGGGTTTCAGACTCTACCCCGAATTATATTTTCAACCCCAAATAGAAAAAGAGTAAGTTCTCTTCCATTATTGTGTGTACCTGTAAGCTCACGCCAAGAGGCAGGCCGTCTAGCCATGGAATGCAGGAAGAAACCGGAACTCTTCAAGCGAGTGACTGGAGTGACGGCCGAACCTACTCACACAGAGAAGACCATGTTAGCAAATGGAAGAAAACAGTAAGGAAAACAGAGTAAACGGCAACGCGGAAAGAATGGATACCTGAAGTGCTTGTGAAGAGTAGAATTTTGATAATTTCCAGCACCATGTCGCCAGCAAGCCCAAACAGACATGTAACGAGTAGAAGAGCAAGTAAAACTGTCGCAGAGATAGACCTCTCAAGAGGTGCGACAATTACAAATAAACAGCGAACAAACCCTAACGCAAAAATAACAATTGACTGGTTCCCAAATCCAACACTGAGAAAGCAAGATTTCCGCATAGAAACTCTGCAATAGAGAAAAGTAGAGGCATCCATGTACCTGTTGCAAGAAAAGGGCCATTTGGGGTCACATTGCATCAACCTTCGATGGAGGCAGACATAGCCCTGCCTATTTCCTGTCGCAGTAACCCGACCGCCTCCAGAACCCTCGGCGGAAATGAAACAATGGATGGCGGAAACGGTTATGACCCCAAGGTCATAGTAAACCCTAAACCTCGTGCACCGTAGGATCAAATTACATCGACGGCCGATCTCATGCCACGTTTGGATGGGGTCATAAATATAGTTTATCCATTTTAAATGCGCATACAACATTCCATAATTCCGAGAAAGTATATTTGTAAAGAGTTAACTGTTATTCGATAAGGTTTGAGCATGGTAAAGATAATCAAAATTCAGAAGGACATAATAATTAACGGAGATAATAAACAACAAGACCAGAATCGTAGCACGGTAAACCATAGATTATCCGATATGGTACATATGTGATCAGTCAAGTACCGCATCTCAGAATCCAAATTATTATTATTATTTTTATGGTGATAACATAGATTGCAATCTATTATAGTATAATGGTAAAAAAAAAAATTATTTTCATAGTGATGACGGTAACACAAGGAATGTTGTAGTATTAGTAATGAATGTAAATATTAAATGTTGAATTAATATTGGGAGATATTGTAGTAGTTGTAAATGAGTGTAAATATTATATAATAATAAAGTATAAAGTCACTTTAATTAAAAATTAAATTAATATTGAGAAATGTTGTAATAATTGTAAATTAGTGTAAATATTATACAAGAAAAATAATAAAGTATAAAGTCACTTTAATTAAAAAATAATAAATATAGACCACAAGATATAGAATAAATGATGATAAAGTGTAATCTTAAGACACTCCACTATGTAAAAGTCACGTTCAAGTGGAAAAATATTATAATATTCATGAAATAAATTTTTAAATCTTACAAGAATAATAATAAAACATAAAAAGCATAAAGTCACTTCAAATTAAAAATAATAAATATAAACCACGAAGTGTAGAATAGATCATGGTGGATTGCAATATACACTCATCAACCATACATATTATATTATATATGTATATATAAGCAGTCAAAATAGAAATCGTGGAGCAGAAGACCCGTTGGAAAAGTGTCACAGCCATTGTCTTCCGCAAATCAAGGAGACCCAATCTCCACAATATGTGCTTGTTTATCTCTGTGAAAATTCCCGCTCCAACTAACAGGGGTGTCCATGACTATAAATTTTGTGGGATTATTAAGCATCAGTAAATATTTTTAACGAAATTTTTGGGGCTTTTAGGAATTTGATGATATAATTTTCTTCTTTTTTAATGAAATTGTGATATTTATTATTTAGAATAAGTCATTTAACGTATAATTAAATTCAATGAGTTAAAAAAAAAAAAAAAAAATTCAAACACTTGAATTATATACAATATATAATTAAAATTTAAAATTATAACCAAATTTTATTAAATTTAAAAATATAATTAGAAAAAACAAATTATTAAATTAAATTAATTTTTTGTAACATTTTTATTAAAAATTAAATTTCCAAAATATTTTACATTTATTTTTTGTTCAATATGATTTATTATGTAATCTATAATGATCATAATTAATTTACCTTTTAAATGAAAATAATAAATATTTTAAAATATTATTAAAATGATTTAGGAAGAAAAATAACCCAATAAATTTTGAAATGATTAGGTCATATACTAAAGTGAAAATGATTATGTCTAAGGCCTTTTTCATTAAAAACAACTTTCTTAGTTTTTACTGTATCTTTATTTGTGTCATTGGATACGATTAAAATGTTTTATTGCCTCCTTCATTTAGAGTAGACTTACTAATTAACAAACTCACTAAAACTTACTAAGGTATACTAGATCAATCAAGAATAAGTACTCTTTATATATTTGATATATCTTCCAAGTTTATCACATTAAATGTTTTGGATTTATATCAATTAAATTAAATTTATGATTTTATTTTATTTTTTTACGCTAATAGATTTAAAACATTAAATGTTTTGGATTTATATCAATTAAATTAAATTTATGATTGTATTTTATTTTTTTACGCTAATAGATTTAAAAAAGAGGAATATGGGTTGACGCTCATGTGGATAATGAAAATTCAAATGTAAAATTTAAATACCATTCTATGGTCTCTAATAATCAACCCAAAAATCTCAATGAACCAACGAGCGTTGGTAGTTTCTTTATTGTTACATTTTTTCTCCGTTTTATCCTTAGATGTTTTATGTTTTCTAAGTCCAAAGGCAAAGACCTAGATTCTTTCGTCTATGTATGTTTGGTGTTTTAGTAAAATCACATTTATTGATTTTCTATAAAGAATTTGGTTTTCAAGACCGATTAGCATGAACTCTGATTCTGCATTGAGTTCGATTTTTATTCCCCTCTCGTATAGCATGTGATGTTGATTAAGGTTTTCGATATTTTTTTAATTTTTTTAATGTTATGTATAATGTAATATATAGAGAGAGAGGGGATGGTGGAGTAATCTTTGCAAGATTTACAATTTAACATTTTAATTTCTTTTATAATACTAAACATTAATTTCTTTTATAATACTAAACATTAACATTATATCAGTAATTTTATATTAACTTAGCAAAAGTCTTGACTTAGTCTTTTGTAGCAATGGAAAAATCATTTTACTAATCACTTTGGTTGCACTACACTCATATGATATTAGGTTTATAATGTTAGGGTTTTTATGTATCAGGATTTATAATATAGGGCTTATAATATAGGGTTTTCTTTAAAAATGTTTCAATTATGAACTAAAGTAATTCTTTTTTTTTTAAGAAAAGCAAAATCACTTTGATATATTATAGTAGTTCTCACTTGAGTAATATTTCAATTTGGCATTAGATTCTTTATTAATAAAGTTGTTTTATTTAGTAGGGAGTATAATAAAAAAATTGTAATCAAATAATAGGAGAAAAAATATTCACAATAGAATTTATTTGAATAAATAAATATGTGTAAAATATTTTAATAAGAAACTAAATTTTTAATTATAAGATATAAAACTATAATGTAAATTTGTGAATTTACTTTTCATTTTTTTCTTATGTATAAAGAGAAAGGTTAAACCAAGCTTGGAGTTAATAAAATAAACCATAACATAAAGAACAATGTATCCTTCCAAAAATGTATCCATATTAAAATGACACTCACTTTCTTGTATACCAAGACTATTGTTCTTCATATCACACCCTTAGGGAGAAATGGGATGGTGTAACATAGGTTTGAGTTTTCAATCCAAATCATTTCCAAGACACATTTGTTGCCTTGAGATTCAAAACTTTCCATCATAAATTCTATAATTATGGGATGAGTGTGAATATCAATGTTGGTCCATTAATTTATACAAAACCAACCTCAAGCTATATTCCTATGACAGTTTGAGATGGTGTAACATAGGATTGAGTATTCAATCCAAATCATTTCCAAGACACATTTGTAGCCTTGAGATTCAAAAATTTCCATAATAAATTCTATAATTATGGGATGAGTGTGAATATCAATGTTGGCCCATTAATTTATACAAAACCAACCTCAAGTTGTATTCCTATATGATGGTTGTATTCCCTCTATGGTATAAACATATTCCTATTTAGTTTGAGATTTTCAACCCATTGTAAAAGGAACCTTTCAAGTGCCTTCACTTAATTAAATGATCCTTTTATTCAATTGTTACAAGATTACAATTTTTGGCAAGACGCTTGGATATGTAGATGAGCTTGGAGTAAACTCTATTTTTGTTAATAAAAATTCTATTTTAGTTAATAAAAATTCTTAGACAATTGGTTCTCAGATATGTAGATGAATTTGTGTGAATATCAATGTTGGCCCATTAATTTATACAAAACGAACCTCATTTTTTTTTATGATGGTTTGGGATCGTGTAACATAGGATTGAGTATTCATTCCAAATCATTTGCAAGACACATTTGTAGCCTTGAGATTCAAAAATTTCCATCATAAATTCTATAATTATGGAATGGGTGTGAATATCAATGTTGGCCCATTAATTTATACAAAACAACCTCAAGTTGTATTCGTATGATGGTTGTATTCCTATGATGGTATAGACATTTTCCTATTTGGTTTGAGATTTCAACCCACTGTAAAAGGAACCTTTTTAGTGCCTTCACTTAATTAACTGATCCTTTGATTCAATTTTTACAAAATTATAATTTCTAGCAAGACGCTCAGATATGTAGATGAACTTGGAGTAAACTCTATTTTTGTTAATAAAAATTCTTAGGAAATTGGTGCTCGGATATGTACATGAACTTAGAGTAAAATATGTTTCTGTTAATAAACATTCTCAGGAATTTGGTGCTCTGATATGTAGATGAACTTGGAGTAAAATCTATTTTTATTAATAATAATTATCTTTATTATGTCGTAAGGCATTCCATTTGAGAAAGACTCCCCTAGGCACTACCTTGCACCACTATACACCTTCATATTCAATGTTAGACAATGAGATATTAACAGACAGTTAATAATTAATAATAGTTTCAATTTAATAGTCAATTAAAATTTAATAATAATTAACAAAAGAATTAGAATTTTAACTCATGGGAGACTGATTTTAACCATTTTCCTTCATATAAAGAGACGAAGATAGCATAAATGAGTGTGCCTTCTAGAATTAGGTTTAATGGTTATTTTATTTATTCAGCAATCAAGATTTTAGGAACAACATATTTTTTTTCCCTCCACAATCGATACTCAAATTATGTCGAGGAGTCGTAGAGGGATTCTTTGGTACAACAATGAGCCATAACTGAGCACTGCATTACTAGGATAAAATACATCAAGTCTTCTCCATTTTCATTTAATACATGCTAATTTTCTTTTTGTTTCAATTTTTTCCCTGTTTATTGAGGGATATAGATAGGGTTTTATATTTTTGTTTCATTTTTTCCCTATTTATTTGTTTTACCTTGTATAGCTTTCATAGAGGATGAAAACCTTACAGGGACAACTATTATGATATATCGTCAAGCAAAACAACTATTTTGTTGTGAAGTAGAACAAATACAGTATCATGAATGTATAACTTGCATCATATGGTTGGAAGAAGAATAATATTGTGCTTGGGAGTGCAGTCATATGGATGCAAATGGTATTCCAGACAAAGTGGGCACTCTGCAACGAGGTGGGGACTCATACCTACCATTAGCTATTGTTTTCCGACCCAAAGCTCCTAATAGTCCCATTTGAACACAAAGTCTCTATTTTAATGCCCTTTGTGCCATTATTAGAGGATAAAAAGATATCATATTGCTTATATCGTTGATCAAGACGAGGTAAAGGGATCTTCCAAGTAATAACAATAATATCTTGAGTAACTATAGCCATTGTGACAGACTTGGAAATCATATTTTCTATTTAGAAAATGATATATTGAATGGCCTTGTCATGAGTTTGAAGAGATTATTAGGTTTTGGAACCGAGTGAAATAAAAAAAGCATTGAAAGGCCAAAATCTCACCTTCATAAGCATGGAAATGATTCTGAAGAGGTCACAACGACTGTAATTTGGAGTTTTTTTTAGAATAAGAAAACTATTTTTTTTTTGTCAAATCAACTTTATATTGTTTAATATATAGTTTTCCAATATATGGATAGTGGAGAAATTTAACCAAAATATAAGTTTTAAAAAACTCCAAAACGTATAACAAGTAGAATACACCAACTTTTACATCCTATTTGTCATCGTTGTGGTACTCACAGATTGAGATATTGAGTCATAATTGAAAGATGTGTTGTCTCAAGAAATGAGATGTCATTTTCATTCTCATTCTTTTAGGGCCATTCCTCTACCAAGGATTCAATTTGTGGTAAGAATGTCATTTAACAATTTGTTACAAGGAAAAAGTGGAAGAAGTTTCGCATTTCCAAGAAAATAACAGACAAAATCTTATTGAGGTGTTATTGTTTCTAATACATATTTATTAATGATGAGTAAAACCTTGTCTTGAATGCAAAACGCAATTTTATTCTTAATGCAAGTTCCATATTATGTTATTGACTTATGGTGTTTCCTTTGCAACATCTCGTGCAATTGCTAGTATTAAACCTATCATTTTTATGTCTCAGTTTGATATAAATTTTCTATACTAAAAGTGTTTTGAGAAAAAATTATATATAAAAAATAATTATAATTTTTATACAAATTTTTTAGAATAAGTACTTTTTTGTACACTAAGTATTTAGTTATATTTTCACTTTCAACGAATAAATGTTAAATTTTATGAGAAGAATGCGATAGGGTGTATTGCATTTAATTTTGAGACTAAAATATTAAAATATTATTTTAGATTTACCATATCTATTTATTGGATTCTCTATATATATTACATCCCCAAATTACACATCCATATAAGATTACTAGAAAGTTTCAAAGAGGATATTTTTCTTATCCTATAAGTAAAAATATGTTAATTTATAATTATTTTCACACATAATAAACTTCCCACATTCTATGTATATTTTTCTCAGTTTTATAATTTCAAATGAACTTCTAATTAATAAATATTTAAAGATATTTGTATAAAAACACTTCTTCCAAATTGGTGTGGTCATATAAAATATTTTTAAATTATTTTTTATTTTAATTATTATAATCTTAATATGTTAATTATATTAATAAAAGTGATAATTTTTTTGGTAGACAGTTGCAATTATATTTCCATTAATAAGAAAAAAGATACATTGTAATTACATCCAAATTAGTCATCCTTTGCAGAAAAATTCGCCAACTAAAATAGTAGCACATTTTAACCAGTAAAAACAGTGTCATAAAAACTAAGTGACAAGACCATTTTCCTGAACCTCCAAGAAGCTAGGGCTTCACCAGTGCATCAAAATAATAATTTTACGAGTGCAAATAGAGCCATCGAATTAGATTTAATATTTACAAAGTGAGAACCATTTAAACAACTATGTAGCCATGAACCAAATCACTAGAGGAAGGAATTTCCAACAACTGATCCTTTTACTAAATATTTATTGTCCAAAACACCAGAGGGAGGAAATTCCATCAACAAGAATCAATAAACTAAAGTATCAGAGAGTGAAATTTGGCCATAAACCAATTGGCTAGTGTACCACAAAAAACACAACTTCCAAATTATCATTTGAGCCCTCAAAAGAGAGAGGGTGCAATACCAACCATGCCCCCACCACAAAAAACACCTCCATTTCATAAACAAAAAATGCATATACCATTATTTAGAAATTTAGAAATAAGACAAAAGAAAATCGTTGCCAAAATGCAACACAGGCAAAACCCCAAAATGAGACAAAGGATTGAATAGGTTAAGTTGAAGCTACAAGACAACAACCAAAAGTATAAATAGCAAGAAGATTTGAAAAGGCAGGAGGTACAATTTGAAGTAGGAGACTTGGTACTGGCACATTTGCATAAGGAGAGGTTTCTTAAAGGCGAATACTATAAATTGAAGATGAAAAAAATCGGGCCCTATAGAATGCTTTGAAAGTTTTCTGCAAATGCTTATGAGTTGCAGTTACCTCTGGGTGTAGGAATCTCGCCCATCTTTAATGTGGTAGATATGTTCCCATATAGTGTTTTTGATGAAGGATAAATTTCATAGAGGCGAACACGGGACACCCAGGATGAAGAGAGAGCATGGATCAAACAAATGCCTCTAGCACAGCCTTTGGAGATTGAACAGATTTTGGACACACAGGTGGCCAAGAAGACACGAAACAAATCATATCCAAAGTATATTTTCAAATGGAAGGACCAGCCTCTGGAGGAATTTTCTTTATTGGATTTTTCCCAAATTCAAAACGCAGGGTATTCTATTGAAGATCTCATGGACAGGTGCCATGAATTTAATTTACCCCAGGAGCTTGATGCATGAGCATTAAGGTAGAGCCAGCAATGTGACAAGGTTGGTCACATGTTGTGGCTTGGAAAGAGGGCTAGCAGTCCTAAGAATTTGAAGACTTTTTCTTTCCTTTAAAAGTATTTTGTTTAAATTTAATTTGGGCTAACTCAGCCAATGTAACTGGCATAATAAAAGAATCGTTAATTTAGGATTAGTTAAACAAGTTGAATAAACTTCTTTGGAAACTGAATGACGATTTCTCAACCATATGGGGATTTTGGGAAAGGATAAAAACCAAACCAAATCAACCATTGTGGGTTTCTACTATCTGTAGAGATATAGGAGAGAATAGAGAAGCAGAAATAAATGTAAAAACCATCCATATGAGGGCTTCGCTCTGAATATTTCCATTTCCAAATTATTTCCAAGTGTTTTGTGTTTGATTGAGATCTTTGTTTTTAAAACAACATTTCTTTTCCAAATAATGTCTAAGTGTTTTGTGGGTCTAAGTATTTTTTTCTTTGATCGGGATCCGTGTTATAGATTGTTTATTTTAAATATTTGTTGAAGTCGAGTTTTTCCATTTAAATGCACAACAAGAATATAAATCAGATTTGCAGGCATAGCGGGTCCATAGACCTTGCATATTCTTTTGTTGAACTGAGTATTGTGTTAATCACAGAATAAGACAAATCATATTGCAGGCTCGACGAGGGTCGTTGGATCCAACCGATCAATAGTGGAAATATCATGTCACAATCGGAGGACATCGCACGTAGCATAATATAGGAGTCTTGGTTAAAGAGATTTCGCAAGTTAAGTTTCATAACTTGCGACACAAAGTGGTTTGGAGAAGGAGTTGTGCAAACCGTCAAATCCAGCATAAGCCAACGGCGGAGATTGAAGCTGATTTTGCACATTGCAAGACTTAGGGATTAGCATTAAGGACTGTCATGGAGTAAGTTAAAACATTTGTGATGCGAAGTGGAAGACACATGTCAACGTGGTGCCAAATCGCAAATCGTAGGAAATAGATTTTAAGGTTTGAGTTAACTTCTGTATTGTGCGAAGTGCAACTGCTTGTGATTGGTCGGGGCTATGGGGGACCCTCTGATGAAGAATTCCCGCATTGATTATGGTTTTTTTGGGTTTCTGTGTTGGTTTGGTTTATTTTCTGTCTTGCAAATGTTAAAAAAACTCCCATGTTGTATCGCACAAGTATGTATGTTACTAACTCCCGAGGTTAATCTCTGTTGCAAAGGAAAAAGGATTTGTATTAAGCCCAAAGAACTCCATTCTGTAGCGTAACATTGATATTTTTGCAGCAAGTCTGCATCAATTTGTCTCAAAGCAGTTTTCTTCCTAAGTGAATATGGAAGTAGGAAGAAGAGGTCGGGGAAGAGTTGAAGCAAGAAGTAGAGGTCGAGGAAGAGCTGCAAGAGGAGTGGCAGATGAAGAACTACACAAAGAGATTAGAGTGTTGTCTACATGTTTTCCAGCAATGGAAGCTAGAAGGCATAGGGATCTTAAAGGAGTAGATGATAGTGATGAGAAGCTAGAAGCACAAATAGATGATCCAAAGCACGATCCACCAGAAATCAGGTTACTAAAATATGTTTTGATGGCTAGCAGAAAGCCAAGACCATAGCTCTCCAATTATGATGGCAGTTTATCCACAGAAGCTTTGTTGAATTGGATAAGTGAGTTGGATAAATACTTCGAGTATGAAGAGATTAGTGAGGACAGAAAAATCAGATTTGTTGTCACTAAGTTGAAAGGACACACCACATTATGGTGGGACAATGTGCAGGCAGAAAAGAGAAGACTGAACAAGCCTTTGATCAGGAATTGGGAAAAGATAATTGCAAATATGAAAAGCAAGTTCCTGCCTAAAGATTACCAACTTTCCCTTTACAAGCAAGTGCAGAACCTAAGAAAGAGGATAATGACTGTGAAGGAATACACAGAAGAGTTTTATAAATTAAACTTGAGGGTTGGGTATGTTGAACATACCCCTTAGAAGACAGCCAGATTTGTAAATGGTCTTTGGATGGAAATCTTGGATGAGATCAGTATTATTTGCCCAAAAACTATAAAGGAGGCATACCAGTGTGCTTTGAAGGCGGAAGAAAATATTTCCAGGAAGAAAATTACAAGAAGAGGACATGGTTCTAGTAGCGAGAGTAGCACTGCCAACAGTAATGAAGAAGGCAGCAGTTTGAAGAATTCGGGACAGGCTGAGAAGGAAGGTAACACCAGAGGTGGAAGGCCATACCAATGAGGAAGAGGTAATGCCAGAGGTAGGGGAAATAACTACTAGTGTTGCAAGTGTCACAAATGGGGACACAAGTCTTTTGAATGTCCAAAAAATGAACCAGCTGGACAGATGGGAGCATATGTTGCTCAACTTGATGAAGAAGAGGTAGCACCACAAGAAGTGGAGAATGTGCCTGAAACAAGAGAATCCTTGGTGTTGAACAAGGTTTTATTAAAACCAGCCAAGGAGGTGGGTGACCTAACACAGAGGAAAGAATTGTTCCAGACTATGTGTAAGTCACATGGAAAATGTTGCAAATTGATCATAGATAGTGGAAGCACTGATAACCTGGTAGCCACTGAGATGGTGGAGAAATTGGGTTTGAATAATTCAAATCATATGAATCCATATAAGGTGTATTGGTTGCATAATTGACACCAACTGCTGGTTGATGAGCAATGCGAGGTAGAGTTTCACATTGGCAAGTACAAAGACAAGGTAACTTGTGATATTATCCCTATGGATGTGTTCCATATTCTGCTGGGAAGACCATGGAAATATGATAGAAAGGTTGTCCATGATGGGGAGAATAATTTTTATAGATTTGTGAAGGATGGAATAAAGCATACACTAGTTCCCATGAAAGATGAAGAGACTGCAGAAAGTAGTGGTACTAAAACATTATTGATATGCGGGAAGGAGTTTTTGTGACATATTGAAGAGAATGAATTGAATTATGTAGTTGTGCAGAGGCAAAGAGTATATTAATGCATACATAAATTACTGATTTGCCTATGGAAATACAGGACATGCTGCAAGATTTTAGTGATATTTTGGTAGATGATCTACCAGATAAATTACCACTGAAGTGAAGCATTAGTCACCACATTGATTTTATTCCAGGAGCTAGTTTTCCAAACAAGGTTTCTTACCAGATGAGTCTGAAAGGCAATGAGGAGATCAGGAAGCAAGTGTAGGAATTGTTGGATAAAGGAATGGTTCGGGAGATTTTTATCCCTTGTGCTATTCTGACTATTTTAGCTCCCAAGAAAGGAGGTGAATGGCGAATGTTCATTGATTCTCGGGTGATATAAGATCACTATCAGGTATAGGTTTCCTTTACCTAGGATGGATGATATAATGGATTTTTTGAATGGAGTAGTGTACTTTTCAAAGATAGATCTGAAAAGTGGCTATCACCAGATTAGGATTAGAGAAGGTGATGAATGGAAGACAACTTTCAAGACCAATGAAGGCTTGTATGAATGGTTGTTCATGCCATTTGGGCTAAGAAATGTGCCCAACACATTAATGTGTTTGATGAATGAGATTATGAAGGAATTCATTGGTAATTTTGTGATTGTATATCTAGATGATATACTTATTTTCAGCGAAACGAAGGAAGAACATTTATGGCATGTCAAGGATGTGCTAGAAAAATTGCAGCAAAATAAATTTTTAATGAATTTGAAAAAATGTTCTTTTTGCAAGGAAGAATATATTTATCTAGGCTTTGTAATTTCTAAGAATGAATTGAAGATGGATCTAGAGAAGGTTGCAGCCATAGTTCACTCGCCATCTCCCAAGAGTTTTTTTGAAGTTAGAAGTTTTCATGGATTGGCGAGTTTCTACCGGAAGTTTGTTAAGAACTTCAATGGTATTTTTGCATCTATGTTGGACACCATTAAGAAATAAAATCAGCCTTTTCATTGGACAGAATCTGCTAAAATGATTTTTCAATTTCTGAAGAAGAAAATTACGGAAAAACAAATCCTAAAGCTGCCAGACTTCAACAAACTTTTCCAAGTTCATTTTGATGCCAGTGGGACAGCCATTGGTGCAATACTCATCCAAGAAGAAAAGCCAGTAGCATACTTCAGCGAGAAGTTGAATTAGAGTAGGCAGAAGTATACGTCTTATGACAAAGAATTTTATGCATTCGTCCAAGCATTGAAGCATTGGAGACATTATTTGTTGGCTAATGATTTTGTTTTGCTTTTAGAAAATTCTACGTTACAATATATTATGCAACAGCATAATCTGAATCATAAATATGTGAAGTGGGTGGAGTACTTGCATAGTTTTACTTTTGTTTTGAAACACATCAGTGGTCAGGCCAACAAAGTGGTAGATGCGTTGAGCAGGAGGAGTCTGATCTTTCAAGAAAGTGCAGTGCAAGTGTTGGGGTTTGAGCATCTCAAGGACTTATATGAAGTGGATGCAGATTTTAAGGAAGCTTACGAATCTTGCCAAAACCCACTGTTGAGGGATAATATTCCATGGTTGGACTATAACATGCAGGAGGGGTTGATGTTCAAAGGAGGACATTTGTGTATTTTGGAATGTTCTATACGAGAGAACTTAATCCAGGAAAAGAAGAATGGAAGTTTAGCTGGACATTTTGGTATAGATAAGACCTTAGATTAGCTGAGCCACTTTTACTATTGGCCAACAATATGAAGGTATGTACAGAGGTTCGTAATCATACGTAAAGTGTGTCAACATGCAAAGGGACGCAATTAGAATGTAGGGTTGTATACACCCTTACAAATTCTGAATAGATCATGGGACTCAGTCAGTTTGGACTTTGTCTTGGGTCTACCAAAGACAAAGAGGGGATTCGATTCCATCATGGTGGTGGTGGATCGTTTCACCAAAATGGCACATTTCATTCCATGCAGAAAGACAAGTGATGCCACACATGTAGCACATTTGTTCTTTACAAATATAGTCATATTACATGGTTTTCCGAAGTCCATCATCTAGGACAGGGATGTAAAGTTCACAGGTCATTTATGGTGAAAATTGTGGAAGAAGTTAGACACCAATCTAAATTTTATTCCTACTTACCATCCATAGTCAGATGGGAAAATTAAAGTTGTGAATAGGAGTCTAGGAAATCTATTGAGGATTCTGGTTGGAGAAAATTCCATAAAGTACACTACAAGGAAAAGACCCTCTAGCGGATGTTTTTTAGGAACCCCTTATAAAAATAACCTAGACATCTGTTTCTAGAAAAGGTTACTAGAGGAGGTTGGCAGGTGGAGGTTTTTGCAGATGCTTTTTCATCCGATGCACTTATCATGCTAAACCACACCGTTGCGTTCAACAAGAGAAAGCACAGGTGCACACAAAACATTGGCACACCGAACACCGTGCGCTCCGTACACACCCGCCCAGTGCATCTTATTACTATACCGCACCAGGGCTTTAAAAAGAGTCTACACCGGTGCATTATAAAACCCCACACAAAAATAGAAATTGTTCGGTGTGGTCTTAACAAACTACACCAGTGTGCCTATAAACCCCGCGCACCGGAACAGGGTTAAATAAAAAAATATTACGGCCAAAAACCGCATTTTTCACTTTTCTCAGTGCTCTAGAGCTCTCAAGAACCAGTGTAATTTATCCTTCTCTGAGCTGCCCTGACATCGGTGCTCCTATTGCACCCACTGCATGCACTGTTGTTGTGCATTGCCCACCAATCTCCGCTTGAATTTTGCAAAACGGTGGAAAATTTTACTTTGGAAAATTCTACAGCCAATATGCCTCCACGATGGCCAAATGTAGAAATATTTTTCTTTTTCTTCCATAATTAAGCCTTTTAGTGGATTATAATTTCAAATTACCTTAAAATTAACCATTTAAAATAAAAAGAAAAAAAATTTGTCGTGCGGTGTGCTCAAGTCGTTCGGCTCGCACCGGTTCATAGTGTTACCTATAAATTTATAGACCACACCGCAACTAGTTTAACTGTATCTGCACTAGTTCTGGGGCGATACCGAAAGGCGCACCGTGTTATTTTACAATTTTAAAAAAATTACGGTGTGGTCGGTTACCCGGCCGCATCGTTGACCATGTGGAATAGCGGCAATGCGGTGCATTGACTTAAATATCTACCCTGAGGCGGATATTTTTTTCAGCGCACAGCATTCCACATTTCGACATGGTCAACGATGTGGCCTAGTAAAATATCGCACCGTTGACTATGAATGATGTTAGGAGGTCGGTGCATTGACCGAACTATACACCCCGGGGCATAGAGTTTAGTCAGCGCATCGCCCTCCTGACACAGTCCATAGTCAATGGTGTGGTCTATTATACCACCGCACCGTTGACTTAAGAATAACTCTAGGAGGGCGGTGCATTGAGAATTTTTTGGTGCACCACCTCCGATACGCTGAATATTTTCTGGTGCATCGCTGCCAGTGTGCGACAAAAAAATATGCACCGGTACCGGTGCATGCCTATTTTTTGTGGCGCACCAACTTTTTTTTTTCCAAAAAAATTATATATTTATATTCCTAAATACATGTCTGATTTAATAAAAAATTGTATTTAATATTTCAATGATTCAAAGACGTGAAAGGAGAGAAGAAAGGGAACAAAATCAACAACAAGTAGACCAGTATAAAATGGTTCGCCTGTGGAAGGCACAAGAGAGGGAGAGAGATGTGTACCCTCACCCTATTACAACAGCTACCCAAGGGCTCCTAAGGCAAGTATGCCTCCTCAAGTTCTATGAAGAGTCTACTTCCCTAAAGGGCCATGGTTTGTTTTTGAGACATTTTATCCGCAGGAGGAATGCCCACCTACAGGCTTTCCGGGTTGGTCCTAACCAGTGGTACGTGCCCACTAAGGAGGACATATCTTTCATTACAGGGCTATCAAGGAGAGGGGTGGATTTTCCCTTGTTTCCAGAGGTTCTAGTTGGATATGCAGCATGGAGTCAGTTGGTGTACTCCTAGAGATACATTAGCGCAGATATATTGTATCCTTCGTATTTTCAGGTCTTCGGAGGTCAGTTACGTATTGTTGCATTTGGTAGTCATGAGGTGAGGTGCCACTCACTTCAGATTTCGACCATTTCACACGACACCAGTGACGGGAAACGCATTAGTTTCCCACTTTTATATTATGTTGATTCTTTATTACAGGAGCCACAACTTGTTAGATGGCCTGCCATTTTTTTGTGGTAGTTTTGTACAGCCTTAGATAGATGTCTTTCTGATGCACAAGGGAGGTCAACTTCCCTTTTGCTTCAGATATTTTTTGTTTACTTTTGAGAGGTTTCCAGAGACAAGGCCTGCATTTGTTTGGTAGCCTCATAGGCTGATGTTGGAGGCACATATGCACATGTGGGGACAGATGATGCCCAAGAGGGGCAAGAGTGAGTTTTTCACGAGGATATCGCATGATGCACTGGAGTTGCTGGAAATTTTTGACGAGCATACCTTCATTATGGTCCACTGTCCTTATGCTAGTTTGGATTGGTGAGGGTGTGCCAATATCCTCTTCACAGATGATGAGCCACCGGATGATAGAGGTAATATTACTATTTTATTTAAATTTATTCTAACATGTTCTTTAACTTGTTTTTATTAAATTGTGTAATGACATTGTCTAATTATTGTTTTGTACTTGTATATATTTTTCAAATATTGGGTCCTTTGATGGAAAATACATGCCAACACCACCACATGATCCAGGGGTGGATCCTGATGACGATTAGGATATGCCAGATGCCGAGGATCATTAGGAGGCTGGTGTAGAGAGACCTGCTCTTGCTGGTGTACCGTTACCGCCTTTTTCTACACATGGTAGGCTTGATAGAAGATTGAGGATGGAGTTGGGTGACCAACTCTATGCATTTATTTTTGAGGCGAGAGTCAGGCCCGCTACTATGAGAGACATATAGGCCAATGGTGGACTGGTACATATGTGGGGAGGCATGTCACATGACATGTACATCCTGATGCGGTATGTCGTAAGATCTACTACCTTAGTTACGCGGCTGAGGATGACCCTTGCATGTTATAGGTGTGGTCAAGATGCAGCACATGATCAATATCCCGTGAGCAGCGCCGACGAATCATTTGATGATCATGATCAGGGGAGTGATCATCATTCACCTTGCGTTGCGCCAAATGAGAAGCCTCCACTAGCATCGAGCAGCAGTCACCGTAGAGAGCAGGCTAGACCATCGACCATGTCCATTCATCACGATGATCATGAGCAGGCTGGATCATCGACCATGTCTAGTCATCACAATGAGCATCCAACAGTTGATCTTGATCAGCATGAGGCACTAGTACCAGATCAGCAGGCACGTGATGATCAACATGTATCGACTGATCAGCTTGTCAAGGCTGCACCATTAACTGAGCAGGCCTCAAATAGTACTACTATTGATGATGTACCACCAGTTGATAGATGACATTTCTATTACAGTTGTATATTTTTTACATTATTCAGTTATATATATATGGTCCATGTATTTTATGTTCATGTTGCAGTTGTACTTAATTTACATGTTGATGATCATCATGATGTGTATATTGTTAGGTCATTTTAGATATGTTCATTTAATCTGTAGCTTGCAGATAGATGTGTATGTGATAGCAGTTATTTCACATGAGATGTATATTTGATGTTTGTGATGTGATGATGCTATATAATGCTAATTTTTTTTTGTTAGATGATCATGATCACGATGATGTTAGCGAATTTGAATGTGTTTTTTAGTCAAATATGATGTTTGTACGATGGTTATCATGATCGTGATGTTTATTAATTAATTTAATATTAAATGATCATGATATTATAAAATTGTAATATTTGTAATTCTAATTGTATGTAAAATTCTAAAATTGTATTTGTATTTGTATTAATTGTAATTTTAATTGTAATTGTTATATGTAAAATATTTGTAAAATTTTAATTGTAATTGTAATATTTAATTTATTGTGAAATGATTGTAATTATAATTTTAACTGTAATTGTATATATGTAAAATTGTAAAATTGACGTAATTGTAATTCTAATTGTATGTAAAATTATAAAATTGTAATTGTAATTGTAAATTTTAAATTTGTAAAATTGTAATTGTATATATGTAAAATTCTAAAATTGTAATTATAATTGTACGTGAAATTGTAAAATTGTAATTCTAACTCTAATTCTAATTCTAATTCTGTGTAAAAAAATTGTAAAATTTTAAGTGTAGTACTATGAAATGATTGTAATTGTAAAATTGTAACTGTAATTGTAATTGTATGTAAAATTCTAAAATTGTAATTGTAATTTTAATTGTAATTGTATGTGAAATTATAAAATTGTAATTCTAATTCTAATTGTATGTAAAATATTTGTAGAATTTTAATTGTATTAATGTGAAAATTTTAATTGTATTAATGTGAAATGATTTTATTAAAATTTTTGAATCTGTAAATTTGTAAAATTTTAAATAATTGTAAAATAATAAATCTCAAATAATATGAATTATTGTAACATAATAAAGTTTAGAAAATAATGAAAATAAATTCATGTCCTTTAGAATTATCATTATTTTATTATGATCTTACATACAAAAAAAAAGAACTTTATACAGTACACCATTATTTTTGAGATCAACATAATTGCAAATTATCAAGTGAAATATTTATTTTAACATTAGCACAATGAAAATTACTAATTAATTCAAAATACGTATTATAATATTTCGAAAACCCCATTTTAAAAAGTATAAATATTGATGATCAAATAACACATGTACCATATCACTCTCGATTATTGCATGGCATGATAACACTATTGTTCTCAAAAATATGTTTTGATCTAGGGTCATGTCTCAATACGAACCACCAATCCCTATCCAACACATCTGGATAAAAAAACACCTGGTTGCAGTGTTTGGGGAAAACATAGGGCTCCTTAGCTTCATCCCACATCTTTCTAGAGTTGATACATATCATCCTATTATCATGATTTTCCTTTACATTATTCCGATCAAAGGTGTCCCGCCACTTGCACCTAAAAATAACACATTAGAAAGAAGAGAAATTCACTTCAATGATCTCTTGTATCTTTCCGACGTAACCTAACATCCCTTGTACTAGGTTTTGATCACGGTGGCTAGATCGACTAGATTGATTGAACTTGACTTCCACTCCATAGTCTTGTGTGATTTTTCCATCATTGGCATTTTCTGTGCGAAAATGGTGTCCATATGCCCACATAGATGGGAACAAATGCACCTATTATAAAAAAGTTAAAAAATCATAGCGTCATGTGTCTTATAATAGCCCAATAGTTAAAATATGAAATATAGATGTCTTATAAGTCTCAAATGTACATATAAATTAAATATATTATTATTGAGTTGTTGCACCTAATCCCTACGTTTAGCACATCCTCTTTAGCACGCGGGTAATGATCAGTTGCACCATATTTCTCCCTGACTTGGTCAGCAACCCAACTGTTGGGGCATATTTTTGGCATATTTTCTTTTAAATGATTAGGATAAGGCACACTTCTACCATTTAACCGTCTGAATTCTTTCCTATCACTATCCCATTTCATCCTCTTTTGTTCGTACAATGCGACACACGGTTGTGTCACTTCAGAATTGTAAAGAACGAATTTATTGATTGCTTCAATTTCTGCATTCATTGATGAAATCAAACCGACATTATATAGTACATAGAGATCAAAATATACATTATATAAAATTTCAACATGAATATTTACTTTGTTTAAATTCGAAAAATTATAATTCGCTTACTCTTTATCAAGTGCTTTTTTCCACTCGTTTGGAGCAACTCCCCTTCTCTTTTGTCTTCATCCCTTTCATCGTCCCAAATCACCACACCTAGTCTATTTTAGATCTTCTTGATGTACTCACTGGCATAATAGAAAGACTCATATGATATGTACCCCTCTGCCATAGACCCCTCAATTTTTCCCTTTGTCAAACAAAACCTTTCAATTTCTTCATGTACCTCTCTAAGAAGAACATCCAACGACACGAAACCACCCCAACTAATTCAACCTCATCTACTAGGTGGATTAGAATATGAACCTATAAGTCCATGAAACTCGTCAGTGGTTCCTTCTCAAACATACAAACAATCTCAACTATCTCTTGACGCCACCATGGAATGCTAACCACATGAATGTCCTTTGACGTGATCCAACATACATATGCAGATAATTTAGATATGGTACATCCTAGGTCTTGATGGAATTCATGTTTCACAAACCCATGCACGAACAAAGAATAATGACATTGCAAAGTTATAAACATGTCCAATAATATACAAAATTACTTATGTTTTATGATCCCTACATAGGAGAAATTTTATTAATATAACAAATAATATAATCATGTTTTTGACATTATACGTACTCTTAGAAGATTCAAATGGTCATGCGATTTCAACCCCAAAAAATGGTCATTCACAGTGAAGCAACGCCATAGTGAAGACCCATATGAAGATAGCACCCTCACACCCATTATAACTTCCTTTGCTAAAGAAATATCATATTTTTTTTAAATCCATGGGACATCACCTTCTTTGAAATACCATGAATTAGAGGGACCAGCGCCTGCCTCCAATCATGTACTTTCTAATTGTCTTGGCCAATGTTTCTTTTTATTTTTTGAAGTAATAATATCTTTCCTAACAGCCAATGTGTCACTTTGTTTCGATGATATGTTCCTCCATAAAGAAGATGAAACATTTTTAAATATATGCATGGGATATAATACGTGGGTAATCTTAAGATTCTCCCAATATGGGAGGTTATAAAAAATAGATTTCCTTTTCATCCCAGTGGGAAATTTCTCAACATAGGTGTCGAAGAATTTTGGATCATAAAACATAGGCTCCCCATTTGAATCGAACATTTCTATGAACTCCTTCTCCTTCTCTCTCTCATATCCTCTAAGCCTTTCAGCTGGTGTCATTATTAGAGGCCTTTGGGTTCTCTCTCTTTTACCATTGAAAGTGGATGTTTCTCTTCTATAAGGGTGTTCTTCTGGGAGGAATACCCTGGAGCAATCATACACTAGCTTTCATAGGTCCTTGGACCATCTAGCTTTCAAAGAAGGTCCACAAAATTTACATCCAAAATACCCTTTTGTTACAAGACCTGTGAGATTATTGTTTAAAAAATTACAACGAATTAAATAACTAATATGTGAAAGAATATTATTACGTATATAAACAAATCAATAAATTAAACATGTAATTTACCAGAGAAAACTCCTAAGCCTGGATAATCATGTGTCATGTAAGCACATATGCCATACAACGTAAAACTCCTCTCTGTTGCAATGGTTCTTGATACATCGTATACATTTATCCCATCCCATAATTCCTTCAATTCTTCTACTAGTGGTTGCAAGTAGACATCCATATTCTTCACTTATCTTCTACCAGGGACTATGAGAACCAACATAATATGTTCATTCTTCACGGAAAACCATGGGTGGATATTGTTATTGATCACTATTACAAGCCAAATAGAATAATTTGTGTTCTAGAGGGAATATGGGTTGACACCATCTATGGCTATGCTGAGTTGTATAATTTGTACCTCATCCTTGATATTTTTGGGCCATGTATCCTCTATATGCTTCATGGCTATCAAATCAGTTGGGATTCACATAACTCCCAACTCACTTATGTGTGAGGCATGCCATGCCTGCAACATAGCTAATTCTTTTCAACGAAAGAGCCTTTGAATCCTTGGGATTATAGGCATGTGCCTCAATATCTTAAAAGGAGGACAAGTACATGATTTACCCTTATTTTTTTATTTATCATACCTGTCAAGCCCACATTTCGGACATATGTCTTTGTCTGCATATTCTCCTCTATATAGAATACAATCATTTAAACATGCACGATATGATATGTACTCAACACGCAACATTTTCAACAATTTTTTTGCCTCTTCGTAGCTACCGGACAAGACATTATCACTCGGAAGAACCTTAACTTTGAATAACCTATAGTTGGTGATCATGGAAAAATATATTAATAAATGTACATAAATTCCGATATAATTATTAACGTTCATAAAATTTACCATTTGTAATTTTCATTGTGTACTAATTATATTTCTCAAATTTATATAAGGGAGGACTTTATGGTAACTTACCTCAAAATTTCTGAGAAACATGCATTCGACAAGCCAAATTTTTCTTTCAAGTTGTACAGTAACATCATTTTCCCCAACTGGGTAGACTTTGACAGACCACCAGGTTGAAAGAGAGGGGTGGTGGAAGCAAATTTAAGGCTTTCGAAAAAGATGTCAGTGATATGAGCATCATCCCCTAGCTAATCATCGTTTTGGAATGCATCTAACAACATTGTCTCCATGGCAGTCGTATCCCTTAAGTAATCATCCATACCAACCTCTACTCAATTGCTTCCATTTTCAACTTGTGAAGAGCTACTATTGTTGTCGTCATTCCTAATTGGTGAATCTGGACATAGCGGGAATTGAATCGATGGTTGATTCAACCATTCTTGGTATCGCTCCTCTCCGATTTTTTCTCTTAATTCGGTCTTATCTCGATTTGACATTGTCATGGGGTGCAACGAAAGATGGTAGGTAGGTCGCTCATCATCACTAGAATCCTAATAAATAAATAAATAAAAATAAATAAATTGAACATGATTAGTACAAAATATATGATATCAATTAGTAACCACGTTGACAATATTGCATTATTAATTTGTTTGACATTGAAATAATTACATTAATCAATATACCAAACAATTATAATTATTACCACCATTGTCCCAGGATTGTGGCTAGAATATGCATTATTGTTATAATTGGCAGGGTGAAGGGGCTTTCTATTTTCATCTACCAAGTGAACCTTGCGGTACGCTACTCCTGATAAGAGCTTCTGACATTTTGGAGTTGTTTGAATATTTTGTGCATATGAACTCGATTATGAATCTGCATGAACCTACAAATTTGTATACATTATAAATTTAATTAAGTTGTGCATGATTGACATGGATAAAAAACATAAATTCAATTATATAATGAAAATATAAATAAAATATGAAGTAAATATTATGTCTCGAGATGGATAGGGAGAACTCTGCGATGGAATTTGAGAAATATTATGGAAAAAGCTGGATTTTGAAGAATTTTCCATTCGATATAATTATGAGATTTTCTCCCTGCATTTGAGCAAAATCAACAATAAATTTTGGTGCACACACCTAAAAGTAATTTCGGTGCCTTAAAATGGACTTCTTGTTATCGATGCTAATGTACAGATCACTGCACCAATGTTTTTTTGTAACTGCGCACCAGTGTCGTGATATAAATAGATGCAGTGGTGCGGTGATATTAAGTGATGCACCGGTGACGAATAACGGTGTGCAACTCTATTTTCTTTAAGTGTAAAAAAAAAGTGGTGAATTGAAAAATGGGCAGCAAATTATTTTTGAAAATTTAATTTCGTAAAACAATTCTTTAAATACTAAACACTTTTCATTATTTCATTATTTTTGCAAAAAATTTCAACCAGAGATTTGTAGGAGACATACCTGGAGCAACAGAGCATGATAGCACCGTGTAGCAACGATATATGTTCAAACAGAAGTATTCAGACAATCAGAATTCCAAACCTCTAGTGATTCAAACCCTGTAGCATATAATTTCAAACGATCTCATGATTAACGTTTATTTTTTTTTACTTTTTCTGTAATTTTTTTTACGCAGTAAGAAAAAAATTTCAATTTCTTTTTCATTTTCAAAAACAAAATAAAAATAACAAATCCATTTTTACCCTAGACCCTACATTCTTTTTGTTTTTTCCCTTTCTTTTCCTTGTTTCTGTGATTTCAGAATTAGGGCTTTTCATTTTATATTTATAGGGTTTGTATTGCTATATATAGGCCTAAGATATCCAACCCCCGGGACAACTTGCATAGTTGGATCCCAATCCATGTCGACCCTTGAGTGAATTTTAAAAAAAAAAAAAAATTTATTGATTTAGTAAGCATAACCTAGCGCACTAGTGCACTGGATTATCCCAGCACACCGCGGAAGTCCTGTGTGATAAAAAAATTTAAAACATTTTTTTTAATCAGTGTGCCATATGTAATATTGGGCACCGGTGCATTATTTCATTACGGCACATCGCGCTCGCGTTGTTTCGCCAAAAAAAAAAAAAAAAAATCATTTTGTTAATCGGTGCACCATGTAACATATAATGCATTGTACCAGGTCTCCTAGTTCATGGAGAGCACCATATGGTGGTCCCTTGTTTGCGCATGGCGTTTATGCTACAAAAACTAACACTGGATGATTTTTAATATTTTTTCTATGTAAATCAGTGTGGTGGTTAACATGTAATGCACCGGTGCTCCTTGTTGACACATAGCACCATACAGTGTGTTATATATTGTTTTGGCGATGTGTTTATAATACCACTATGCACCGACGTCGGTGCATACACCATGAATGGCGCACCGATTTCTTGAGATTTTTTTTTTTACCTGAAAAGTTGACAATTTATTTATAAAATATATTAATGAATGATATGGTATAGGTTTCATATTGATAAATAAATGGCCGATAAGAGTTCAAGTAACAAAAATACTGATAACACATCAATAAAAGCAAAAAATGCAAGTTCTTTGTAAATTCTTTATAAAAAATATTATTTTTGAACTATATGTAAGTTTAACTAATATATATTGTTTAATGTGTATCATGCAAAGCCACAAAATGACGAAGCTCGATAATATTATTTCTGATCTAGGACCAGAAGAGCATAAAAGCTTGATGGAAAATTTGTAAAAAGATGAATTAGGTGAATGAAAAAATACTATTGATCCAATATGAGTTTATTTTTTTAATTTTCATTAGTAATATACTTAAAATTATTATATAAAATGTGTCAAACAATATATTAATTCACTATATGTTTAATGTTCTACAGGGACCAAGAACTCAGAAAAGGAATGTTGTTCTAAGAAGAAGAAAAAAAAATAGAACATGCAAATGAAAATGAATCGCTCCTTAGCTCATATGAAGTGGTGCTGGCGGTTAATGAAAGGGGAAAAAACTTTTACAAAATTTTGAGGGATCTAGTGGAATGAATGTATAAACATTCTTTCCACTTACAATACAAAAATCAATCCAATGATTCCAAAAACCAAATTTTATCTAAACTATAGAAAGAGTTTCCATACAATTGGTCAATGAGACATGTCAGACTTTTAATAGAAAAAACGTACAACAAGAAAAAAGAAGGAATGAAAAAGTAATATTCCTTTAAATGTTTGTCTAGAATTATTTATAAATATCACTTTTGCTATATTTACTTTTCATATATCAATATAAAAATTAAATATTTTATTGTCATGTTACATTTTCAGGAAGATTATGAAAATCTAAAAGATGAATGAGCTGATATCAGAAATATGCCTGTAGGAATGTCCAAAAAGGTGTACAAGGAGATGGTGAAAGAAATGGAAAAAAATTGCATTGCAGGGGGAGCCATCTCAACAACGACGTGCTTCAAATGTAATATGTAATCATTGAATTTTTTTATCATTGGGTACAATAAGTAAACAATTTAGCATTAAATATTAATTTTCAAGTATTTTCTTACAGAAAATAAAAGAAAATGGAACCCATTCAGCACATAAAACAGGACAACAAGGAATAAAAGGGTTGATATCTAAGTTTGTGAGTAATTGTTACTTCCTTATAACAACTTAACTATATTTCATTTTTGTATTTTTTAAGTTGTTTTACAAAAATCATCATTGAATATCTTCAAATAGGTGCTAACATACAAAGAAGAACCATCAAGCGAATTGATTGACATAGGGTTAAATATGGGTTGTGAGTATATGTTGGCATATCAGAAATTAATTGTGGAATTTGTAAGCATCTATCGATCTTGTTTTACTTAGCTCCGTCTATAATTAATAGAAAAATATATATATATTTTATATTAAATATATGATTTGTTATGGGGTATAAAACTTGCACGAAACAAAGTATGGAACTATGCCAACAGATGAAATCTTGAAAGATGGCATACTGCATGGTTTTTAAAGAATGTGTATAGTTCATGAGTCAATTGTTGTTACGGTACGTCATTTCTTTTCGATTTACATTGATGTATTATTTAATATTTCAATTTTCATTATTCTCACCATTTTATATACACTTATTACAATTTATTTTTATCTTTGTAGATGGAAGGTGAAGAAGAATAAAATAATCAACACCATGTACAAAACATTCTTGAAAATAACCCAAGTCATGGAAGTAGCTCTAACAGTGACAGCAGTTCAAGTGAAGAATGATGATCACTATGTTTGGATATCAAAGCAAGGTGTTTTACTTTTTGAAATATTGTTTGTGAAAGCAGACATTTTGTTTAATGTAATGGACATAGTGTCTCAATTGAAAGACAATGGGATACCAATAATTGTCCCATTTTGTATGAAAAAGACTGTCTTATTCATATATAGATATAATAAAATATGTTTTAATTTATTTTATTGTGTTCTCCATTGTCGTTGTGAAATGTAACACCACTGATTAAATTTATGGATGATTAAATATTATAATGAAGAGATTTGCAATTTTAAGATATGATATAACAAATTAATCTAAACATCACATTCAAATGCACTAATAATAATTTAATTCATATGACTATTGTTATAAGATATGTGTTTTATTTTGATGAATAATGAATTTTAAAAAATCACAATAACTATGATATGATATAACAAATTAATCCAAACATCACATTCAAATGCATTACTAAAAATTTAATTAATATGAATATTGTTATAAGATGTGTTGACTTTTGATGAATAATGAATTTTTAAAAATCACAATAATTGCATTTTCACATGTCGATGTTTCTAAAAAATACAAAATGAACACCAGTGTGTGTCAGTTAATGTACACCGGTGTGTTTGTATGATACAGTGCACCGGTGCGTTTCTATGACCTATAGGCACCGCAAAAATACCAATACCAATTATAAATCTCAGTGCATTTGTGTGATACTGCGCACCAGTGCGTTTATGTGAGTCTACGCACTGGGGCATTTGTACGACATATGGGCATGACACAAATACCAAACCGAATTAGAACAAACACTGCATTTGTCTTATACCGCACACCGGTCTGTTTCTATAACTCGACGTACCAGTGCGTTTAGATGACCTATGGGCACCGCACAAATCCCAAGGCCAATTAGAATGGCCCTATGCATTGTATCACCAACATTGAGCCCTGGTGTGGTTTTATACTGGTGCATGCACCTTCGACTGCCCCGGGCCACCTTCTAGATGACACGCACCGGTGCGTTGACACCTTAGTAGCACACTGATGAAAAAAAAATCCATAATAACCTCCGGCCGCCCAATTTTTTTATTTGTGTTGAAATTTTGTTAAAAGCTCAAAACATCTATAACTGTAAACGGATGTTGTAGAAAATGTGTTTTTGACAATTTTAGCCAATTTTATAACACTAAAAACCTCCCTTATAACCTCCGCTAAAGGGTCTTTTCCTTGTAGTGGTGGGATCGTGTGCTTGTACAAGCGGATTTTGCTTACAATGACTTGCCCAACAGAAGCATAGGCAGAAGTCATATCCAAATCCTATATGGAATGCACCCACGTGCAGTATTTGAGTTGCGGGATTTGGGTCATTTAGAATGCAAGAGTGTTGATGGCGAAGATTTCAGAAAAGCAATCAACGATCTACATGAACAGGTTAAGTTTAAGCTATAAGACAACAACCAAAAGTATAAAAAGTGAGAAAATTTGAAAAGGGAGAGGTACAATTCGAAGTGGGAGACTTGGTATTGGCACATTTGCGCAAGGAGAGGTTTCCTAAAGGTGAATACAATAAATTGAAGATGAAAAAAATCGAGCCCTGTAAAATTCTTCGAAAGTTTTTTGCAAATGCTTATGAGTTGCAGTTACCTCCAGGTGTAGGAATCTCGCCCATATTTAATGTGGCAGATTTATACCCATACACTGTTGTTGATGAAGGATAAAGTTCAGAGAGACGAACATGAGACACCCAGGATGAAGAGAGATCATGGATCAAACAAATGCCTCTAGCACAGCATTTGTAGATTCAACATATTATGGACACACAAGTGGCCAAGAAGACACGAAAAAAAGAATATCTAAAGTATCTGGTCAAATGGAAGGACCATCCTCTGTAGGACTGTTCTTGGTTGGATGCTGCCCAAATTCAAAATGCAAGGTATTCTATTGAATATCTCATGGACAGGAGCCATGAATTTAATTTACCCTGGGAGCCTGATGCAGGAGCATTAAGGTAGATCCAGCAATGTGATAAGGTTGGTCACATGTTGTGGCTTGGAAAGAGGGCTAGCAGTCCTAAGAATTTGAAGACTTTGTCTTTTCTTTAAAAGTATTTTGATTAAGTTTAATTTGGGCTAACTCAGCCAATGTAATTTGCAGAATAAAAGAATGGTTAATTTAGGATTAGTTGAATAAGTTGAATAAACATTTTTGGAAATTGAATAACAGTTTCTCAACCATATGGGGATTTTGGGAAAGGATTAAAACCAAACCAAATCGACCATTGTGGGGTTCTGCCATCCATAGAGAGATAGGAGAGAATAGAGAAGCAAAAATAAATGTTAAAACCAGCCATCTAAGGGCTTGGCTCTGAATATCCATTTCCAAATTATTTCCAAGCTTTTTTTGTTTGATCGGGATCTCTGTTTTTAAAACAGAATTTATTTTCCAAATAATGTCTAAGTTTTTTGTGCTTTGATCGGGTTCCCTAGTACAGATTGTTTATTTTAAATGTTTGTTGAAGTTGATTTTTTCCATTTAAACACACAGCAAGAATATAAATCAAATTTTCAGGCATAGCGGGTTCATAGACCTTGAATATTCCTTTGTTGAACCGAGTATTGTGTTAATCACAGAATAAGACAAATCAGATTGTAGGCTTGACGAGGGTCATTGGATCCAACTAATCAACGATGGAAATATCATGTTCTAGTCAGAGGACGTCGCATGTTGCAGAAGATAGGAGTCTTGGTTAAAGAGATTTCGCAAGTTAAGTTTCATAACTTGTGACGCGAAGTGGTCTGGAAAAGGAGTTGCGCAAGCCGTCGGATCCAGCGGAAGCCAACGGTGGATATTGAAGGCAATTTCGCACATCGCAAGACTTAGGGGTTAGCGTTAAGTACTGTCATGGAGTAAGTTAAAAGATCTGCGATGCAAAGTGGAAGACACGTGTCAGCGCGGCGCCAAATCACAAATCGCGGGAAATAGATTTGAAGGTTTGATTTAACTTCTATATTATGCGAAGTGCGACTACCCGTGATTGTTCGGGGTTGTGGGGGACCCTCCGGTGAATAATTCCCACGTTGTTCATAGTTTTTTGGGGTTTCTATGTTGTTTTGGTTTATTATTTGACCTACAAACATTATAAAAACTCCGTTGTTGTATCACGCAAGTATGTATGTTACTAGCGCCCGAGGTTAATCTTTGTTGCGAAGGAAAAAGGATTTGTATTAAGCCCGAAGAACTCCATTCTACGGCGTAACACTGATATTTTTGTAGCAGGTCTGCATCAACATACCTCCACCACCCCAATGCAATTAACCTGCATTTATAATGAAGGCACATGTTATGTAAGCCCCAACACCCTTGTATGGACAGTGATCACACCATAAGAAAAAACGGACATATATACAATGGGCTCAGCTTACGAAGATGCCCAACTATCGCCCTCATTCACACCACCATTGGGCCATTTAACACAACATACTTCTTTAAATAATTTACTTTTAAATTTTATAAAATTTACATATAAAATAACTTATTATGTTTTCTCTCATATCCTTCCCTATTACCAATCTCATGAGAGTGGTGGTAGGAATATGAGAAAAAACACTATTATGTTTTCTCTCATACCTCTTAATGTCTTCCCTCTTATCCCTCTCGAATTTGTGTCCTCATAACAGTCAAAGTGAGAATTTAAAAGAAAATATTATTATGTTTTTTCTCATACCTCCACCCTCTTATAAGGATGATATAAGAGAAAAAATAATATTAAAAAAAATGAAAATTAATACTAAAATTTTAAATAATTAATTAATTAATTAATTTCAAAATAAAAAACAATCATGGAAAAGAAAACCTAATATTAAAAAACAAAAAAACTTATAACATAAACTTTGAAATAAATAAATATTTGTTTAATTTAAAAAATTAAAAAATAATAATACACAACGTACATGTTTGTTATCATGAAAATTTAATTATTTTATGTTCTTGCTTTTGTCTTTTTCAATAAAATTTGTCAATAACATGCTATGCCTAAAAAATAAAAACGTAAAATATTTAAACCAAACTTTTACTTAATAAAATGGGATAAGGGGCATCAGATGAATTATTCCAATGGTTTTTCCTTTAATCTTTATTAAAATGTGATTGGAAAGTTTAATTGGAATTCTCAATCTATCCATGCGTTCAAAGTTGTAATGTAAAATTAAATTTTATAGAAGAAAATGTTGGTATCCATATTATAAAATATTTGGTACTCTAAAATGTTGGTATCCATATTATAAATTAGAAGCTTCATTTCTATAAAAATAACAAAATATAAAATATTCGTAAGTTTCAAAGGAAAACGAAGGAAATCGAAGTATTTTTTGCTTGGAGATTTAAAGTTTACATATAGCATGAAACAGATAAGTGTAATGCATCTTCCCTGTAAAAATTAACCTATAAAAATAAATAACTAAATAATAGTTGGAAAGCTTAAAATATATGAAGCTAAGACCTTAGAATTGGAGAAAAGCATAATTTAATTACGTACATGCAGGAGATTTCTTTGAAGGAATGGCTAAAATAAGCACAAGGTTCCGAGTTTAATTCTCCTATGTTAAAATATTGCAAAGTTTAAAAGACTTTTCAAGCTACAGTAGATAAATGCATCTACCTCCGCAATTGCCACCATGATCAATAAGCTAGCTATTATATTTTCAGTGCAATATCAAAATCTAAAATTTTCAAAAAATTAATACTAATCACCGAACATATCTTATATGGAACCCTAAGGATGTTAAAAGATATATGACAGCGGCATGTCACATAAATAAATCCAACTTTAATAAAAATTTAAAAAGGAAGAAAAGGATGAAACACAGAAATCTTCAAACACTTAGGATGAAACAAGTTTCCACAGAAAGCTGATGCTTTAAGGATTTCTCTAGAAAATACAGCACTGAAGCATGTGCAACATTAAACATAACAACTCTAAGACACACTGAAACACAAGTATAAATAAAGTGCATAGAGATTTTGGAATTAATGAATTGCAACTATTTAAACTACTTGACTTTGCATTGGTACAATAGATGCATATTTTTGTATAATAAATTTTTATTATTATCTTTATATTTGTTTTTTTAGAAGACATAATATTTTTTTATGTATTTTTGGCTAAATTGAACAATTTTTAAAATATTTTATAATTTAAAAAATAAATTTAATAAAAAAATATCAAAACATTTGAAAATATTAAAAAAAAAAATTAATAGAAATAAAGGTCAAAGCAATCTTATTGAAAATGGATTTCTATACACTTTGTTGCGCCAGTAAATATACTCTTAGATATAGAACATTTAAAATAGCCGGTAAGCCACATATACCAGTAACTCATGACTTCGCAAGGACTGAGGCATCAGGAGACCATGGATAGATCCACGTCCCAGTAACTCATGGCTTCGCAAGGACCGAGGCGTCAGGAGACCATGGATAGATCCAGGTCCCAAACTCCAACATGGATAGATCCAGGTCCCAATAACTCATGATTTCGCAAGGACTGAGGCATCCCGAGACCATGGATAGATCTAGGTCCCAATAACTCATGACTTCACAAGGACCATGGATAGATCCAGGTCCCAGTAACTCATGACTTCACAAGGAGACCATGGAGACCATGGATAGATCCATGATCCAGGTCCCAGTAACTCATGACTTCGCAAGGACCGAAGCGTCGAGAGACCATGGATAGATCCAGGTCCCAAACTCCAACTAGACATCTATCCCCCCACTCCCCCGCGCAGATTTTGAACTTGTCACCTCCCAAAAGAAATCACAAATTCTTAACCATTGAGCCCACTAAAGTTGCCTTAGAAAATTTAAATTTAACTGTATATATAGCAATTTATATAAGTATGTATGGTTGTACATTAGTGTATACCTCCGCTTTCTGTGTCCTTGTAGATGGCCCAGGGTTGGAATTTGACAAGCATTTTTCGAAATAATATTTTGAATTATGCAAAATGTATTTTTGATAGTATTTTTTTTAAACGTCATTAATATCCTATCTGACACTTCACCTGACCACATTCCATCTAGGCCAGGGGCCTGTCACATTGTCACCGAATTAAGATTCCTCACTGTTATTTTGAAGCGCATCCATCAGTTTTACAATTTTTTCTAAGAGAGTAGTCTCTTTTTTAGTTTGTTGTGATCACTACTTTGGAACCCATGACGGATGAGGATTGTAATGATTTCAACGGAGGATATGACGGAGGGAGATGAACACGAAGAATTTTTCGTTGATATACTTGGAGGGGTTGATAAAGAACTTGTAGAATAGAATGGGCATTTTTATATCCATTGTTGATTCTCTGAATATTTGGTAATCAAAGGGACATGAGGGCAGTCATTAACTGCGCCCATATTCATCAAATTACAAAATATTATGAAAATCAACAATCGACCTAAACTCAAATCACAAAATATTATGAAAATCAACAATCGACATAAACTCAAATCAGGGGACAGAACACCCCGTGACCGAAGTGATAAACCTCGAAAAACCAAGGTCCTGACAAAATATGAGCATGTTAGAATACTAGCACTCGAGCATTGCAAATTAGCGTGAATTCATCTATCATGATTGAACTTGAAGGCGAGACTGATCAATTGGAGATTGCAATGAGAGAACTGAAAGGGCGAGAGATTCTTGAGTCGAACTGGTATACTTGACAGAGCTTTTGGTGGTAATTTGAGAGAGTTCAAATTACAGGTGGCATTGAACGATGCTTGTGGTCTCGTAGATGCAAATTGCATTGCAAAACAAGAGGGTGGAATCACAAGTCATTCTTCCCAAAATCTCATTAAACACTTTATTCAGGTCTTAAAAGCATAGTTACCAAGTTCACTCGAATTGGGATAAACAGTATGGAAATTCACCAATCAGGACAGAGTGGAATCGCAAGTCATTCTTCCCAAAGTCTCATTAAACACTTTATTCGGGTGTTAAAAGCCCGAATTGGGACAAATAGTACGGAAATTCACAATTCGGTTCAACTTCTGAAGGGGTTAATGTAGTTGCTTAATTCTTTGCTCTAGCTCCTGGGGTATTCCACAAGCTATCTGCCTTAACACCAGCTATCTGCCTTAACACCAGATCCAACCGGATTTTGCGCTTTCGCGCCAATGCACAGGTTTCCACTTTGAGAAGCGAGATGCCCCGCGTAACTAGTTCATTATTTGTTCCTTTGTTGCTGCTTCGTTTGTAGGACGTGGAACAAGGTATCTGGATGACTTGCCTGACTTACATCCTGACATCTATCTATCGTAGGGTGCCTTCTAAACATAGGGGGTTAGGGGTTAATTTATTAGATTATATTAATTGAAAAGTTAATTTATTATATAAGGAGTTGTGTAATGAGACAGAAGAATTGTTTGGACAGTCAAAAATGGTTGGAATTGTGATCAAAAAAATTTAACAAATCTTGAAGTAACAGTGTTTGAATCATGATTTTGATGGTGGAAATGAATTCAGCACCATCAAAAATTACTAGGGCACCCAAAATATTAAATTTTGATAGTTATAACATGGATTTACAAAAATCCGTGCCAGATTTTCTAAAAATCTTACATGATTTTCAGGCGAAAAAGCAGTCTAGTTAGACTAAGGTATTATATAATATTAATTGAAAAGTTAATTTATTATATTATATTAATTGAAAACCTAAAAATAGATAGAGGCTCTATTATCCAAAAATATAAAAGGAGATTTATTCATTTGTTTATTATAAGATGCTCTCAACATAATTAGATAGAGGTGGGATTTGATATATAAAGAAAGAAAGAAAATGAACGCAAGACGAAATAGAAACTAAAAGTGATATTAGAAAATTTCTATTTTTCAATAAACTTAGAGAAGAGGATAGGAAAGAATGTGTGAAGTGGCTTAATATAAAGAAACAAGTTTTTAATATATATTTTATAAATTTATATCTATTACATAAATAAGTTTCTTTAGATGCAAATTAAATAAAGATATGACATTAAAATTTTGAGAATAGAGAAGTTTTGGAGGGAAAGGATGAATAGTAGATTTTTGGATAATTTTATTAGTAAGATTGTTATATTATTTAAAATTAATAAGATTTACTAAAAATTCAAAATGAATTGAGAAAAAAACTAACCAAAAAGGACAAGTATTTATGATATCTATTGTCCATTTTTTAAGGAATTGAATTGTTTTTATTCAATTTTTTATCGTATAATTTGAATTCTAACTTGATTATTATGGTTAAAAGTAAATATATTGTCTTATCCATGTTTTATATTAAAAAAAAAATTACATAATAATAGTAATATCGCTTTCAAAAAAGGTTATTTATTATTTCTAAATTCATAGAATCAAATTAGATGCCTAGTCAAACTGGATGCCAAATTATTTTTAAGAGAGATATATTGTTTGCTTTCATTGATGAATGAGGAGATGACCTTTGTTCTAAAACTCATAACTTAATTATATTTAATTGTGGAGTTTGTTTCACAATCAAGATCACTTATCTTAATAACTTGTTTGCAAAATTCTAACTGGTGTGAAGTGGATTATTTCATATTATAAGAAATTGGTTAATTTTGATTAATGCTCATGACATATTGGTTATGGATTAATGATTCATTTTACTTAGATAATTGCAAAAGTTCCTATTACTTAAATATTGTGATTTTATTTTAGTAATTCTGGATAATTATTACTATTATTTAAGATCAATTTTGGTTTATTAAACCTCAAGAAAAATGTTGAAAAATTAATAAGTTTGTTTAAAAATTTATGTCTATAGGAAAAATTATAGGGAAATTTTTTTAAAACCTTCATGGATTAATAAGGTGTATCACTTGATTTCAGGTAGGCATATGGATGACACTTTAAGAGAGATCATTTTGCATCCTCCAAGCTTCTTAGTATCACAAAGATGACAAATTCTTTCATCTTGAAATGTCTTATAAATTGTTCAACTCATTGTTTCACTATAGAAATTGTGAGAGTTTAATATTACCTTAGAAATATTGATTTTCTTCTTTAAGCTAGCTATAAAAGAATATGTTATATTCTTCTAGATTGAAATTAATGGTATCTTTATAGTTCCTTAATTTTCCATTTTTTTCTATTTAATTAGTCACACCACAGTTTAGTCTTAAATTTAGGTGTGACAATATTTGGTATCAATATTTTACAAATTCCCTCCTCTATTTTACAATGATGTAGCCAAGGCCTACCATATTTATGTCATCTCCTCTTAGGTCATAAGTGACCTTGATGGGAGTTTTAGGCAATCTTAAGAAACCTCTTGCACTATTATTTTAGTTATCTTGTGCTTGTAAATTAGGTACGTAGTCATAGCCATACTCATTGGGGTACACATTAACTTTTATGAGGATAATAAGATATGGCATATTTATTTATTTTTAAAATTATAAATTATAAAAAAACTTCCAAGCATTAACACCCTAATTTGCAAGATTTTAGGTATGCATGTGAAGTCCATGTCCATATGCTCTTATGCGAATTCATTAGCACCTTTAGACAAGCCACATTGGAATAATGGTTAGGCTTATCTGATTATGTAGAAACCAAATTAATTAATCTACTTTTTAATTCTTATTGATAACATTTAATAGTTTTATTTTGTTGGTCATCTTATATGTCCCATAAGATCTCCTAGGCAATATTTCATATACAAATGTTATGGCATTGTCCAAAAATCAAAGACATTTGGTTTCAGGATTATGAATATTTTATTGCGAGTGTTCCATACAATTTCAAACCAAAATTCAAATTCAAAAGTCATTTTCGTGTAAAATTTTGAAAAAAAAAAAACATAAAAACTTAAAATACCAAAAAAAAAAATTAATAATAAAAATAATAATAAATAAATTATTTTACACATAAAAAAAATCGAAATTGCATCGCAGTGATAATCCGAAGTGTATTTGCAAGCGGTCAAAATAGAAATTATAAAGCAAAAGACCTGTTGGAAAAGTGTCACGGCCGTCGTCTTCCGCAAATCAAGGCATCCCAATCTAGAAATTATAAAGCAGAAGACCCATCGAAAATATGTCACAGTCGTCCTCTTCCGTAAATCAAGGCGTCCAAATCTAGAAATTATAAAGCAGAAGACCCGTCGGAAAAGTGGGACGCCGTCTTTTCCGCAAATCAAGGCGTCCCAATCTCCATAATATGCGATAGTTTCTCTGTGAAAATACCCGCTCCAACGTACAGTGGTGTCAACAGGTATAAAATTGACAGTGATTCTTAAACATGAAAAATTTATAAAGAAAGTTGTGGTTTTTAGTTGGAGGTCGGTGATATAATTTTTTGAAATACTTAATTATTAAATTAAATAATTTGCTTATAACATTTTAAAAAATTAAATTTTAAAATATTTTATATTTATTTTTAGTCAACATTTTATCATATATTTTATAATAATTATAATTAATAATAATTTATTCATAGTAAAGGAAAAATAATAATACACCTTGAAATGATTTGGTCACAATAAAGTGGAAAAATTATTAAACTTATCCTTTTTTTAAGGTTCATCCAACTTTCAATTACTATTAAATAAGTGTCTTGAGATACACCTATATAAAAATAAATAAAAAAATTTAATTAAATTAAATATATTTTAAAATAACATATAAATATATTTTAAATAAATAAATACCTATCAAATTTAAACACTCGTCATCCCAAAAAATTTAACAAATAAAAAAAATTATGACCAAACATCAAAATATAGATAACCCTCCCAATTAAACTTCCTTCATTTTCCTTCTTCATTGTATTGGTTCATGACATTCTTGTAGAAATCTCAAATAATATGTGGATTTTAATTATTAAAAATAACTCAATAAGAATTTAAATTAATATTTAACTATTAATTTAAATTAGTTATGGATTTTTATTGTGATAATAGTTAGTATTAATTATAATTAAAATTATTGTTTAAAAATTTTGCTTTGGTATTAAAAATAAAACATTTTAAAATCACCACAATTTTAATTATTTAGAAAAATTTTAATTAATATTATAACAAATATTTTGAAATTGTAGTTTTGATTATTTAGAAGATTAAGAAAGTTGATATCATAACCAATATTTTGAATTATGAATTAATTTTAATATAAGTAGATATTTTAAGAAATAATATTGTTCTTCTTTAATCATTTTAGTGTCATAAACTAACACATTGTTTAGGTTCACATGTTTTGAAAACTATCCAATGCCCAATGCTCAATTTGATCATATGGAAAATAAAAAATTATTTTTTTGTTATCTTGGAAATGTTGATTTTCTTCTTTATGCTAGATAAATCATGTAGATAATTTAATACTATAAATTAAGATTAATCATTTCCTTATAATACCTCACTTATCTAATTAATTGCACAATGGCAAGAATAACACCACAATAGGGTGACGAAGTGAACGAGTGACTTAACATCTAGGAGAGGCTACATCATGGTCATGTCCAAGAATAACACCAAAATAGGGTGGGGAACTAAACCACTGATTAAACATCTAGGAGTGCCTTAACAACCCACCTGATCGCATTTAGACCTCATGGACAACACTTTCCCTCAAATTTTAATATAATCATATTTTCAATTGTAATAGAGTACTTTTTCATTCATTGTGACCATTTAGCAAAGACTTCACATTTTTGTGTCATCCTTAGCTACAAGTGGCTTTTGTTGGATTTTAAAGCAATTTTGGGAAGTCCCTATTGTTACAAAATACTTCTTCATTTATTTCCACTAATTTAGCCAAGACTTATTTTTATGCCATCCTCACTTGAGTCACAAGTAACTTTTAGCCAAATTATGAAGCAAATTTTGGGGAGCCCTTTGTTATGAAACCAGCTCCAAAAATAGAATAAAAGAGAGATCAACGCCTTAGAAATCAGCTATTTCGAGTGGGTAACCTCCTTTACATTACATAAATGAACAATTCTTGGATGATACAAATGAAAAAACCTCATTTCTATATATAGGAGTCCAATGGGTCACAATATAATCCTAGCGGACATAACAATAACAATGTAAGGGCACAACAATAACAATAGTGGCTTCTATGGGGCACAATAATAACAATATGGGGACTACATGGGAAAAACAATAACAATAAGGGGGTTATACTAGCAATAAAAATAAGGGGATATACTAGTATTATAGGGACCTAACATGCCCCTCACCTTCAAACAAACGTTGTCCTCAACGCTTGATTATTTCTCGATGCTTATGTATAAAATTCTCATCCTCCCATGTGGAATCTTCAGCGGATAAGTTCTTCCACTTGTTGAGATACTCTGAAATTGATCCATTTCATAGTTATCGAGTCTTGATTCCCTGATTGCTTCAGAACTTCTTTTGTTGCGATATTGATCTTCGTGTTGTTTCATTCGATTCTGCACCAAAGTTAGGTTAACCTTTGAAGGTTGGAGAACTTGTTTTTGATGCTTGATGTGATATTCCATTGCTTTATCATCTATATTAGCTTTAATTTGATCCTTCAAACCATCCAACTTAGCATCCATGTCTGATTTTAAACCAAATATGTCATCTTTGGTTGCTCTTTGTAATATCAAAATTTTTTGCCCTTGCTAACGTAATTTTGATATATCATACTGAAATTCTTCCTCTTCATGCATCATAGTAGAGCTTTCTAAGGGCTTAATGGGTGTGGAATTCTTTTTAAGGGGGCATTTTAGAACCCAATATTGATATCTATGCTTCAAAATGCCCTTGGAATCACTTCAAATGGATTTTTCAAACAAGACTTATGCAATTTGAAAAAAATACACACATTTTTCTTGCTTTTGAGGAGATCGATATTGAAACTGATGTATCTCTGTAATTTTAGATCCTTGAGATTTTATCTTAATTTCTTTATTATCCCTCTAAATATTATTTCTAATGCCATAGGTCTGACCTGATTGAAGCAGCGAAACCCTAGAATCCAAAGTTCTAATATCAAATGTTATGAAACCAGCTCCAAAAATAGAAGAAAAGAGATATCAACACCTTAGAAATCAGCCACTTCGAGGGGGAAACCTCCTTTACATTATATATATGAAAAAATCTTGGATGATACAAATGACAAAACCTCATTTCTATATATAGAAGTCTAATGAGTCATAATATAATCCTAGCCAACATAACAATAACAATGTAAGGGCACAACAATAACAATAGTGAGCTTCTATGGGGCACAATAATAACAATATGGGGACTACATGGGAAAAACAATAACAATAAGGGGGCTATACTAACAATAACAATAAGAAGATACACTAGTATTATAGGGACTTAACACCCTTCTTGTTGTACATGTTGTTTATTTTGTGTTCTTGTACATTAAGTATTTAGTTATATTTATGTTTTGAATGAGGGAATGTTCACTTTTATGAAAAGGATAAAGTAAGGTTTATTGCCTTTAATTTTGAGATGAAAATTTAAAATATTTTTTTGAAGTTGATATATCCATTTATGAGATTCTCTAAATATATTATATCTCCAAATTTCAAATCCATATAAAACCGTTGGAAATTTTCAAAAAGGAGTTTTTCCTTATATTATTAGTGAAAGTATGCTAATTTATAATTGTTTTAGCCCATAATAAACTCCCCACCAGCTATTTATGGTTTGCTCAATAGTATAATTTCAAATGAACTTCTCATCAATATAGATTTCAAAATATTTGTATAAAAACATGTCTTCCATTTTGTTGTGGTTATATAGAGTATTTGAAATTATTTTTTAAATTTAATTATTATAAGATGGTAATAATATTAATAAAAAGTTGAATTTAACTCTATTTTTTAAATAATTTAGTAAATTTAAATTTAAATTTTATAAAATTTACATATAAAATGATTTATTATGTTTTATTCTTTTTTTACCCTCAATTTTATGAGAAGTATGAATATAAGAGAAAACATTATTATTTTTAACATTATTATGGTTTTTTTCATATTCTAATGTTTTCTCTCATATACCTAGAATAAGAATATAAGAGAAAACATTGTTATGTTTTCTTTCATATCTTCCTCTCGGGAATAAGGTGATATAAGAAAAAACATAATATTTGAAAAAAAAAATGAATTATGAAAAAATTATATTAAATTTGAAATAAATAAATATTTAATTTTAAAAATAAAAATAATAATAATAATAATAAACTGGAAAAATTAATATTTTTAAATTAACATGTTAATAACAAAAAATAATAATAATAATAATATTTAAACCACAGTTTTATCTAATAAGATATCAATTATTCCAATAGTTTTTCTTTTATTCGAATAGTTTTTCCTTTAATCTATATAGATTGGAATGTTTAATTGGACTTCTCAATCTATCCATGTGTTCAAAGTTGTAATTTAAAACCAAATTTCACGGGTTTAAAACCCTGATATCCATCTTATATGGAAGGTGGCAAGTGGTATTGAATTCCTCAAATCTAAAATTGTATTAATTTAATTACCTTGAGACTATTTACTGTATTATTAAGTCATCTGAGTCTTCAATACTACGTTAAGTGTGTATAATGTTCGCCCTTGTAAAACACCATTAACAACATGTCCATGAATTCTTGTACACTGATTCATCTGTTATTTATTCATGTAATCTATACGGTTCAGAAATACGGAAGCCTCTCAGCAAAATCCTGGAAACGTTTTCGTTGGATTTGGGCGTGGAGGAAGGAAAACGCGTGCTCGGAGTTGAAAACCTGGAATCACCGTTGTACACAACCGGAGTTTGCATTCGGAGTGGAGACACACACTAACATCAGGAGGTGAGGATTTCCTTAGCAGTGTTATAATTTTCACTGGTGAAAATGGTATTGATGTGACAAAATTTTTGCTTGACATTTAAGAAAATGGTTTTATTTTTCAAACGAATAAATTATAAAAAAATAAAAACTATTTTAGACACACTCTGTGTACTACTGGTATATTTATATTTTTTTTTCAACTGAAAAAATCTTGTCTAAAGTAACTTCCAGGTATACATAGTTTGACTGAAAATTGGACCACTAAACCTGTGAGTTTACATTACAAGTGGAGACACACTGAAGTAACTTCCATGTATACATAGTTTGACTGAAAATTGGACCACTAAACCTGTGAGTTTACATTACAAGTGGAGACACACACCAACATCAGGAGGTGAGGATTTCCTTAGCAGTGTTATAATTTTCACTGGTGAAAATGGCATTGATGTGACAGAATTTTTGGTTGGTCATTTAAGAAAACAGTTTTATTTTTAAAAAAATATTATAAAAATAAAAATAAAAAAAATTAACTTAAACAGATTCTCAGTACTATTGGCATATTTATAATTGAAAGAATGTTTATATTTGTTTTTCAATTGCTCAAAATTGAACCATTCTTATGAGAACTAAACTTCCCACTGACCATTAAACCACATCCTTGAAACTAGATTAACATACCTAGATTAGCATACCTAGGTATACCATAGCTTTCTGGTCCACTGACCTTCCACCAACTTCTTCGGCCCAACTGTACCAATTCTATTAAGCGTACTCTAATTATTAAACATTTTTGTTTGTTTTGGCATAGTTTTATGTGAATTTTGCTATAAGGTTTTAAAATGTTATTTTTAAATTAGTTTGAAGCATATAATTTTAGAATCTTGATATTTCAATGATTTTTCACCAAAAGTTGAAACTATTTTTACATTAAAACAAATCATAATCTCCTCCAAAATAAAATCCTTGCATCACAAGAAGTATTATTACTTTCAACTTCCTGCACAGTTACATAGTTATGTTACCTCACCATTTACTTGGCTGCATTTGTTCTTGTTCCTCCAGGTTCACATTATCTCTTTTTGTTTGTCATTCCATCCTCCACTTCAGCCCAAGTGCCATTACATTGCCTGTTCTGTACCCCTCTTGTGTTATTGTATTTTATTCTCAAAATAAAACCTAATTGATCAACTATTCTCTGTTATTCCCCAAATAAAACCTAATTGATCAACCATTCTCTCTCTATAACCCAGATTTATAAGCGGCAGTTTTCTTGCTTTAATTTTTTTAGGTTTGTTGTTATGTTGCATGAGCCCTTCATGGGCCTGTGATTTGTATATGTTCGAGTTTTTTGTTAAGGCACTTTTTGATAGGAATTCACCTGTTAATTGGACATGTTGAAGATGTAGCCCTGTCCAGCTTAAAAAAAAAGTAATTGTCCAAAATCAAGTAAGAATTTGTTGGAATTACAAGTTTTCCATATGAATTATGTATAATTGGAATGTTTAGAGATTCTTATAAAGAGATAAATCTATTTATACATTAAAAAAAATGTTAAATAACAATAAAGCACAATCTCACCAAAAAATATTTAATTCATTCCCACCAAAAATTCCAAAACATAAAATATTTAAACAACACTAACTCAACATAATTAAAATCGAAACCTGATACATATTGTATTTTAATTCATTCCCACCAAAAATTACAAAACATGAAATATTTAAACAACACTGACCTAACATAACTAAAATGGAAACATGATGTATACTGTACTAGTCCAAAAAAAAAAAAAATAATAATAATAATAATAATGTTTCAAACATGTCCCCTTCCTAACGAGTAGTTTGAATGGAAAACACAGCCAAAGTAATGCAAATTTATAACACTAACAAAAATGTATAATAAATCAATATTTGAAAAGAAAATTTTTAATAAGTATATTTAATTTTAGTATGTAGATTTTCATATGATGTTGAGAGTTTATTATGAAATATATGGTAATATCTTCAAAAATATCTGATTTTGAATTTGAAAATGAAATAAGTATTAATCACAAAAATTAAACATAATATTAATTATAAAAATAAAAATAAACAAACCTCTCAACATCAAACTAACAAAGCATCACAGAGTATTCCATTTAAAAAAAACCTCTCAACATCAATCTACTATTTGATTTCAGTACTAATGACCATCTACATAGCTACATAGTAAGAAATATATGGAGTTCTGCTCCATTAGGGTGTTAGTCAAGACTCAAAACTTGCAACTAACCTAAATGAAACTCCGTCTTCATCGTTCAACAAAATAAATATAATAAGCCTGACCCCTCTGCAGCGTTCAGCGGTCTGAGTTTGCTGAATAAAACTCTGACCTGTCTTCAGCAGTTGTTGGTCTGACTTCTCTGTTCTGGACTGCTCGCACTGCCTCTGCCATGTCTAGTCTCAAAATTCGAATTGTCTTGGCCCTTTTCCTGTTATTCACCCTGCCCTAGGTGTTTGGAGGACAAAACTCATGTCCCGGGATTAGGAGAAAATATACGTAAGATTATTATTGCTGCTGCAGCAAACTTATTTTTTCAAAATAAGATTTTATTCTTAGTCCTTGAACATTTTTATATTATCTAGTATATTTATTTTCTATGTTGCATGGACACTCCTCCCCATAAAAAAAAGGCTCGGGTATCCAGGGTTCACAGGTTTTGGGAATATGTGGACCTTTAGGAAACGTTTACAATTTGTTGGAGATTTTAACGGGGATTTGAGGATTGGTTGGCTGTCACCAAAAAGTTCCTAATAGATTTCAAGGATATCATTGATCGAGGATTTGTTGGCTGTCACCAAAAAGTTCTTGATAGATTTCTTGGATATTCGGCTATATTATCGATTGGATATCCGGCTATATTATTGATTGTGGGAATTTTTGGGCAGATTTTAAAGATAATCTGAAATATTTTGTATATTTTTATAATATTAGATTATGATATTTTTTCTCATTCATTTTTATAATATTAGATTATGATATTTTTTTTATTCATTACTTTCGTATTGTATTTAAAATGGGTAGTACAAGATGCTACTTAAAACATGAGTTTTAACAGAGTTACAGATTAAATGATAAAATTATTTGGTATTCAAAATATTTTATTTCACTTTATTTTGAAAATAGTGATGCAAAATCATTTTATTTTTTTAAGCATATTTTTGGAACTTTAATTTTTTTTTTAATTTTTTTCATTAAAAAAAAAATAACTTAAAAAAAATAATTTAAAAAAAATAGAAATTAACCGAAAAAAATCAAATTTTTTAAGATTAAAAAAAAAAGCATAATTAAATAAAATGATATTAAAAATAAAAATTAATTAAAAAATTAAAAAAAATTCAAATAATCAAAACACTAAAATTACAAAATAACTAAAATTCAGAAATTAAAAATAAATAAATAAATTTTAAAACAATAAAAAATTAAATTTAAAATAAAAATTAATTTTATATATATATATATATATATATATATATATATATATATATATATATATATATAATACGAAAAAATCTTTTTTAAATTAAAAAAATTCAAATTTTCAAAAAAAATAAAAATAAAATAAAAATTATTAAATTTAAGTTAAATTAAAAATTAATAAAACAAAAAAACATAATTTTAATTTAAAAAAATAAATCAATTAATTAATTAAAATTAAATTTTAAAAATAAATAAATAAATAAAAATAATAATAATAATAATTAATAAAAAAAATAAAATATAAATCATCATCATCGTCCTGGGCCATAAGGCTCGGTCGACGGGCAACGGAGAGCTGGCAGCTCTCTGTCGCCCATCGGTCGAGCCCCGCAGCCCCGAGGGCAGCAATGGTTGATTCTGGGAATCACCGTCGCCCTAGGTCGATTTTGGAAATCATTGCCACCCTGGGTCGATTCCAGAAATCACCATAGCCATGGTTAAATTCTAGGAATCACAGCCACCCTAGGTCGATTATGGGAATCACTGCCACCCTTGGTCGACTCTGGGAGTCACTGCCACCCTAGATCGATTCCGGAAATCATTGTCGCCGCCCAAGAAAAGCGGGGCTCGACCAACGGTAGCTCTCCGCCGCCTATCGGCCAAGCCTCGCAGCCCCCAAGACGGTGGCGATGATTTTTATCTATTATTTTTTTATTTTATTTTTTAATATAATTTTTTTTTTTAATTGATTTTTTCCCTAATATATTTTATATTTTTTAATTAATTCGTTTTAGTTTTTTTTAATTTATTTGTTTTTTATTTTAATTTTTAGTTTTTTTATTTTAATTTGGAAAATGTTTTTTTTTTTTTTTTTTTTTTTTTTTTTAAATAACTTTGGTTAATTTTTTAATTTAAAAATGTATTTTTCATAGATTTATATGCATTTTTTAATTTAAATTTTTTCTTTTAATTTTTTAATTTAAAGTTTTATTTCTTTAAAATATTTCTTTTTATTTGCTTTTTAAATTTATTTATTTTTTTTTAATTTAAATTTTTAAATTTAAATTATTTTTTATTTTAATATTTCTTTTTATTATTATTATTTTTTATTTTAATTATTTTTTTTTATCATTTTTTTTTAATTATGTGCTTTTATTATTATTTGTTTTTATAACTTAAAAAAATTAATATTTATTTTAGTTTTGGGTTAATTTCTATTTTTTTCTTTAAATTGTGTGTTTTTTTAATTTTCTCTTTTTATTTTCTTTTGAAATTTTGTGTTTATTTTCTTTTTCTTTTTTTTTCTTTTTTGCAAGTGATATTTTATCTTTAATACTATGTCTAAAAATCGTTAGAATTTTATTTTCTTAAAGGTGATATTTTATTTTGAATGTCATCCTTGGATTTTCAAGGTTTTTTAGAGACAGATAATAGATTATCTTTAATACCATGCGTAAAAAATGTTGCAATTTTAAAACTTTTGATATTTTATATTTAATGTCATCTTTATCATTGAAATTTTAAGGTTTTTCAGAGTCATGATATTTTATCTTTAATGTCATTATTAAAAATTGTTGACAATTTACCCCGAAAAGAAAAATATGATATTCCAATATTAACACTTTTCATTTTCTAATTGTTTTTTACACACAAAAATTTGATGACATTATTCCAGCAACAATACTTTTCGTTTTCAGGCTTCTTTTTGCACACAAAAAATTGGTGATGTTATTCTAGCATCAACACTTTTTATTTTCAAGTTTTTTTTGTCCACAAAAAATTGGTGATATTATTCCACCATCAAAACTTTTTGTTTGAGGGTGTTTTTTCAATCCTTTTTTCAAGAAAAAATTTGGTTTCTAGCATAATTTAAAAAAAAAAATAATAATAATAATAATAATAATAATAATTTGAAATTTGACCCTAAAAAAAACGTGTTCTGGAAAAAACAAACTTTTCATTTTTTGGTTGTTTTTCATGTTTTGTGAGAATTTTTGGGCTAGAGTTCTCATTTTGAGGTAATAGTTATCATTTGAACGGTAACTATGTTTTCATTATAATTAATTTCAATTTAGATTTTTGGTTATCTAAATATTTTTTTTTCATATTTAAAATTACAAAAAGCAAAGTCTTCCTCTTGGATGAAAATGTGAAGTTGGGTTACACTTTTGTGAGAATTAGGGGTGGAAAACTTTTTTTCTCAATAATTCGATGGAACTTTTGTAAATGTTCGGCCGAACTTTCGAAATTATTTCGGCCAAACTCATTCTGTTGTTTACATTGACGGCGTCCTGATGACGTGGGAAAACAGATTTTTGGTCAGAGATGGGAAAACCGGCAACAAAAGTTCGGCCGAACTTTTAAAATAGTTCAGTCGAACTTGTTCTTATAAATATAATGGTTTGCAAACCTTAACGGGTTTCTTATGCAAATGTATCTGGCTTATGTCTCTGTCTGTCTTACGTCTGTCTCTATCTCACTCTATTGCGGTGTTGTTGTTGCAGTGTTGTGGTGTTGCTCCGTTGAGGTCTATTGCGGCGTTGTAGTTGCTCTGTTGAGGTATGTGTCTGTTGGGGTGTTGCAGTTGCTATGTTTTCTCAGGTGATTTTTGTTTTGTTTGATTTTAATTTAATTGTTTGTGTTCGCAGGGAATTTGGTCCCGGCTTCGTCCTTGTTGCGACTTCGTCTGCAAATTTCTCCGAATTGATCTCCCGGCTTCATCATCGTTGCGGCTTCATCTGCGAATTTCCAGGTATGAAATCCTTTCATTGAATAATTTGAGCTATTCATGTTTTATTATTTCTTGTGATTTCTTTTCAGAAAGAAAAAAACTCTTTTTTTATAATGTACCAGTTCAAATTGTCTTCAAAACGTCTTCAATTTCAAACCTTACATAGAAACTTTGATATAAACTCAAAAATGGAATCCCTACTATCTTCCCAAAAACTCTTGTTGCCACGTTGAACCGTGGATTTTCTTACATAATATCTTTAAGGAAAATAAGCTAATTCAGTCACAGCCTTGCTATGTACGCTGGAAACTCCAAACAAAATTTTAACATAAATGAAACAGCCTAGTTGTGTGCTCAAAAACTCAAAACAGAAATATAACATGATTTAAACAAAGAGTGATTTGCAGCCTGTAGAGGCAAATCCTCCACATCAGAAAAGAGGAGCTAGATAAAGGAGGATTCTAAAATGCCAATCATTACAATCATTATATATTAATTCCATGTTAAAAGTATACACCAAATCACAATATTATTCCTTTATATTATGTTTTTTCCTTAAAACTATTTTATCCAGTTTACTTACTTGCATTCTATAATAACCATCCCTGAAAAAATATTGATATAGGAAGTAGTTATGAACAAATATTAAGGTTGATTAAGGTAACAACGAGACCAGATGATTATGCATTGCAGTCTGATTTTGAAAGTCTTTTAAGAATATTATTTCCGAGTAATGTCAGAGAACTATGGGAATTCAACTTCATTGACTCACTTTCCTCGGATGCTCACATGTTTAGTTAATATGATTTTTCTTTGAATTAAATATTACAGGAAAGCCACTAGATTGATGCACAAAAATCGCAAAAGTACTTGTAAATTTTTTTGAATTTTGTTTTTGTGCCATCAAATTTCATAAAGGGACTTGAGATGGATTTTGTGTAATTGTATGAAAATTCTAGAGCTTATTTAAAATCAAAAGTGATGAGGAGGATTGCCACTAAAATTTAAATTGAAATCAAATGCTAATTACTCACTTATTATTTGTTAATTTAGACCGAATAATGAGATGATTTTGAGCATATGCGAATTTGGAGAAATGCATGGGAGAACTTGAAGATTCATGAAGCAAACTTACTATCGATATTCTTCCAGGCATGCATTAACACGTTCACCTTCATCTGTTTATTTTATATTTTTCATATTTTACTTCTTATCTACATTTTTTTTTTTTTGCGAGTCTTCATTGGCTTGATTTTGGAGATTTGAAATAAGAAAGCGGTCAACCATTTCTAATCTGCAACATGTCCAGGGAAGTTTTTTTTGTTTCATCATAATTTGGGAATTATTTAGTTTTTCTTCTACTCCTATTTTCCTCCCTTCGCACATTTAAAAAACTGAGTCAATAATCATATTTTGTCTCTCGATGCAGCTGAAACGAAATTCTTAGACATTTTATTACTCATATTTGCTACAAACAGAGGAAAATTTGCACAAAACTCTTGTAGCAAATAGTCTTATCCATGATTTTATCTATGCTCGTTCTGAATCTTACATTTTCCAATTGAAGTTAAAACATTTTCCATTGTGCTCATTCATTTTACATCTGCTTAAATCACATTGCTTCTTCCGAATTGATTCAGGTATTCTATTGGGTAATTATCTGAATCTTGATTTTTGTTGTTCACTTTCTGATATCAAATTCTTGGGTTTATGTTTTATCGGAACCAATTCAAAACACTTTCCGAAGAATTTCTCTGAGATTTAAGGGTCCTATTTTATTTTATCTTCTCAAAATCCTTGATCTCAGAATCTCGTAGAATTCATCACGAACTACTATCGTATCCGAGTTCCGATAATATATTTTTAGCCAATATTAATTCTGAGCTTCCTTTGATCTAAACTCTCATTTAAAAGTATCTACAATAAATATTTATTGATACTTTCAATATCAGAAGTAAAAATCAATTAAACTTCCATGGAAAACATTCAAATAATAAAAGGCCCATACGATATTGGAATGTGTAAATATCGTAAGTTTTATTTCATAAGTCCTCTTATATGTCTACCTCCTCCAACGTATGATACATTAACTCCTTTGATCACATAATCTTATCGGATCTCAAAGTTATTGCAACCTCAGGGCTCCTTTGAAAATGTTACAATATCTTAATATCTTCGACCTTCGATGGCATTAAAACCTCCGATATGACGTAATTAGAATATCTCTAATCATCAATGGCATGAAAAACCTATGATATGACATAATATCTCTGATGGCATAGAAAGACCTCTGATCAATCTTCGATGGTTTTAGTTAATAATGTAAGGGAGATGTAATATGTAAACTTCGGTCTTGAATTTTGAAATTTTATGAGAATCATGGAGTGAATATGAAATTTGAAATATTAAGAGAACAATCATCGCTACAAAATCACATTATCATTATTCTCATTTATGATGGATTTTTTTATTTCAGATTCCTTGGACATGCATTCTTCTAGTTTACTACTTGTCTTAGTTCAGATTTAATAAATAATAATTTTGGGTCAATAAGATTTCAGAAAAATCAACTTCTTCATGCTTTTAATTATAATCAAAAGAAGAAGTTATCTTTTGTTGGAGAAAATGATATCTCATAGGTAATATCAAACAAAATTTTCCAATGGTAAGTTTCATATGCCCACTTTCATTCATTTCTATTTCTTTACTTTTGTTTTTAGTTTTGTTTTTTAGTTTTTGTTGTTATAAAACTCTGTTTTGCAGCTCTTCATAAATCTTTTTCACACCTATACCAGATCATATTTAAAGCTCATTCTCCTTGTTTTCTTTTTGAGTTTTGGAGCAACAGTAATGATTGATCATTAAATCAGCTAAATTGGGGAGTCCATGAACTTTTTATTTGATTCATAAGCATTTATTTTATTTGGAAAATTGTCAAGATGATTTTATATAGGTTTTTGCTTTGAAACAAGAAATTTTACAGCAGACAAAGACTTTTCATTTGGGCTAAATTTTACTTCATGATTGTTATTTACCTTACTGTTTAGAAGATTAATTTCTTATTACTCCATAAGATATCATTTACTATATTCTCAACATAGCACAGACACACATATGATTTTCTTTTTCTTTTTTTCGTTTGTTGAGACATTTTTAATCTTGTTAGGGTTTGTTCTTTAAATTTTTTCTTTTTTCTTTTAACTTCTCCTTATTACATTTTTGAAGTTTTCTTTCCATTTATTTTTCCCATTTTCTATTGGTTTTGGCTTTATTTTGGTGACTCCGTCATGATTTATGTGGAAGGCATTTTCCTCACCCAACAATAGTTGGCATACATGGTAATATATACCTGTCTATTTTAGTAAATTCCATTTATCATTAAAGGTATATCTTTATGGAACCATAAAGCCCTCTTGATTTAAATATTTTTCATGGAGGAACACACATCCTTTATAAGTGATACGGTTCACCTTTTTAAGGAAATAACTGACCTGAGTTTAACTCAATGGGTCCCTTTCACCCCTTCACTTTATAAAAGCCTCTGATTCATAGTCGTGGGGAAAGAATTTGGATTCAACATTACGAAAGTATTTTATCCATTAACATAAGTCTCTATTACCATCCCACCTCTTTCACTCAGATATATCATAAACGAAAATCTCGCAAATGCACTTGTCAAAAGGATGATTAAAAGGGAAATACAAGTAAACATGTCAATGCTATGAACACTCACTGGCAGTGAAGCAATGTCAAAGACAATTTATAACAATGGATATATGCTTTATCAAAAAATTGTTATCTATAGCTTTTTCTATTTCTTATATGAGGTAATTTTAAAATAAATTTTTCCCAAAATTTGGATTCATGACTTTTACTCAAGTCTTCTTTGAGTACTTATATTTTCAAACTTATATTTATGTGGGACCCTTGAAAATTTTTTACTATTTGATGGTTTGATGAATTCCTCACTTTTAACCTTTGGGTAAACTGAAGTTCATTATCTTTTTAACCATAGATAACTAGTTCTTCCCCGTGTGTTGCCAATTTTGAGGTGAAAACTCAACGCCCCCATTTTTAACGTATTTATTTCATACAATGGGGACCCTTTCCTTATATTTTTTGGCCAAACCACCTTTTATGATCTTCTGATTGGTTAAGTGTCCTACAATTTTGCCATTTTTTCATTTTCTCTGGATTTCTATTTTGATTCCTTAATGGAGTTTGAATTTTTGCTAGCTTTACATCGGTACTTGTTTCTATCATTTGGTTACATGCTTTGCAAATGGTGCTTATCCAAAGTTCAATAGTTTTTACTGCTTAGGTTTTAAAATGTACAAAATGTATATTATTTTATTTTTTGTAAATTAGTAATTCATTGTAAAATTTATTAACTCCTAGTTAATTTTTACTAATTATTTCATTTTTAACTAATGGTCCTACAAAATATCCACATCCAAATTGTAGAATAATTAAAATTTTGTGTTTTCGGGTCCTTGGTAATTTATTCCAATTCCCAATTTTAAAAGAAATTATGAGACTTGAAATCTCAAAATTGCAAAGTGGTTATAGTTCATTTTGTTGGATTTTTTTTCTTAATTACCAAGTGGTTGTAGTTCTTAGAGGGTACCCACTCTACATGGGCTTCACTTCACCTTATACCTCCCACTCCAACCATTCCTTTATTTTATTCTATATCGTAACTTTGGGACCTTTGAATACCGTAACACATCTTTTAAGATCCACCGATGTTCAAAAAATATGACACTCCAATGTCATAAAACCTCTGATGCATATTTCTTATGATGGCTTCTGATATGAAGTGGTTCTATCTCCTACGATATACCTTATGCCTCCACATGGCTCCCATTCTTTCTCCCTTGATTTCTCTCTCCTACGATCAACTCCATATCGGGACCTCGAAACTTTTTGATATCAGATGCATTTGACAAAAAGTTATAATATATCACTTCCTCGATACCCCGATACTTCAACATCTCTCAATATACATTGGAACCTTTTAAACCTCGAAAATTGTTCGTAATACTTCCTATATTTGGTGCCTTCATCCCTCCGATCTCTGATATTTCACTATTCCTTCGATGCTCCGATAATCCCATTCTTCGATGTTTCGATATTCATTCTTCCCAAAGTTCTAATAACTCTACCTCATGCTTCTCGATACTCTTCATACATCGGACCTCAAGATTTTGGTCCATCGTAACTTCATTTTAAAACCTCTAATATCACTTAATCTCTAAGACCCGATGTCCCTCACAACTCCAACGAACTTGGTTATAATGTGATGATTTGCATATCAATGTTTGTATAAAGTTTTGTTAACACGGGATTTATTTCATATCAATTATGTAATTGTGTGAATATAATATTATTATAATGTTAAATAATATAATTTATTAATATAACGTTAATAATTTAATTAAATTAATTTTTAATTAATAGTTTTATTTTTGTAAATAATTTAATTCATATGAGAATTATATTGGATTTTGTAATTAATTCAACCTTTTTTTAAGTTTGTAATTTAATTTAATGTTTTTAAATAGAATGTATATAATTAATTTAACAAATTGTAAATAATTATCAATTAATTAGTTTTAGTTTTACATTTAATTATAATTAATTTTTTAATTTTAGCGTGACATTTTCCAAAATTCGGTTTCGTTTGGCACCTCATCTTTGGAGAGGCATATATGGAAATTTAATCAACCAAATTAAGCCCACAATAGGTCATTGGAAAGATATGATAGAGGATAATGTGAGATGAATAATTTTAGAAAATATCATCATTTAATAACCCATAAATCTAGCTGAAAGAAAAGTGACGAATTTGAAACAAAATTAATTTTTATGTTGATTTGGACAAATATTACTAGCTTTGGAATTCCTCGTCCAACATTTCTCAAAATAAAATCAGACTCAACAGAAGAAAACGCATCTTAAATTATGTTTGGAATTTAATTTATTAATTTATTATTTTTAACAATTCGTTGGGAATGGATTTTTATTTTCTATTTTTTTCATCAAATTGGTTTTAATCTCTAAATTTCCATTGGTGTGGAAGGAGGGAAGTTGATGAAATGAGGAAGAAAATATTTTGATCAATAGAATTGCTCCAACAAGAGAAGAAAAAAATGCAACCAATGAAAATTGTTGGAGCAAATTTGTTCTTCAACAACTCCTATTTTGAATTCATTTTGTAAATTATAAATAGTGGTTCGTATAATGTGTAAAGGGCTTATCTCTTCTACAATTTTGTAATTCTTAAAGCACTATTGTAATATGGGTTCCAAGTTTTAGATAGAGAGGATCAATCTCAGATATGGGAATTATTGAGGTTTGTCTCCTTTTATTCTGAACTATGTATGAGAGGTAGAGCTTGCACTATTGCAACTCTTGCTTTTAGCAGCAGAGTTTATCCTTTTGGAGGAGATTGTAGGAGATCATATTTAAAGAACATAGAAAGAATCCAGGCTTTAGTCGGTTTGTATTTTAAATGCTATTATTTCTAATGAAAAATTCATCTTTTTAATGACAGGTTTGTGTAAAATGTCTTTCATGTTGAGCATTATTGTTTAATTTGAAAATGAAGGTGTTTTTTGAATTAGCTATGTAGTTTATTAGCTTCATAGATATGTTGTTAATTTTCTCTTTTTCTCTTATGCTTAAATCATATTTTTGAGTAATTGTTTACTCAGAAATTTGTCATCTAATTCTGATTTAATTTCCATTGGCATTATGTGAATTTCTTCTTAATATTTTTGGTTTATTCTTCATGGTTAATAGATCTATGAACAACATGTTTGGTTATCATAATATTAGTTAATTGAACTACTTCATTAGTTTCATATTCATCTTATGTCATACATGCTTAAAATCTCAATAATTTAATTACTTTGCTCTCATTTGGGTTAGATCTACATCTTCCTAATCGAGATAGGCTTAGGATTTATTTCATTTTGTTTGCATTCTAGGATTAGTTTTCATATAAATTAATAAATACATTTCTAGAATTTCTCTTAGCAAAGAGGAAAAAATTAGATGTGGCTTGGTTGAGCCCCATATCAGCTTAAGGATCAATTTCTTGCCTAATCAGCAAGAAAAGTCGATCTGATGTCTCTTCTCTATTGGTAGGTGAAATTCATACTTTAATCTAGTAGAGATAGAGAGAAGGTAATTGGACCTAGTTTAACCAACCAAAACCACCTTTTCAACGGAAAATGAGCTGCAATAAGTTCCCGGCCAGGTGTTCTCCCTTATAATGTTGAGGCAGAGAATTTTGAGCCATCAACAGGAGTGAGGGAGTTTTGAATCCCTAGCTCAAAACCATAGATATTAATTTTTTGAGGGATCAAGGTCACTTGAGAGAGTTATTCCAAAGATACACCAAGGGGATTTCCATTCACATTCATACATGAGTAATGCATACAATGATATTATCTAGATTCTATACAATTGATCCTAAATAATAAATGGCACAAACCCTGGATAACAATTCATTCCATACATTAGGCACAAGAAAACATATTTCTCAAATACAAGGCTTACAAGATAAAATGCATGAAAAAACCTTTATTGATCCAATTTAGCGTCTTCAATTCGAAGAAATAGCTCCAATATGCTAAAATACACCATAAAGTCACATCTCCATAAGAATCCAAGAGGGTGAATTTTCTAAGAGGAAAAAATTATGTCACAAGTGATGATGATGAGATACAATGATCTTTTCCTCTATTTATATGAGGATTGTGACCAATAATTAGCCTAATAACACCCTTAAAAAAAGTTTGATTCTACAATTTACTTGGATTACAAGACAACCCACTAACTTTATGATAATATTCCCTAATTCTTCGACACGTGTGAGTTGTAAGCTCTCTAGGGCTGACATTATCCAATGTATGTTCTCCAAATTGCACATATAAGGGTGATGAATTGTCCAAAGTGGTGTAGAATCATGCAAAGTCAATAATTTGTGTGACATCCCCTGCTGATTAATTCCCCTTGTAAGCATGGTAAATAATTCCCTTGTAATTATGTAACCATAAAATAAAATTAAAAAATGGCTAAGAGAGGGACATGGATTCCATTTCTTAAGGAGGGAGATTGATTGAGGAAGTGGGTTGTTTTAAATATCATCCATGGTTTGACTGAGTGGGTTTTACTAATTTATGTATCAAATCAACTACAAAAAAATGACATGCCCATGTTCTCCTTGGGAAACAATACAAGAAAGAATGGACAAAAGTTAATCAATAATATGAGTTGCAATTCCCATTGTGGTTGGACCGTGTAGACCACTCCAAATGACGAAACCATCATGGTGGAGAGAAGAAGAAGATTCTCAAAGGTCATTTTTCTCATTCATTGAGGAGGGAAGGGACCCTATGCACACATAGAAAATAATGACCATGAGAAGAGTAGGTCGGGAGGATCCTGTGGAAGAAAATCAGAGGAGGTTGAGATGCTCATGTTGAATAGAAAAAGGATGTCGAGAAGGCATATGAAACCATACATGAATCCTATGCACAAGCAGAGAAAAATGGGAACAGGAAAAATATATGGAGTTCATTAGGCTCATTGATGGTCAAGCATAGTTGTTGAGAGGGAAGAGAATATATCAAGGTTGAGAGAATTCAAGGAGAAGGGAATATCAGATGAAAATCCAACTAAGGAACCCAAAGGGCTTGCTAGATGATAATCATTGAGTAATGCTTGTTCCTTACAAGGTTGATAAATCCAATAGAGACTATGTTGGTTAATAACTTGTGAGAGGTGGAGGCACACAAGGTTAGTGGGTTGATAATAATTTATGGTAGTTCCATGGGATTCGGTTGAGAGGATAGATGTAAGTTCCACTAATCTACTAGAGGGTGCACTCTTATTCCTTCATAGGTAACTTAGTTGATAAAACCTCCATATCATGAACTATAAATCTCTCTCTCCATATATGAATTGAGAATCTATGTCCAAATACCTAGGTATGTTGGGATTTTATATTATAATTCCCTCTAGATAAAATAAATTGTTCCCTACCTAATGTGAAATCATTGAATGGTTGGTGGGTGAAGGAAGTGCAGCCTTGATACACCCTATTTTGGCTGATTATATTAGATTAATCCCCTGAGTGGATGATAGTTGTATGTGAGTGAAGTGGTTCATTGTGTTTATTTGATTTTTATAGTTGGTGGGTGGAGGTAAGGAGGCCTTGAGACACCTTGTTTCAGATGACAATATTAGTTTAAAACTTAGTATGGAAACACTCTACGTCAAGCTCTAGAATTTGGCTCAGGGGTGACATTTGCAAGAAGGACTTGGTTGCAGCTTCTTTATTGTTGGGTGGAGAGTTGAAGTCCCAATCACAGTTGTTGAGCACATTTTAATAAGATAAGTATATTCAAGCTCTTTCACTTTGAATTTTGTGCATATGTTTAATGTGTTGGGTTTAATGCAAGTGATGATGTTGGTTCATTATGTTGGTTTAATATATTGATATTTTTAGGAAATGAATTAATGCATAATTCCAAGCTCTGTACCATGGATGAGGAATCGTTCATCCCTGGAGCAATGATATATTTATGATTTCATATGTTTTCATGTATTGATTATTATATGTCGGAATCAGACTATTAATTTACTCAAGTTAATAACCAGGGAGGTAAATCTAGCATGGAAATTTATTTCAAATGCCTATAATATATTCTTTGGAATGGTGCATTCATACATCCATCATGAGCCTACGAATTGATCTAAATGGATTGTGTATTAAGATATGGGTATATATCTACAATATTTATCGTTATGTTGTGTTGTTAAAGGAATGGTTCAATTCATTTATTTACTATGAGCTTGAATTTAATCTAATTATATGAGCATGAAGGATGGGTAAATCCTTGCTATTAAAATGATCTCTATGTGTTTTAATAATCTATGTAATTGGCATGTATATCTAGCTTATGTTTATTTATAAGATGAAGGAGGATAATGTTTTAAATACATATGTATAGATCTAAATATTTATGTATTAACAGGTTGGTAAGCTCAGAAGAGATAGCGGGAGGCCAGTGAAGGTGAAATCATTGTAGATATTCCTTTTAAAATTCACAGGCTAGTTGGGTCGAAAGGATACCAAGCTCAAGACTGATAGATATAAATAGCTATGCGAAGTCAAATGTGTATAATACCAAGTAATCTCATAGGGTAGTAACCCTTAGATCTTCAGAGAAATAGCATTAAGACTCATACTACCATGTGTTCAAGTAATATAACCAAGTGTGAAGTCAAGAGGAAACTGGATCATTGATCTGAGAAGATATATTTATAGTCGTCCATGTTTCCAAAAGATCTGGTACCCCAGAGACTTTGATGGGAGGTTGGGAAAGTTCCATCGTAATCGAAATGCAAGGGTGACATGGCACATGGAACCCATTTAGTGGGGACGAGTTCCATGTGGAGTGGGTTTGTTCATTATCGGGCAAGGGAGAAGACTAATCCTTATTGTAAGGTGTATGTTACCATGTAACCCCAGTACTTTCATAGGAGGCAACCCAAAACTTTACAATGGAGATTTGGGGATAAATTCCTGGGATTCAATCAGTGGCGTGAGGCGACAGTGGTGGAGGCCCAAGTTTCTACGAAAAATAATGGCATTGGGATGTGCAAAGGAGGGATCACCAGCGATCCATGTAGCCCAAAAGGTAGTCCCCAACAGTCACAATAGGAAGTGGTATTAAAATCCATCAATATATATCCTTGGGGTGCCTACTACCACATATATTACACATATGTTTTATTTCGGCCATGTGAGCCATAGAGAGGGATTAATTCATGACTTGGTATGAGTGGATCAACAGTTACCACATGGTATAATATGTTGCATGACTTGGTATGAGTGGGATAACAGTTTTTATATGGTATGATATGGTGCATGACTTGGTATGATTGGTACAACACCTGCCATGTGGTATGATATGGTGCATGACTTAGACGACCATGTGGGTGCCTCATGGAAAGTGAACAATGTGGCACTCTCTCTTAGGCTAATCTTAAAATGGCCATATCTTTTGATCTAGGAATTGGATTGAGACAAAAATTATGTTGCTGTAAAGGTCTCGATGAAATGAACACAACAACATCATCCATTTTTACGTTTTAATAAATTCAAAAAATCTCAAAGAATTTAGACCCTATTTCCATAACTGGACCTTAGAGGTTGAGTAAGCTTGGTGAATACCTCTTTATACCCTTAGAAGGGGCTAGGGATAGTATGGGGTATGTTAAAATTTGAGGGTTGGCCCTCAAATCTACCCCATTTCCTCTTGTGGGGTCCCAAGATCCAGTTGGGGCAACACAAAGTGGTCTCCATGGGTCTCCAAATGCTCGATGTGGCCTCCTATGCTCTAGAGTTGATGGATTCTTAGTGCAAAAATTTGTAACATACCCCCCTACTATCCCTAGTACATATTAAGGGTATAAGTTTGTATCTACTTTGATGACCGAGCCTCTAATGTCTAGTTATGGAAATGGGAACTAATTTTTTCATATTTTCCATCTTCCTCAAAACTTAAAATGGAAGACAACATTGTGTTTGTCTCATTGAGACCATTCCAACGATATAAAATTTTCCTCAATATGAATCATGTATTGAAAAATGTGGCCAATTAAATATTTTCCTATCATATCTCCCCACGTCATCTGACCTGCCATGTAGCACCCACATGGTCCCCTCATGGCTACCCCATTTATAGCCACATCACGACCACATAGCAATACTACCCCAAGTTTCGACCTGTTCATGTTTGGTGTCACATGTGCAAGTGATTCCCTTTTAACAGTGGTTGAATACACACTAAGGAACAGCTTGCATATATAAGAGGCGCGCAAGCCCCTCCATGGCCACATCACCCCGGTAATAAAATTCTAACCGGTTCCTTTGTAGATCCCAATCGAAATTGTCGAGGAAGAGATTCTATGGTTGTGTGGAAGCTTTCCCATCATGTTGCCACGTCCAACTACTTAGAAGTGTATCGACCAAATGCATGAGTTATTATAGACTCCATGGACACTCCTCATGTACGACTTCATTCTAAGTGGGCCCCTCAACACCACATCACCCAGTAACTTAAAACTTGTTCATTCTATTATGCCCTGCATTTGAATTCATCAGGGTAGAGATGTCGAGGTGATGTCATCAGGTTTTACCTCTAGGGTGACATCACCCAACCACATGGATTCATTTTGGGAGTGCCACATTTCACCCATATAAAGGCCACTTGGCCCACAAAAACCCCAAACCCATGTGACACGTGTCCCACCTCCCAATTCGCCACATCACCCTGAGACCATGTCATTTTCCACGCTAGCCATAGGTCCCACCCGTCTCCCACTACATGGTAAAATTAAATTTCATGTTATAAAATATATGTGAGGTCCTCTACCAGGTTATGTTGAATGTTAGGCATACGTCCATGTTGGTCCATGTCATACCGACAATAAAATCCTAGGAGTTCCCATCCGGCCTCCTTTGAAATCTCTGATAAAACTTCTTTGGGGTCCATCCAAAGGCAGGGAACATGCTTATCGAACCAACGGTGGATATTCAACATGATTTTACCCTACTAACGGGCACTGCCATGCCACATCACCCAAACAATTAAATCTAGGTGGTGTTGAACATGCCTCCACTTGAAACTTGCAGGGTAATTCCTCTAGGGTTATGTGGAAAGTGTTTATGCTTCAAAAACATATAACGGTTTAGATATCTCCCACTTGCGCACCCTTCGCCACGACACCTGGCTATATGGTGAGACATGGATTCTATATTTTATCCCCCTAGCAAACGAATTTCAACCCCCGTGACATATGAACATATGAGCTTCAGGCCCCATCCTTAGCGCTTGGTTACGGCACCTGCACACATGGGATATCACGACTTAATGGCCAGACCCTTAATGTCTTAAGGCTTAGTCCCTTCCCATATACATACGAGTACATAAATATACATATACATATTTCATTAATCTCTTAGATTTATTCCTCTTGAGATTCTACTTTGTGTACATACACAATATCTGAGTTATCCTTCCTGAGTTTATAGAGGCTTCGGCCTAGCATGTAATTATATATTTATTCAGAGGTACATTTAATGTTATACCTCCTAACCTTGGTAACTAATAAAAATAATGCTTAATAGGCAAATCTTTAATTACAAAATAAATACAATGGATATATATTTCTCCATTCATACTTAATCTCAATGGACTTGGACCTATTTTAGGCCCATAATAGTCTAGAGATATACAGATATCCTAGACTGATAATGAATAAACAATATGCTCAGAAATGCATGCAAGAATCCATTTGTTTACTCAAGAATATTATAGGAAATCATCATTCCATAAGCATGTAAGAAATCACATTCCATGTTAGATCACAGGCATAACCAGCACATTAAATCAATACCAAAACATAAAATCACAGTCCACAAGAATATATAAAATTTCATTCCATAACATATCATAAGAATTGGATAAGCACATTGAAACAATACCAAAACAGGCCTTAAGCCCTCACATTTAACATATTCTTAACATTCAAGGTGCAAAGCTTGAGTATACTTATCTGATTGAATGTGAGAAGTAACTAAGATTAGGACTTCAACTCTCCACCCAACAATATACAATCTACAATCAATTATTTCTTGCAGTTTTCACCCCCAAGATAAATTCCATAGTTTGAGTTTGAGTGCTTTCAAAGTAATTTTAAACCGATATTATTAGTTTAAACGGGGTGCCTTGAGGTTTCCTCACCTCCACCCACTAGGTATCAAAAATCAAATAAACATATTGAACCACTTCACCCAAATACATCAATTATCCACTCATGGGATTGAACCAATATCATCAACTAAAACAAGGTGTCTCAAGGCCACGCTACCTTCACCCACTCACTATTTAACAATTTCACATCAATAAATTAGACCAATACCATCAGTTGAAATAGGGTGTCTCAAGTCTACATTGTCTTCACCCACCAACTATTCACCAATTTCACATTAGGCAGGGAACACTTTTCTTTTATATAGAGGGACTTATAATACAGTATCCCAACATCTCTATGGATTTGGACACAAAAATCCTCCATTCATATGTGGAGAGAGAGATAAAGTTAAATTTAAGGAGGTTTTATTAGTTGTGTTACCTCTAAAGGAATAAGAATGCACTCTCCAATAGTTTCTCAATGGAACTTCCACCTGTTTTCTTAGCCCAACCCCATGGAACTACCATCAAGTGTTATCATCCCACTAGTCCTTGGTTCCTCCACCACTTATAATTTATCAACAAGAACAATATCCAGTGGATTTATCATCCCTATAAGGCACAACCATTTCTCATTGATTATCAACTAGAAATCCTTCTGGGTTTCTCAGCTAGACTATCAACTAATATTAATTTATCATTATAGGCTAGTAAGCCTCATGGGTTTCTCAATTGTGCTATCGTCAGAGCTTCTTTATGATTATCAGATAGAAAACCTTGTGGTTTTCTTAGTTGTGCTATTATTAGAACTTCCATGTGATTATTAGCCAACAAGCCTCATGGGTTTCTCACTTGTGCTATCATTAAATATTCTCTTCTCCCTAAATTATCTGAGTCCCCATATCCTTTTCTTCCCTCTTAGAAAAATTATTGGATCACCGGGAGCCTCTCATCCTCCATATACTTTCCTCTTCCTCTTCTTTGCCTGTGTGTATACAAATCATGCATCATTTCTTTCTTTTACCCCACACTAGCCTATTAGCCTCCCTTCTCGTGGTTGTTCCAACTGGATGAATGAGTGTCTCCACTATGTCTACAAACCAATTTCTCGTCCCTATCGTGCATCTATGCAAACCATACTCATGCCTAGTGCATCCCATACTCCTAATTATTTTTTTCCTTTTCCTTTGCTTGTAGTTTTTTCCCATCAGGAACACGGATATGCCTTTATTTTTCAGTTGAATTAATAACACAATCAGCTCCCTTAAAACCATTCATTCAACCCATTACTGATATTTAAAATAACCAGTTCCTCAATCATCTCCCTCCTCAAGCAATGGAATCAGTGTCCCTTTCTCTCAACCATTTTAATTTGTGGTTACATAATTACAAGGAAAAATTTATAAGGGTAATTAACCCATAGGGGATGTCACAGTCCCCACCCCCTTAGAGGAATATCATCCTTGATGTGTTGTTTCCAAAACATAAATTAAAACATGCATAAACTAATCAAAACTAATTTGGAGCTTTATATTTATAGCTCGATTACAATTACAATTCACATATACAGTCTCTTATTGAGAAACTCAATGAATATATACCCATTAAATTGGTCATTTTCTAGTGGATATTTTGAAATTTTATTGGTTCTTTTGTTGTACACTTTGATATCTTCAAGATGTTGTGTTTTCATCTTGCAGTGATCTCCATTCACCTAGACTGGTAAATTCCCATGCTTCCTTGTAACATGGCATAAAATCTCTCATGAGATTCATCATAAACAAATTGTAATAATTTAAATTATACCTCGTCTTTTCCTTTGAATGGGAGCTCATCCATTCACAAACATGTCATTAATAAATCCCATTTATCAAGTGTTCTCAATAATTCCTCGCTATTACACCACAATTTCTACAAACTAGTGCAAGGGTTCATGTAGAGCACAGAGAGTCTCAGTTCATCCTTAGAGAGATACATATAGTTAATAGTGAGAAGGTTTTATCAATTTCATTACTCCTGAAGGAATAAGAGTGCACTCTCCATCAGCTTAGTGGAACTTCCACCTGTGTTATCAACCCAATTTTTTGGAACTACCATCGAGTGTTATCATTCCACTACCCTTGGGTGCCTCCACCACGCAAAAGTTTTCAACCAGCATATTCTCCAATGGATTTATTAGTCATATAAGGCATAACCACTACTCAATGTTTATTAGCCAACAACCCTTTTGGGTTTCTTATTTGTACTATCATTTCATATTCTATATTCCAAAAACTATCTTATAGCATCAACATGCCTTTAGTGGATTACATTCCTAATCCTGCAATCCAGTATTTTGATCGTTAGTTAATATACTTTCTGCCACAACCATCAAAATTTACTTATCATCCACAACATACAACATGAGCATATAAAATTCATATTCTTATGAAATTAAAATCATAAAATAGTTAGGGCTTTCCCCTTCCCCATTAATTCCTCTTTCAACCAAGAATTTCATTGGAAAACTTATCATATCATCCATCAAGTCATTTTCATTTGCATCAATTAAAATTTTATATACAATCATTCTTTTGCAAGAATGATTTTTGAAAAGACCCTATTAGACATAATGTCATTTATATATACACATCAACATGATCATTAACATACACATATTTACACAGTTGGCTATCATACTCTTCATTCCTTCCTTCAATTACCCTTCATTCATGCACTAGGCTTTATCTAGGTCTTTAATTGTTGGGTTCCACTCAACTCTTCCCTAGATCTCCTTTACCTTGATTCCACACCCAACAATTTCCCATTATCCCCAAGACATAGAAGGTAAGAATAAAACAAAATGAAAATTCATAAAATTTAATTCAACAATACAAAACCATAGACAAGGTAGCATAGTCATGCACAAGATAGTCAAAATGTAAAATCAAGCATAAAATCAATCGAGTAACACAAAACATAAAATATTCAACAATCATAGCAACTCAATCCCCATGAGTTTTGATCTTTCCAATGGTTCATGAATAAAATCTTATCCCAAGCCTTCTTCAAGTTTTCATCGCATCTGTTTGAACTTATATAGTCCCTCCATTTTCTCCCAAGAGGAACCTTTCAATGCTTATTATAGAGTTTTGAGGGAATGTTCTCTTCTTCTCTCCCTTCCAACATTATACCCTGATGTGTCAAGTGTTTGATAGCTCTTATAAGTGACTCTTTTCTTTTTGTAATGTATCTTTATGTGTTTCCACTTACATTCATTTTTTAGCATCATTCATCCAAATTACACATTAGCTACTCCTCTTTCATGTTATACCAAACATGTTATCTTGTAGCTACACACACGCATCTCAGTTTATTCATTAATCACATCTATCAAAATATATGACATAATTAGACATACTTATATCCCAACCTAATTTTCAAAATCAAAATTTTCGTGCACATGAGCATATCAGTTCATTTATAATCATGCCTACACAAGTTTAAAAATTGGTCTTAACCAAAACCATCAGCATTAATTGTAGTAAGCCTCATTGTTGAGACTATCATTATAAATTATTAAAGAAGATAAGCCCTTTTAAAATTTTCACCAGAATTATCCACTCTAAAGGTCAGCCTTCTTGTTGATTTTTGTAGTTATAGCCATTAATTTCAACCTCTTTTCCAGTACCAATGATCATGACATCTGTAATCTCAAGTGGATTAATTAGAAAACCACTGTTGGCCCTCATTTTTTATCAAATTTTGCTTATTAAATACACCTAATTTCCATTATATCCAACCATATACCATCGATACATACCTTATTTTGACCAATTTATGCATATTCAGGTATATAAATTATGTTTTTTAATTTTTTAGATATTTTTACAAAAATTGGATTTTAAGTGCATTTTTTGACATAACTAAAAATTATCGTAATGGCTCCATTGAAGTCATACTTGCAAGACACCTGGGCACAAGATGAGCACATATTTAGAAATATTGGGAACCAATGATGGGCATGTACCTATTGGTTCAGTCAAACCGAGATAAAACAAGCCCAGTCAAAGCTGGTCAAACATGACCTGTCAAATTAGTATTTTGTGGGATTTTCCAGATTTTATGTGATTGGATGCATGATTTTGACCAATATATATGGGATTAGGGTATATATGACTGTTAGAGACATTTTAGTCAAGTTTTTTTAATATTTTTCTATTTAAGCCAAGGACATTGAAGGCATGAACATGGAGAATTTGTATGGTTTCATTTTGAGATTTCTGAATATTATGAGTTAATTGGAGAAACCATTTATATATTATTTTTTATGTTCAATGTGGTGAATAATTGACTGAGTTCCAGTAGCTGAGAATTACATTCAGTGTGCAAGGCAAGGGTGGAAGGCCCCCACACCGAGCTAAGTACAATTTTTGGTTAATTTACTTGAAATTTCATAAACTAGTTTTGTTTCATGTTTACTTAGTTATTTAGATGTCTGGAAATCTCTTATTTTTTCTGATGAATATTAGTTTAAATTATAATCTGCATATGAAGGTTCAAACCAGTGTTTAAGTTAAACTCTCCTTCTATCTGATCAAAGAATAGAAACAAGAATTCATCTTCCTTTCTTTTGTTTAAGTTATTTTCTGAATTTCCAAATTTCATACAATGGTATTAATGATGAATAAACTTATAAATAAGGACAACATGGACCTCCTTAGTTAGGAGCCTCTTCTCTTATTCTTTTATGCATCACAAGTTGTTGTTCATCAGTGATTTTGATTTATGTTCATGAAGTAGTATTAAAGAGAAGGTCAACTTAGTTCTCCTAAGTTAGGATCCTCTTCTCCTTCTTATTACATATTTAATTAGAAATTACTTAGTTAAATTTTGTATTTGTAATATGCATTTCTTTCAAGTTCTATAATTTCTCTTCTAAAATTGATTGTAATTGAAATCCATATATTTTGGACATGCTTTCAAGTTTTACAAACCCGGATTGATAATTAAATACTTGTGTTAGTTTACCCAGTGAATCGACCCAACATTTTTGGCATCGTTTCCGAGGAATCATATTTCAAAATAGTCAAATAGGAAAATGAAAAAAAAAAAAAAAACACATCAAAAACATAGGGTTTTTTTTTTTTTTTTTTTTTTTTTTTTTTAATGCCTAGAGATAGAGATCAGAAGGGTAGATTCATTTTTAAAAATTAAAAAAACCAACGTTTTTGGCGAAATTATCGGGGATCGAACTCGGGTCACCCGTGTGACAGGTGGGAATACTCACCACTATACTACAACAACCAACAATTCAACCATCCATAGGGGCAGGACCATCAGGACTAACAACACTAGTTGTTGGGAAACCAACTCTAGAGGAATTAGAAGAAAAAAAAAGATCAGGACAGAGATTGACTCTAATTGAAAGAAAGAGCTTGTTGGCCTTGGAGGTAAAAAGGAAGCACTCACCAAAAGAAACCCCTTTCATATAAATACAAAAGAAAACAAGGATAATAGTTGTTAAAAAATTAGAGCAACCATTTCTTGAAAAAATTAAGATAGTTGAGGAAACACCAAATCAGCCTCATATTGAAACATTACAAATTTCTGAAAAGGAAATGACTAAAGAAGGAGAAAGATATAATATGCCACTTATGACTCCAGAAAAAATAATTCAATATGAGAGACAACAAAAAGAATGGCAGAGAAAAAGAGAGGAAGAAAGGAGAATAGAAGTAGAGAGAAAAAGAGAAGAAGACAGAAGAATAGAAGCAAAAAAAAGAAGAGAAGAAGAAACAAAAAGAGAGTATAATAACAAAACACTACATGATATCGAACAAGACAATGATCATGAATCTACCTTTGGCTTCCCAATATTAGACACAAGAGAAATACTAGGAGAAGAATTGAAAATGAAAAACATTCCACCTTCTGTTTTGCCCAATTTTTATGGAATGTCAACAGAAGATCCTGACTCATTTATGTTCGAATTTGATATCTTATGTCGAACTTATGGATACACAGATGACACATACAAGCTTCGTCTCTTTCTTTCTACTTTGAAAGAAACATCATTAAAATGGTTTATGGGTTTAGGATAACATACCATTTCTTCTTGGGATGACATGAAGATAATGTTTCTTAAAAAGTATCAAGCCTATTGCAGGGCTAAAGACTCAAAAGAATAAATTTTCAGAATGACACAACAAGAAGATGAAAGTTTGGTGGAATACTCAAAAATATTTATCTACAATCTACAAAAATCCAAACAACATTCTCTAAATCCCGATACCATCCGCACAATTTTTCTTAAGGGTATCAGAGATGAATACTTGGATATTCTCAATGTGATGGGAAAAGGAGATATCTCAAACCTACCATTTGATTAGATTGTTGAACTATGTCAAAAATATTCTAGGGGAAGAGAAAAAAGTGGAAAAATGGATGTTACATCAAGAGCTTCCAAATCTGCAACATGAGGAGTAACAAGAGTAGAAATAGAAAGTTTGCTATAAATTTTTAAAACTGATCTTTTAAGCACTTTATGAATACAAGTTGATGTTTGAAAATAAAAGAAGAAGAAAGAAGAACAAGATCAAATCTTATCAATATTTTGTCCAAAGTGTAGGAAGAAACATCCACTTAGAGAATGTCCTTTGGATAGTATACAAGTGTGTGGACTTTGTACAGAGAATCATGCAACTAAAAAATGTCCAAAACTGAAAGAATTGAAAATGGAAGAAGTACAAGGGATATACTCTCTTTACTATATGGCACCAAGGAGAACTTGGCAACCAAGGATGCCTCAAAAATTCCCTCAACATGTATCCAACTATTTATCATCTAGAATACTACCATCCCATTACGCGAATAAACAGAAAATAAAGATAATTAGAGAAAGTGCTAGATATAGTTGGGTCAATAGTGACCTCTTTTATACTAGTTATGATCTATTAATAAGAAAATGTGTTAGATAAGACGAGATTCTAGATATTTTAAAAGCATGTCATGATGAACCATGTGGTGGCCATTTTGCAAACAAGCGGATAGCATACAAGGTGCTCAAATTTGACTACTACTAGCCAACAATATTCAAGGATTCCAAAGCCTATGTCAAGAGATGTGACAGTTGCCACAGAACTGGAAGACCTGTGATATCAGATGAAATGTCATTAAAGCCACAAGTACTCATAGAACCATTTGAGAAATGGGCTCTAGACTTTGTGGGACCAATAAACCCACCTTCAAATAGAAAGAAGTACATTCTAGTATGTACAAATTATGTTACTAAGTAGGTGGAGGAAAAGGTAGTGGCAAGAGCAACAGAAGAAATAGTGGTTTCTTTTATATTTGAATAAATATTTGTAAGGTTTGGAGTTCCGAAACAAATTGTTACAGACCACGGAGCGTAATTCACCTCCAAACTTGTAAGGGATCTTACAGAAAAACATAAAGTCAAACACAGAAAAAAACTCCATACCATCCCCAAGAAAATGGACAAGTGGAGTCCACTAAAAAAAAATTGGAGAATATCATGACAAAAACTGTATAGATGAACAGAAAGGACTGGTCCGAAAAGTTAAGAGATGCACTATGGGCATACAAGATTACATGGAATAACACAACTGGATTCAGTCCATATCAGCTGGTATATGGTAAGGAAGTCATGTTACCCATTGAATTTCAAATTCATACATATAAACTTGCAGCAGAATTGGGAATTGAATTATTTGAAGCACAGCAATATCGAATGATGCAATTAAATGAACTGGATGAAATAATATAGCAAGCAATAGAGCATACATCTCTAGTGCAAGAGCAGAGAATAAAATGGCATGACAGATTCATTAAAAATAAAGTTTTTCATAAAGGAGACTGGGCACTACTGTTTGACTCCAAGTTTAAGAATTTCAAAGCAAAGTTTACAACTCATTGGCTTGGACCATATAAGATAGAAGAGATCTTTGACAATGGAGCAGTCAAAATAAAAAAATTCGATGAAGCATCAATTTCATTTTTTAGTTAATGGACATAGGCTTAAAGTCTACAATAAGCCTATCAATAAAAAGGATTTTCTGAAAAATAATTTCAACAGAAATTGATATGGAAATAATGGAATAACATAGTGATATGCCTTCCTTACTTCCAAAATAAATTAATTAATTAAAAATTTAAATTTAAATTTAAAAAAATTTAAAAAAAAATTAAAAAAATTAAAAAAAAAAAGTGAAAATAATAATAATAATAATAATAATAAAAGAGTTTGGTTGTGAAAATCCAGGATACTGGTACAATACAAACTCGAATTCATATCAGAAAACCAACTAGTTTGGCCAATATGAATTCTCTATTTTGTTTTGTTTTTACTTCAGTTTGATTTTGCAGAAATAATCCTCCAAGAAATGTAAGACTTGAGGACAAGTCTTAACATAAGCAAGGGGGAAGTTCGTAATAAAACTATGTGAACAGTTTGAGCAGTTGTATTGCAGAAGGGAACTGAATTACATGTCAGAAGGGACCTGAAATATCATTGAAAATATCATGTATAAGGGACCTGAAATATCATTGAAAATATCATGTATACGGGACCTGAATTACATGACAGAAGCAACCTGAAACATCGTTGAAAATTTCATGCAAAAAGGACCTGAAACATTATTTACAATATCATTGTTGAATGGACCTGAATTACATGAAACATCATTTACAAATTGCAGAAGGGACCTGGACAACATCAACATTCAAGGAACCTGAATTGATATCAAATGCAAAAACATGAAAGTAAAAATAAGTCTCTACATTCTATCAGAATTTATCTTTGAAGAACCATCATTATGATCATGAGGACATCGGCAACCATCAAACAGTATTTTGATCAAAGCTCATCATCAACCAGTATTAACATCAAGCTATTTTACGGGAGTACAAGTACAGTAAGTGTAAACAAAATTGCTCTTAAAATCTCTATTTTTTTTTAATTCTAGAAATTGTTAAAACTAATTTAACTTGATATTCATTACATTACACTTACCACTTTACATTTTTCTTACCTATATCCTACCTACATTCCACATAAAACAAAACATTATCTTCATTATCCTACCCATCATAATCATATTTCATTCACTATAATCCTATTATTTCCTACAAAATTCCTATTCATTATCCTTTCCCACATTAACCCTCCTACATTAACTCCATTTATATTCATCATTCCATATACCTTTACATTAATCCCAAACATTTTATAAGCATTTTGATCAAAAATAAAGGACTCAATATTTTTCCCTTAAATAATTTTGGTTGACCTTCAAAAAACCACACAAGGTTAGTGTCATAATGGAAAATTTTAATTTTAAAAATGACCTATCCTATGGTCATTTTAAAATAAATTAAGTAATAAGAATAAAATGACAAAAGCTAAGGTATGGAATAAGCGCAATATGCAAACATATAATATGACAAAGCCTAAGTGTGAAAATGAAAACAAAATGCAATGCAACGAAGTTTGAAAAGACATGAAATTATGATGCATACAAACTAAGGTGTGGGCATGCAGCGTAATGAGGACGGCCATGAATGAAAAATGAAATTACAAAGAACGTGGGGATGTGGTGACAAGATGTGTATAAACATCGTGGAAGAAGAAAAGTGTTCAAGACAAAGGAACACAGCCATGAAGGTATGTGAGTCAGAAGGTCGACATATGAAATAGCCAACACATTTCAAAAAGACTACGTAGTGCCACATTCAAACCCTGCGCAAAAATAATGTAAGCCTTCACCATTAAAATGAACAGAGCTTTGTGTTAGCATTTTTATTTCACCATCATGGCCATATTTAGGCTTAGGAAGAAGAGGATGACACTTTGCAAACACATGCACGCGTTTGGCACCTTGTGAAAGACGGAAATAAGGAGAAAACGCAGAGAAGAGGCTGCGAGAAAAGACAGAGAAGCTTGAACCGAGAGAGAGCAACATAAGAAATAGCACATATGTGTGGATAAATAAGAAGGATGTGCATTTTTTTTAACGAATATTGAAGTTCTAGATCTCTGTTGGCCGATTTTATTGAACGCTCCAACAAAATCCAGAAATTTCGTAAAGTGAACAGGTAAGGATTGATTCCGGATTTTCTTCACTGTTGAATGGATTTTAGGGATAGTAAAGCTCGGGATTATGTTTAAGATGTGTTGTTGAAAAATGAGTCAAACTCTAGTTATAAATTCGGGTCTTTGCCACCATTAAACCCGACTCTGCCACCTATGAAATATGTGAAACTTTAGATGTTGGAGAGGATGTTTAACTGAAGTAGCATTGTGAAAACACAGGAGCATGAGGTTGAACTCAGAGATATCTTTGGGATTGCTCTAGATTAGGTAACTGAGTTCAAAATCCTCCATACATAGCCATGATGTTGTCACATGTAAAAAACAGATTTTTACGCAATGTGTGATTTTCGAAAAACACAGTGAGCTATTTCTTGTTGTTCTCATACAAACAGTGAGCCAAATTTGTTGTTTCAATTTCAAATGCATAGTGAGAATTTATCTTTATAGAAGAGGGATCTATCATGAATTCATAAGCATTAGGACATTGTAAGATGATTTTTGATTGATTCTTACACAGTGAATTTCGTTTTAGAGACAGAGAATTCATTTCTACACCAAAAACAGAGGAGGAAGTTTTTTGAGAATTTGATAAAACAGAGATTGAAAAATGGGAGATAGAGAAATAAAAATGTTTTAAAAATGTTTTTATGATATTTATACATAAAGAAAAATTGTTTTTATCAATTTTTGAGAAAACAGTGGACTCATTCTTGCTGAGGGTTAAATAAGGTTCATAAGTCAAATAATTTCATTTCTTTTGAGGAGCTTCAGAGAAGAGGTAAGCATAATTTTCATGAATAAAAGGCATGAATAAATTAACAGAGATATATATGTGTGTGTGTGCATGAATTTTTATTTATGATGAGAATGTTGACAATAAAAGGGTATATAAATTTCTTTACAAATCACATGGCCACCAGAATATAGCCAAATGAATTCCAGATAGAGAATTGGGAAAAGGAAACTATAGAAAAACTATATCAGGCAGGATTGATAGGCTTCCTACAAAAATTTAATGGACACAATGAAAGTGTCACTGAAGAATTCATAAAAAATTATGCCACCAAGAACAAACAATGTTGGGGAACCTATCTATTCCATTAAGCCCGGAATTCATTTCACAGTCTCTATATCTTCCACTTTCAGGAGAACAATACCATAAGGGCTTACACTTCAAAGATAAAGGGTGGACTTTCTTCTTGGAAAAACATAGAAAACGATAATTTGATAGGACAAAGGGCATCCTAAGGGAGTGGTCCGATGAACCATGGGAAGAATTGGTATTAGTCATACAGATATTTTTCACATGTGATACCAAGTACAGTGTAGTACATCTTTACCACATCAAACTACTTCAGCACATAAAGGGAGAAGTAAAAATCAATCTACCATACTTCTTCTCTAATAACTTGGTCAAAATTATAGAGAGTGTGAAAAATGAGACTAAAACCAAAGAAACAAAGATCTACCACTAGGGGCTTGTTAAAATTCTTGTATAATATCAAGTGAAAAGTAAGGGTTTAGTGTGGAAGGAATTGTTAGCCCAGCATCATTTTGAGGAACAAGTAATAGAGGAGAAACTGAAGCCAGTTCATGAGACAAGAAGCATAATGAACTCTCCCTTCTATCCTAGGTAAAAGGTCCAAGAAACAACAATATATTATCATGGTTGAAAGGAAAACATATTTTCTATCTATTCATAGGAGACATGGGAGGAAAATTCAATAAGATTGGTGGAAAATATTTGTAAACGACACCAACATAAAGTGGACTCGTGGGAAGGAGAATCTTGAGGGATTTTTTAATCACCTTAACTCCATTTCCACAGAAATTAAGTTTATTATGGAGGTTGAAGAAAACAGGAGCATTCCTTTTTTGGACGTTCTTGTCACTAGGAATGAGGATGGAAAACTAGGGCATCGGGTGTTTAGAAAGAAAACTCATACTGATAGCTATCTTCATGTTGATTCCTACCATCATCCAGCTCAAAAGTTTGGTGTCCTTAATACCCTTGCCATCAGAGCCATGAGGATTTCTGATGTTGAACACCTTAGTGAAGAAATCAGTCACTTGTCATACGTATTTAGGGATTTAGGTTATAAAGAAAGAGATATCAAAAAATCCCTAAAAAGAGTTGAGGGTTCGATCTTACCTCAGAAATTCCATGAACCTCAAGAAAACGGGGGTAGGGTTTTTCTACCATACATTAAGGTTGTTACTGCTAAGATCGCCAAGGTTCTGAGAAAGAACGATATTTTCGCGCAATTTTCAACAACAAGGACTATTAGGCAGAGAATGTGATCAGTTAAAGATGGATAAGCCCTAAACAACTCAAAGGCGTGTACAAAATTGACTATTCGTGCGGGAAAATTTATATTGGTGAAATCGGGCATTCGCTTCAGAAACGACTTAAAGAGCATGGAGTTGATATTAAGTATCAATAATCACGCACCTCAGCCCTTGCGGAACACTCCTCGAAAACCAAACATCAAGTGCGTCTTGAAGATGTAAGGATCATTGCGAGAGATGAGCACTATCAAAGAAGGAAAGTAAGAGAGGCCCTTGAGATTATAAAACATCCAGATAATCTTAATAGGGATGGGGGATGTGAAATCAGTGACAGTTGGAGACCTCTTCTTCGACAAATATGTTCCTCAAAAATGACATCCTCCCAGGTATAGTTTTTCAAGTAAAAGATCTCAAGTATGTTTCTCTTCTTTTGAATTCTAATATCATTTTAATAATTAAAGTTCTTACTTCTAATAATTATCCTCATTAATTAATTTTTATTTTGTCTAAAAAATAAAAATTAACTAATTAATTAATAATTATTAGTAGTATCTACTATAACCCTAAAAAAATTTCCCTAACATAAATTAAGTATAATATTAATTAGTAAATCAAATATACATTATTAATTAAATATACATAATTAAAAATAAAAATAAATAATTAGTTACTTTATTAATATTTATTTATGTATCTTTTTAATTTTAACAATTATTGATATTATAACCATCTCTAAAAATTTAGGATTTTTTTAGTTAAATGAAGATTTAAACCTTATTACAAATCCTAAATTAAATATATCAATTTAAATAAAATTAACTAAATTAGTAACTATATAATAAAATAAATAATTATTTACTTAATTAATATTTATTTAGTAAAAAATATTAATATTAATAAATTAGTTAGTTTATTTTATTAAATACTAATTAATTTTGATTATTAGGTTTATTAATTATTTTCTCAAGCCTCATAATAAAAAAATTTAGGATATTATCACATAAAAAAAAATTAAAATAAAATTAGTTCATCTTATTAATAGTTATTATTATTGAACTATAATAAAATTATTAAATTAGAAATAAAATTATTAAAATTAATAAAAATGGAAATGAAATAAAATTATTTCCTATTGGTTTTTTTTAATTTAACTATATATATATAATAAAAATTAATGAACTCTGGTTGGCTTTTTTCATATCCTTCTTCACTATTAATGGCCTAAAACCCCTTTCTCAATTCTTCATTCAAATGTCTAGATGATGGATCCCCGTTGGGATTCGAAACGTCGACAAATGTTCCTTAATACTGTGGATAATCTGGGAAGCTCTTCAATAAATGATTACCACATGAGCTTAAAAACCAAAAGAGACAAGTAGCAAAGAAAAATATCTTGAAGTACAAGTTGTTGAACCACCTCCCACGGCAAAACAAATTGATGAAATCATTGAGAAAACGCAAAGAGAAGTCTATGAGGAAACTATGGAGAAGGATTCATACTTTGACAATGTTGAATTAGGAGCCACCTCATTTTCCAAAGATACAAGAGAAGAGGAGATAGAGTTGCACCTTAACAAGATAAAAGAGTTAACAAAGAAATTGGAGGTCAGCAGAATTCTAGAAAGGAATTTGAAAAAGGAAAACAAGATGTATAAGAAAAAAAATGAAAAACTGATCAAAGAAAATGAAAATTTGAATGAGAAAGTTGGGAAATTAGAAACAAAGAATACTCTTCTTTCCAAGCAAGATTATAGGTGTCTTAATGACAAAAACACATGGAAGTACAAGAATGAGAGACAGAAGGTCATGGCTAAAATTTACAAGGGAGAACAGTACAAAGGAATTGATTGTCTTCAACAAGTAACATATTAAGGGGCATCAGGATCAGGTACAATGGGTACATCAAAACTCATAAGGTCAAAGAGGAGAAAGCAAGCATGAGGACATGATTGCAAATCAGCAAGGGGGAGATGTTAGCCCTCGATTTTTATCAAATTTTGCTTATTAAATACACTTAATTTCCATTATACAACCATACACAATCCATACATACCTTATTTTGACAAATTTATTCATATTCAGGTATATAAATTATGTTTTTCAATTTTTAGATATTTTTACAAAAATTGGATTTTAAGTGCATTTTTTGATAGAACTAAAAGATCCCATAATGGCTCCATTGAGTCATACTTGCAGGACAATTGGGAACAATTTTACCACATATTTAGAAATATTAGGAACTAAGGATGGACGTGTAACTATTGTTTCGGTCAAACCGAGCTAAAACTAGCCCGGTCAAAGCTAGTCAAACATGACCTGTCATTCAGGAAATAGGCCAAAATTAGTATTTTGTGGGATTTTCCAGATTTTGTTTGATTGGATGGATGATTTCGACCAAAATAGATGGGTTTATGATAGATATGACTGTTAGAGACATTTTAGTCAAGTTTTTTTAATATTTTTCTATTTAAGCCAAGAACATTGAAGGCATGAATATGCAAAATTTGTATGATTTCATTTTGAGATTTCTGAATATTGTGAGTTAATTGGAGAAACCAATTCTATATTCTTTTCTTTGTTCAATGTGGTGAATTATTTATTGAGTTCCAGTAGCTGAGAATTACTTTCAGTGTGCAAGGCAAGGGTGGAGGGCCCCCACACCCAGCTAAGCACACTTTTTGGTTAATTTAGCTGAAATTTCATAAACTAGTTTTGTTTCATGTTTACTCAATTATTTAGATGTACAGAAATATCTTTTGTTTTTTGATGAATCTTATTTTAAATTATAATCTGCATATGAAGGGTCAAACCAGTGTTTAATTTAAACTCTCCTTCTATTTGATCGAGGAATAGAAACTAGAATTCATCTTCCTTTCTTTTGTTTAAGTTATTTTTTAAATTTCTAGTTTTCATACATTGGTATTAATGATGAATAAACTTATAAAGAAGGACAAAATGGACCTCCTTAGTTAGGATCCTCTTCTCTTATTCTTTTAGTATCATAAGATGTTTTTCATCAGTGATTTTGATTTATGTTCATGAAGTAGTATTGAAGAGAAGGTCAACCTGGTTCTCCTAAGTTAGGAGTCTCTTCTCTCTCTTATTACATATTGAATTAGAAATTATTTGGTTAAATTTTATATTTGTAATATGCATTTCTTTCAATTTCTATAATTTGTCTTCTAAAATTGGTCGTAATTGAAATCCATATATTTTGGACATGCTTCCAAGTTTTACAAACTCAGATTGATAATTAAATACTTGTGTTAGTTTACCTAGTAAATGGACCCAACAACCACATGTATGTATCTATTATACTTCTAAATGTTCACTTTTACAAAATGCATCGGGGGACCTACAACAAATCCCAAGTTAGGACATAACCATTCATTACACTATTACACCTAGCATTCACTTTGCACATGTTGATAATCAATATACTAGCCATGATCATATTGTTATAACCAACACATAGAACAAGAAATTTTCAAACCAATTAACTCTCTAATAGAGTCACAAACACTATACCTTCATTTATTCTACAATAGACCCAATCCATTCTAAGTGTTGAACCTGGAAGCTCTAATACCACTCTTTAACATAACTCGTACTATCCCTAAGGGCCTACTAAGGGTAGAAAGAAGAAATTACTTTGGTGAACCGACCTCTAATGTCTAGTTATGGAGATATGATCTAAATTTTGTTATCTTTCTTAACTTCCTCATTACTTAAAATGGATGGCATCGTTACATTTATCTCATCAATACCTTTCCAACAATACAAATTTTTCCTCAATTTGACTCTTGGATCAAAATATATGGTCGATTAAATATTAGTCTATCAATTCTTGCCACATCATCTGACACACGATGTGGTGACACGTGGATTCCCAGTCATAGCCACATCACTGCCACATGGAACAACTACCATAGTTGTCGACTCATTCATGTCTAGTGTCACATGTGCAAGTGATTCCCTTTTAGCAGTAGTTAAATACAAACAAAGGAATAAAGGGAATATATAAGAGGTGTGTATGCCCCTTCATGACCACATCACCTTGGGAATAAAATCTTGGTGGGTTCCTTTTTAGCCCCCCATCGAAATTTCCAGGGAAGAGCTTCTGAGGTTAGGTGGAAGTTTCCCCATCATGCTACCACGTCCAAATACTAGGAAGTGTATCAACCAAATGCATGCGGTCTTATAGCCTCCATAGACCCTCCTCATGGGTGAATTCACTCTCAATGGACCCCTCAGAGCCACATCACCCCAAAAATTAAATCCTAGCCATTCTACTATGCCCTCCATTTAAATCAACTAGGGTGACATCAGCATATTTTCTCGTCAGGGTGACATCACCTGCCCACATGGATCCATTCTAGGAGTGCCACGTGTCACTTGTATATAAGCCACTTGGCCCCACAAAAACCCCAAATACATGTGACATGTGTCCTGCCTTCCAGGTCACCACGTCACTCTAAGGCCATGTCATCTGCCATGCTAGACATGGTCCCATCAGTCTTCAACTGTGCAATAAAGTGAAATTTCATGTTATAAAATATATGTGGTGTCCTCCGTCAAGTTATGTCGAATGTCAAGTAGATGGCCCCATTCTTCCACATCATCCCAACAATAACATCTCGGGAGTTACCATCTTTCCTCTCTTTGAATATTTGGGAAAATTTCTTCGAATTCTATCCAACAGTGAGGAACGTGCTTATCAAACCAATCGAAAATATTCAACAGGAGGTTTCCCTACCAACAGGCCCCACCATGCCACATCACCTCGGCAATTAAATCTCGACAAGGTTGAAAATGCCTCCACTTGTAACCTCTAGGGTAATTCCTTTAGGGTTTCGTGGACAACATTGATGCTTCTACAAAATCAAATGGTTCAGATTTCTCCCGCTTACGCACCCTTGGTCATGGCACCTAACCATATCGTGAGACTGGGGGTCTACATTTTATTCCCCTAACAAAAAAATTCCAACCCCCGTGCAGTATAACATATCCACTTGAGGCCCCATCCTTGACTCTTGGTTACACATTGGTTACCATGACTTGATGGTCAGACCTTAATGTCTTAAGGCTCAACCCCCTTCCATATCCATACAAGTACATAAATATACATATATGTATTATCGTGAAGCTCTTAGAGCTATACCTATTGAGATTATATTGTGTGCACATACACAGTATCTAATCTATCCTTCCTGAACTTATAGAGGCTTCAACCCAACCTACAATTATATATTTATTTAGGCGTATATGTATGTTATACCTCTTGAGCTTGAAACTGATAAAACAAGGCTTAATAGAAAATCCTTTAATTACAAAATAAATACAACAGATATATATTCCTCCATTCATACTTAAGCTTAGTGGACCATTTTTAGGCCCGTAGTGGTCCAGAGATCTACAAGTCTCTTCAATTGATAAATAAATAGAGAATAAGCTTAGGAATGCATACAAGAATCCATTCATTTACTCAAGAATCAACATTCCAAAAACATGTTGGAAATTTCATTCCATATTAGATCATGGGAATAACCAACATGTTAAATCAATACCAAAATAGGAAATTTCATTCCACAAGCATGCAGAAAATCACATTCCATAACATATCATAAGCATTGGACCAAAACATTGAAACAATAACAAAATATGCTTTAAGCCCTCACATTTAACATATGCTTGACATTCAAGGTGTAAATCTTAAATACAATTATCTAATTGAATGTGTTCAACAACTGATATTAGTACTTAAACTCTCCACCCAACCATAAACAAACGGCATCCAAGTCTTTCTTTTCAGTGTCACCCCCAAGCCATATTTCAAAGCTTGAGGTTGTCTGCTTTCAAAGTAATTTTAAACCATATTATTATTTGAAACAAGGTGTCTCAAAGTTACCTCTCCTCCACCCACTAGCTATCAAAACTCAAATAAACATAGTGAACCTCTTCGCCTGCATACAACCATCATCCACTCAGGTGATTAAACCAATATCAATAGTTGAAACAGGGTGTCTAAAGGCCACACTGCCTTCACCCACCATCTATCAAAAATTTCACATCAGTAAATTAGACCAATACCATCGATTGAAACAGGGTGTCCCAAGGCTACACTACCTTCACCCACAAGTTATTCAAAATTTTCACATCAGGAAAGGAATGCCTTTCTTTTATACATAGGGACTTATAATACAGCATCCCAACATTTCCAGGGATTTGGAAAAAAAAAATTAATTTATATGTGGAGAGAGAGATCAATTTAAATATAAGATTTTTTTATCATTTGTGTTTCCTCTGAAGTAATAAAAATTCACTCTCCAGTACCCTTTCAGTGGAACTTCACATGTGTTCTCGGCCCAACCCCATGGAAATACCATCAGTTGTTATCATCCCACTAGCCCTAGGTGCCTCCACCTCTTGTAAGTTATCAACCAACATAGTCTCTAGTGGATTTATCAACCCTATATGGAACAACCACTACTTAGTGATTATTATCTAGCATGCCTTATTGGTTTCTCAGCTGGACTATCAATTGAGCTCACTATGTGATTATCAACCAGTAAGCCTCATGGGTTTCTTAGTTTTTCTATCATCGGAGCTTATCTATGATTTTAAACCAGCAAGCCTTATGGGTTTCTCAATTGTGCTATCATTAGAGCTTTTCTATGATTATCATCCAACAAGCCTCATGGGTTTCTCATTTGTGTTATCATCAGAGCTTCTCTTCTCCCAGAATTCTCCCAATCCTTGTATTCTATTCTTCCCTCTTAGAAAATTAGTTGGATCACTAGGAGTCTTTCAGACTCCCTATATTTTCATGTTCCCCTTATCTATTTGTGTGTATACAAATCATGCATCGTTTCTTTCTCTTTCCCTGTAGGATTCTCTCAACCTCCCTTCTCGTGGTCATTCCAACTTAATGTAGTGTATCCTCCATGTTTTTCCATAGACCAACCATCTATCCATGTCATGTGTCTACACAAACTCTCCTTGTGGCTAATGCTTCCCATACAACAATGTTACCGATGAAATACGTAACCTCAATGTTACCTACTTTTTGAAGTATCAACAAAAACACCTGATTTTGAAAAAGTGGCGATGCAGAATCAAGAAAAAAAAATTGAGCATGTTTTTGGCAATTTAAGTTTTTTTCATTTTATTTTATTTTTTTTAATTAATTTTTTTTTTTTTAAGTGGTGTTTTTTATATCGATTTTGAATAGTGGTGGTGTATCATCACCAACGTTTTTTTATAGGATTGATTTTGACACTATAAATTTTCTAATGTCTTCTTCTTCTGTGAGATGTTTATTTTTAAGTGCATTTATGTACTTGTGTTTTAAAAATAAAAAAATATTTTTTCTTTAAATAAAAACTTATAATGATATCTTCACTTTTTCACATACATAAAACATGGAAAAAGGGTCAATATTCTAAAGTTTATATTTTCTACATGTTTATGTATTGTTAAATAATTTTTGAATGCACATCAAAAAATTGTCGCTAAAAAACCAATATTTTGAACCATATGACAAAAAAATACAATTTTTCAATATAAATACAATGCAAAAAATACACTTTTACAGAGTTTTTGTTGGAAAAAACATGTTAAATAAACTAATTTTTTGGGAGAATATTAACAAAAAAAACTTAAGAAAACAACATTTTTATTGAATTTTATGTCAAAAAATAATAGCAATCACATGTTTTTTGCAAAAAAAAAAAGGGTTGTTCTCATAAAATATCAAAGTCTAAACATTACAAGTAAAACTGATTAATAGTTCTAAAAAATAAGTTTTGTTTGCAAGCATAACTTAAACATCATCAACAATATCAACTAATACATCTTCAACATCATCTAGAACAGCATTGATGGCTTCTTCTGCAGCATTTTCTTCTTCATTTTGATCATCGTCGTCTTCTAATGGATCTTTCATGTCAGCAATTCTTCCAAAGTGTCCCTTTCCAATCATTCCATATAATGGTGGTTGAGGTTCCTTTGCTTTTTTTGCCACACGTGATTCATTAAAATCCCCTTTACTCAAACCAACTTCTTGCTTCGCATCTGGAAGGAATTTAAGAGCGTTAATTCTTTGTTGAATAAATTTTCATTGAACTGGGTCTTTCTCAATGGCAATGCAATTTCTTCCTTTTAGTAGGCAACATGCTAGTGTTGTACCTAATCATCAAGCACAAAAAAAATAAGTAAGAAAATTAATATGGAGACATAAAAAGTAAAAAAGATAATATTTAAATTTAAATTTGTATAATAAAACTTACCTGAACCTGAGAATAAATCCAAAACCCATTCTCCTTCATTTGAACATAGATCTATAAGATAGTTAATCAATGCTTGTGGTTTTTGATAAATGTTAACTATATCTCCTTTTTCATCTTTATCCTCATATGTTAGTTTTCTTACAACTGCATCATAAACCAATACTTGACTATGACTCTTCCCATCTACTTGATTCATAATAATATGCTTATAGCTATCGTCTTTTGTCCAACATTCAACATGGATGAACTCACAATCATTTATAATAGGCTGATCTTCGAAAGAAACAATATTTGACTTTTGCCTGTAACATAACATAGTAAAAGTTCAATTAAATTTTACATGAATAAAAAAATTTAGGAGTAATCAAACATACAATTTCAAAGTCTTACCATGTAAGTTGCATCCTTGAGTTTGATTTACCCTTGAAGCTTGTTAATAACATTGGAAACTGTGTGTCTGAATGAAATGTCACAAATCACCAAAGTGGTGATGTTGTCACTTCTTGAAAACCCGTAACCACTTTACTAAAATCTTGATAAGTATATGGTTCTCTATCATATTCAATGTCTAGGAAATTGAAACCATGAGGAATATCTGCAATAACTAGGCCATATTCCCTTTTAGGTATTAGTGATGCAATGTCTTCACAGTCACCTTGTATTATTTGATATTGGACACTGTCGAGCTCATTCCAAATGTAATGATTAAGAGTAGGATCTAGTTCAACATTCATAAGATGTTTCCTTCTCATGTTCTCCATCTTAATTTTTTCAATAAAGCTTTTGAAAGTATCTGGTACTCCATTTCCATCCTTCTTTGACATCTTTAATGACATAAAAATATATATATAGATATGTATAAGTAATAAAATAAAAATAGTTAAAATATGAATAAAATAAATTTATAAATCAACATACTTTATTGAATGCAATATAAAACTCTTTTAGTGTTGATGTAGAACTTGCTTCTGGGTAGTTGCGTACAACATCATCCCAACTGTCTTCATTCAACATTTTAACCATGTGTTCTTGTATTTTCATAAAAAAATTCTGACTGAATAAATCAAGTTAAAAACGTTAATATATTGACATGTATAACAAATTCTACCAACATCATTATGTTTTATTTAAAATAAAATTATAATGAAAGAAATAATTCAAGAAACTTACTTTTGAAATTCTACACACATTTCTTCCATTGATAATTCACCCGACTTCACACGGGCTAATACTGATTTGACTAATTTATCATCCTTCACACCTTGCATTGTTCTCCAAGGTGTAATAGTCATATCCTCTGGAAGCTGCTTCATTTCAGGACCCCCCTTACTTTTGGTACATATTATGGGTTTACTCTTTCTAACCTTCTGATTTTTTATGGAAATATTCTCCCACCGATCAAAAATCTCATCAATCAAATCCAATACCTCCCCAGTTCTAAATGCCAACTAAAAAATGTTATCTGTGCCTCTGAAGAGATTTGTATTCAATTTTCCATCTTTTGCTTTTTTTTCATCAATTTGATAACCTGTTTCCATTAAACATTCCTTTCGAAATGCTACACTAACTTGTGGCTTATCCCCATGACATTTTTCTATGAATTCATTATGAATAAATCTGACCCTTTGGATGAAAGTTATTTTCATTATGTACTCAATATCTACATTATGATCCCATGCCAATAACTTTGATTCCATTTCTGTTAAGCCAGCATAAATGATGCATTTCACTGTTTGAAAAAGATAGTTATTGGGATATTCTGCAATCAATTGTCTCTTAGCCTCTATTGAATGGTTCCCTCCAATTACATAATATTTATAATCAAAACATTTTGTCTTGTCAAATGCTTTTTTGTTGGGAACCTGACATGGATCGACAAGAACCACATAATCCACCACATGCGCATATGGATTGAACCTGAACAATGTTTTCAGATTATGTACATGTAGGTGATGGGCCTTTCTAATTTTATATTGAGATTGTCCTTCATCTGGGCCATAAAATTGGTTAACATTAAGCTCAAATGTTTGGCCACCAAGAATTAATTTATTCTTCCTCAACTCTTGTCGAATATCATTTTGTTTTGTTTTAATAATGCCATCCTCTAACTCAGCACCTGGTGTTATGATTTCTCTGCTTCCGTAAGAGCTTTCAATTTGTTCTTCACTGCTGCTCACGACCTTTACAGGTTCACCAATATTTGATTTCCTAGTCTTATTGGATAACATATCAGTTTTTTTATAAACAAGCTCTCCTTCATGAAGTACAAGAGAGAGATCTTTGGCAATTTTTCTTTTTGGTGTCTGATCTGTTTTCTCCTTTTTCACAATAGTTCTCATCTCCTCCTCACTAATTCTATCATAATTTATGTTTCATGTTCGACACCTTCAAAAGAAACCTGTTTAAGTTTACTAGATTGACCCACCTTAGTGACTCTTGGTTGATCCCCTCTTTGTACTGTTGCAGTGTCACGAGCTATTTCTTTTTGCTTCAATCTCCTTTCCTCTGCTTTGTCTTTGTGGAAATTTTTGATCACATCCATAACATTTGGCACCAACATATAAATAATATCAAACATGTTTGAAAGACCCGGAACAAAATCCTATGAAACAAAATAAAACATGTCAATGATCAATAATTTATAAAAAATTGAATCATCCTTACAATAATGCATAGAGGAAATAAAAATAAGCATACTTACAATGTTATTTGCAATGCTGTTCGCTATTTCTTCAGAAAATTTTGAAGTTATTTCATCTGTGTCGTACTTGACGATTGATAGACGATATCTAACCTTCTCACGTTTCTGAGCCTTCCTTGCTAGAGCATAAATAGTGTTTGTATTCAGGACCATACATATGTCTCGTACTCTTCCCATCACATCATATGGCTCATTTAAGTCAATCATACCACAAATCAGATAGATGTGTATATCAGCCTCTGTTTCACTGTCTTCAAGATACCATGAGAGATCAGTTTTATCTATTTCCTCGGCGTTCTTCTAATCAGAAATAAGCTTTAATGAACCTGGTGCCCCACTTGGTTGACTTTTATTAGTGTGTGCAACAATATCCTTATTGCGTCCAACAGTGTCCATAGTGCGTCCAGCTGCAACTTTAGATTTGGGAGTTGTATGCATAGTGCGTCGAGCTGCAGCTGTAGATTTGGGAGCTGCTACCGTAGATTTGGGAACTGCTGCCCTAGGTGCAGAAACATTCACAAAAATCTTTTTTGATGCCATTTTCCTGATATATATATATATATATTAGTTAATGGAAAAATATTGTGGATAAAATAAATTTAATAAACAAAATTTATTTCTAAAACTAAATAGTTTGAAATTAAAGCAGTAAAATTAACTATAAAAATTTTCATTTAAAAACAAAATATTATAAATCATATGTATATATATCTATATAATATGTTTTGAATACATTTTATAAAAAATTTAAAAATGTGTTTAAATTGTATAAAATAATTTAAAAAAAATAAACTAGTATTTTCAAACTTCAGTTTTTTTTTAATATTTAAAAAAAAAAAAAAAATTACTAACTATTTATAACAAATGTTATAATATTATATACTTTTTTATTTTTTTAATTGTATTGTTATATAGTTTTTTAATTAATTTATATTTTTATATTAAAACAAATGTTTTTTTTTAATTTATTATATTGTAATTTTTTTTTTTAATTATATAATGTTTAAAAACAAAACATAATTGTTGTTTAATGAATTATATATATATATATATATATATATATATATATATATATTTGTTATATTTTGAAATTTTTAACAATTATTATTTAACAATGTTTTTATTATATTATATAACATTTTTTTTTTAATATATATAACAATGTTTCTATAAACTTTTAATTGTTTTATTAAAACAAATTATTTTAAAAAAAAAATTAAGAACAAAAAAAAATAAAAATAAAAAAGTCAAAATTATAAAATGTTTTGTTAAAACAAATTATTAAAAAAAATAAAAAAATAAAAAAAAAATTTATTATATCACAATAATGTTTTGTTTTTAAACATCATATAATTTCAAAAAAAAAAAAAAAAAATATAATAAATTTAAAAAAAAAACATTTGTTTTAATATAACAATATAATAAATTTAAAAAAAAAACTATATCACAATACAATTAAAAAAGATATGTGTGTGTGTGTGTGAGAGATATATAACAAAACAATAATGAAAAAAATTAAAGATTTAAAATTAAAAATAATAAAACAAAGATTTAAAATTAAAAAAATATAATATAATATAATATAAAATAAAAAAATTCTCAAAAAAAAAAAAAAAAAAAATTATTTAAATAATGAAATCACTGATATATTTATGATTAAAAAAAAAAAAAAATGTTATAATACTACTTTTTTTTTTTATGTGCATGGTCGTTTTATGGATTTTTCTGTCTAAATGAACCTATAAGTCTTAAAAAAAAAAAAAAAAAAAAAATCTAAATTTTTGTTCTTAAAACCCTAAAATTTTTTTTTTTTTTTGCATTTTCTTCACTAAAAAAATATAAAAAAATCAAGGTTTTTGAACCTAAAAACCTTAAAAAAGTAGTTTTTGGACACAAAAAAACTATAGAAAAACAGATTTTCCCCAAAATCGTCTTTAAATTGACAGAATAGAAGGAAAACTAACCTTTGAAATGCAAAAAGTTGTTGTCACCAATGCCAACACAACGCCTCCACAAAATTACGAATAGAAACACAATGCCTCCAATGCCAATGCAATGCCTTCACGAAGTTACCAATGCCAATACAACACCTCCACAAAATTACCAATAGCGACACAACGCCTCCAATGCCAATGCAATGCCTCCACGAAGTTACCAATGCCAACGCAACACCTCCAGAAATTTGCTCTAACAAATACCAGAAAACTTGATGTGATGTGATGAATAGAAACAATCATTCCTTTTAAATAGCGTATATTGTCTGATTGGTTTACTGTTTAACGAATGTGGGATTAAAATTTCAAATTTAAAATATTTACATTTAGTTTATTATAGTTCATACTATAGTTAAAATACTTATTATTTGCATGTAGTTATCATAATTAATATTTACATGTACTGAATCTTGAATAATTCAAATATAATCTCAGATTAAAAATTAAAATATGAAATACTTACATGTAGTTAATTATAGTTTAAATAGTTAATATTTACATGTTGTTATTTTTGTAAATATTTACATGTAGTCAATCTTAAACCATTCAAATAAGAAAATTATTTTAGTTTCAAAGACATGCATGAAAGGCATATTTTGTGGATATTTTGAATATAAAGTATGGTGAAATATTTGAAGACCAACAGTTTATTAATAAATTTTGAAATATACTTTAGATGAATATAACGTAAGTTTAAAATTTAAAATTTAAAATATTTACATGTAGTCATTATAGTTAAAATAGTTAATATTTGCATGTAGGTATTATAGTAATATTATAGTTAATACTTACATCTAGTCAATATTAAATCATTCAAATAAAAACATTATTTTAGTTTGGAAGGCATCCATGATAGAAATATTTTGTGGATATTTTGAATATAAATATCGGTAAAATATTTCAACATAAACAGTTTATTAAAAAAAATGTTAAATACATTTTTTGATTAATATTTGTACCAAATATATGAAATGAAAATTTTGGAGGGAAATTTTTTCGCGAAATCTTTTGGAGGGAAATTTTTTCGCGAATTTTTTTGGAGGGAAAATTTGGAGGGAAATTTTCAGTCTTTAAGCTATATATTGTAAGTGGGAGAGAAATTTGTATCATTCAACCTATTCTTGTTGAAAGCCATGGTTTCTTCTGATAGCGAAGTTTTTCTTTCTAGAACATCAACATCTTCGTCACGCAACAACTCTATTCAGAGTGATGAATATAACGGGAGTTCGTTCACCATGAATAGAGAGTCAAAAAATCGACTTGTTCGTTATCCTAAAGATGATGAGAACAAAATTGATGAGGTGCAGCAAAATGAAATTTCTATAAATCGAGCGCCAGTTATACCACTTACTCTTAATCCTAAGGATTATGAAAGCAATAGTGATGAAGGGCATGATGAAGAAATTCCAGAGTCAAAAGTTTCACTTCGTCCTAATCCCAAGGATTATGAGGACACCATTGATGAAGAGGGAGATGAAGAATATCCACTTCAGCTTAATCCTAAGGATTATGTGAGAACAACAATTGAAGAGGGTAATGAAGAATCTGTAGAGTCAAAATATCCACTCTGTCCTAATCCTGAGGAGTATGCCAGCACCACTGATGAAAAGGGGGATGTAAATTTTCCAGAGTCAAAATATCAAATTCGTCCTAATCGTAAGGATTATGCGAGCACCACTGATGAAGAGGGGAATGATAATGTTTCAGAGTCAAAACATCCACTTCTTCCCAATCCTAAGGATTATGCTAGCACCATTGATGAAGAGGGAAATGAAAAATTTACAGCGTCAAAATTTCCACTCCGTCCTAATCCTAAGGATTATGCAAGCACCACTGATGAAGAGGGGGACGAAAAAATTCTAGAGTCAAAATTTCCACTTCGTCTTAATCCTAATGATTATGTCAGCACCACAGATGAAGAGGGGAATGAAGAATTTTCAAAGTCAAAATATGCACTTCGTCCTAATCCTAAGGATTATGTCAGCACCACTGAGGAAGAGGGGAATGAAGAATTTGCAGCGCCAAAATATCCACTTCGTCCTAATCCTAAGGATTATGCCATCCCCACTGATGAAGACGGAGATGAATTTCTAAAACTAAAATTTTCACTTCATCCTAATGATAATGATTATAATTTAACCACTGATGAAGGGGGAGATGAAGAATTTCCAATAAATATAGATTCAAGGCATTCACTTATTCCTAATCCTAAGGATTATGAGAGCTTCAGTGAGGAAGGGGGGTGGGCAGGATGAAGAAATTCTAGTGAATACAAATTCAAAGCTTCCACTTATGCCTAATCCCAAGGATTATGAGAGCAACACTGAGGAAGGGGAGGATGAAGAGTTTCTTGCAAATGATAATTTTAGAGGCACAGATCTGAATATTGCATTTTCTCCAAGTGACCATTTCAAAGACACTCATGGTGATGAAGAATTGAATCCTCCCAGGGAAGAATTTGAAAGCATGGGTCAAGATGGTGAAGAATTTCTTTTGAGTCAAGGTTACAAAAGTGCCGATGATTCTTGTGAAATGTTTTCTTCAACTGATGATGGTAAAGAAAATTTTCCACGCAATGATGTTGATGAATTTCTTAACTATATTGAGGATGATGATAGTGGGGATAATATTCCTCCTAATGGTGATGAAACTACTTTTACAAAGGATGATGGAATGATGAAGCCGTTGCAAGCAAATATTGCAACTAGGAGTAGGAGTAGACCTTTTCATATCAATCCAAAGCATTCCAGTTATACAAGGGCGAGGAAAAAATATCTCATGACAAAAAGTTATGTCGTTCATTTGATTTCAAGTGAATGTTGTCGAAGGGATTGCTTGAAAAATATGGATTTCAACTTTGCTTTGGAGAAAATGAAAACATATATGTCAATGAATAAAAGCATGCAAAATTCATATTTAGTGGGTTGCATGCAATCTACACTAGCAGGTTATTATTATCATATTGGGAATGTATTGCTTTGCAGAAAGGCGTTCAAAATGTTGTATTCAATTGGTAATTGTCGTTTTTCAAGAATCCGGGATAGATTGGAAAAGGATCCCACATATTATTCAGAAGCACGTTATAAACGGGAGGTGGGGCCATTTGCAAATACTGCTAAGACATGGATGAAAGACTTCTTTTCAAATCATGGAGAGTGTATGCCAAATAAAGACACAATACATATTCCAGATAATTTCTCGAGACGAGAAATATTCATGGTATACAAAGATTATGCAGAAGCTGTTGAAGGAATTGGTAATTTTATTACATATTCTTATTTTACAAGGATATGGAAAACTGAATTCAATAATGTTCGTATTCCTAAGAAGACAAGGATGGGGATTTGCAGCACATGTGCTTCTCTTAAAGAAAAAAGAGATAAATGTCAAGGGGCAGAAAGAGGTATGTATTCAAAACATTGTTTTTTAAAATTTGATACTTATCAACTATGAAAATATATTTATTCATATGTTTCTTTTATTTTATGTACAGATTTCGTTGTCAAAGAACTTCAAGACCATCGCAATCAGCAAACAAGTGAAAGACAAAAGTTGTATAAACATCAAAAGAAGTGTTATGATCATCCAAATAAATATCTGGGATTGATAATTGATGGTATGGACCAAAAGAAAACACTTCTTCCACATTTTGTCCGCACGCCAAAAAAATTACAGGAGGAAAATTTCATTCAGTTTCACTTGGTTGGTTGTATGGTATTTAATGAGAAGATGTTTCCAAGATTTTTCTTCACAACTCCAAAAATTCACAATGATGCAAATCTGACCATAACTATAATCCATGATGTGGTTACTCATTGGTCTAGGATTCTTCCTAAAGTTTTGTATTTACAATTAGACAACACAAGTCGTGAGAAAAAAAATCAAGTTCTTTTTGGGTATCTAAACATGCTCGTTGAATTGGGGATTTTTAAAAAAATATAGGTTGGTTTCCTTCTTGTTGGGCATACTCATGATCATATTGATCAAATGTTCAGTCGTTTTTCAGTAACATTGAGGAGGAAAGGTGTTGGGAGCCTACCATCATTAATTGAGTGTATTAAGAAATCGTACATTCCAGAGCCTGTTTTTCATGTGTTGGAAGAAACTATTGACATGCGAAGGTTTATTTTTGGATCGCATGGTGAGGAGAAATGCATTGAACAACTTAACGACATTAGCTTCCAACATCAATTTCGTATCAAAAAAATTGATGGGATAACACTTATATGGGGCAAGAAGTATTCAACTATTGAAGAATGGGGACCATCATCGGGTTTAGCATTTTTGAAGTTCATTCCAGAGCGTCCAATGTTTTCATCAAAGATATTGTTATTAGAGTCAGTTTCTGAACTCCATAATTCACGAAGGCAGAAGAGAGACATAAATTATTCTGAATGTCTAGAGGAAATTAAAATATGTATTAGAGATACATATGAATACTTCGATGTTGCTGATTCAGTTTGGTGGGAGTCTTTTTTCAGTAATCAAAGTGATATGATTTCAAGATCAGTAAATGGGGATACGTTTTTGAAGAATCCTTTTTTTTGGCCACAAAATATGCCAAATGAACATGAACATCAGGAAACACACAATGTTGAACAACAATAGCCTCAAGCTATTATTAATTCCCCACAGGTAGAGGAAAGAGAAATCTATATTGGTTCTAGAAGATCACGTGCACAATGTGAAGCCATGGAAGACCTTTATAGGGGTTCTGTGCAGGATCTTAAGGAGGGTTGCATGATAGCAGTGTTAGCAGATGAAGATCCACTTGGCTATCCATTCTGGATTGCCAAGGTTATAAAGGTCATTAATGAAAATGAAGAGATTACAGCTATTGATGTACATTGGTATGCCACAAGTACCCACCCTTTCAATGGTGTGTACAAGCCAGATTGGGTAGTGGAAAAAAGAATTGGCAGAAAGAGAAAAAGAAAGGGAACAAATATAAATCGTCGCTGCACAAATGTCTTAAAATTGGAGGATGTTGACATACTTGTGTATGACTTCAATTTGACAAAGAGAGGAACTCTTCGGTTGCAAACCATAAATATTTTGAAGAAATTGCTACCAGAACAATTACTGTTGAAATGGGACTCTGCAGAATGTAGACGTATATCTACAAGACTTTTGAACTCTGAAATGGTGGGCATGCATGTTGACTCAAATGGAGCACTAGTTGATGAAAGAGAAGAATATGGATCATCTTCATCTGCATCGAGCCATTCATCTGAAGATGTAGATTATGATGGTGTGCCATAACCTATGGCTGATTTTGAATAACTATCTAAGACACTTTTATGTAATTGATGTTTGCATGGTAACTTGAAATAAAAAATTTGACTTCCATCTCATTTTTCATGAAGTTCTGAGACATTTCTATGTTTGTTGGATTATATGTTTTAATTATGAAGAATTCATTTCTTTAGAATATCGACAATGTAACAATGAATTACAAAAATAATTTATGTTATATTCAATGTACCAATGTTGATATTTTAATTATAAGTAAAATAGAAAATATAAACTAATGTTGAATTTTTAGATTATGCGGTGATATTACCATGATATTATGTATTGTTACCATTTGGTATAAGATACTTTTAAAAGTTTTAATAATTATATGCTTCATTGAAACAGAACACTTTGTTTTGATGCTTGATTTTTAGGTTTTGGTTGAAATTATATTTAAATTTTTCTTATGCTAAGATTTGAAAAAAGATAAGTTTTTATCCTTTAAAATTAAAATTACTCTTACTTGTTTCTATTCAATGATAATTTTTTCATTTACTTGTTCATTTTTTTAAATTGTTAAGTCTTATAATTTCTCCATAATTTCATTTTTCAAGTATGTTGAACACTTAAGATTGAAAAACTTTAGATTTACAACTTGTCATTAAGGTTTTTATGCGCTACCAAATTTTATCTTTAAGGTTATGGTTGACAATAATTACAATTTTGGGGTTGTTTAAAGTCAAGATATTTTATGTTTAAGAACATGGATGAAAATTGTTCGAAATGATAAGCCCTTCAGAAATGTATTTGTTTATCTTTAACATCATCTATCAAAAATGTTAGAAATTTTACGATTTTAAAAAATGTCCTAATATGTTGTCTTTAATTCCATTGTTACAAGTGTCAAAATTATGACACAATTTTTTTTTTGTTATTCCAACATCAACTGGTTTTGTTTTGAGGGTGTTTTTTCAATCCTTTTTTCAACAAACAATTTTTTTTTTAGCATAATTTTATAAAATGTTGAAATTTGACCTTCAAAAAAAACCTATGTTGCCAGGAAACGTGGGTGCAGGTGCGGGTGCGGGTACAGGGACGGGGACGGGGACGGCATTTTTTGAAACAGGGTGCGTGGGTTCGTCTGGGTATTTTTATATTAATATTATAAATTATAATTTATAATTTATATATCATATATAATACTATATTTTATAAATTATAAATTTAATGAAAATTAAGACTAAACAAACTCTAAGAACAAAAATTTAAAATATTTTTTGAATTTTTTATTTTATAATTTTTTATTTTTCAAAAATTTTATATCCAAATTAACGCTCTAAACTAAAACTAAACCAAAAAATCTAAAACTAAGAGTCAAACTAAAAAAAACGAAATCTAAAACCTATCATAAAATAAAACTATTTTAAAACTAACGCTATCAAAAGCGGAATGAATAAAAACTAAGATTTAAATCTAAACTAACAAAATTAAAAATTAACAAATCTAAACCTAAGCTATACTAAACCCTTATGCACGCAAAATGAATCCGATCAAAACAAATCAACGCATACATATGATATTTCTTATCTGCGTGAGTTTCAGGTTGGGCGACGGGAGGAGGAGCTCGATGTCGACGCAAAGCAGAATCTGAAGGCTCGGTAGCAGAGAAACTATGCAGGTCGAAAGCCACACTCTTTTTTTGTGTGCGTTTTGTTGTGCAGGTTAACGTCCACGGTAGAAGAAGGATGGAGCTCGAGGGATGATCGCTTCGTTTTCTGAGTGCGTTTATTTGCAGGGTTAATGATGCTACGACGGCGTAAGAGGGATGAGGAAAATGGTTCTATAGCAGAGAATGTTGCGTTTGCGAGCAGTGGAATGCTGGGCGGTGAGAAAGAATGGGAAGCAGCGTGCGGAATGAAGACGGTGGAGAATTTAAGAGTCAAGACTAAACAAACTCTATTTTATTAAATTATAATTTATTTTTAATATTTATTAAAATTTAATTAAATTTTTTAATTTTTAATCATTTAAAAATATATATATATTTGAAAAAATTGTTCATGAAGAACCCTGAAGAACCTGAAATTCGGGTTCTAAGTACCCAAACGATGGGTTCTTCATACCAAAAGAACCCAAGAACCTGATTTTTTTTTTTGAAGAACTCGGTTCTTCTGAGAAGAACCCGGTTCGTTTGGGTTCTTCAGGGTACTTGGGTGCGGAGAATCCGGTACTTGGGTGCGGGAACCCGGTGCGGGTTCGGGAACCCCACCCCCGGGTGCGGGAACCCGTGCAACGTAGAAAAAAACCAAGTGCGTTCTGGAAGACACACTTTTTGTTTTTGGGGTGTTTTTTCATGTTTTTTGAGACTTTTTGGGCTAGAGTTCCCGTTTTGAGGTCAGGTTACCTATTTGATCGGTAACAGTGTTATACTCCTCATTAATTTTGTATTTTTCCTTTGCTTGTATTTTTTTCCCGTCAATAACATGTACATGTCCTTGTTTTTCAGTTGAATTAATAACATAGTTAGCCCCATTCATACCACTCAATAAGCCTATGACAAATATTTAAAATAACCAATCCCTCAAGCAATGGAACATGTGTCCCTTTCTCTCAACCATTTTAATTTATGGTAACATGATTACAAGGAAAATGTTTACTAGGACAATTAATCCACAGGGGATGTCACACAATCCCTCCCTAGTCTCTCATGGTGATACCTTCCTCCTCTAGGCTCTAAATCATTTTTCATCCATCAATTGGTGTCAAGGTCATTCTGGTACATGTTGGGTCTAGTTGTGTCATCCTAAAAAATTATCGAATCTAGTATAAAGTCATCCAATCTCCTGGGTGTAGGAGGTGTCTAGGGACATGTGTCATCTAAGTTTTTTCTAGGAAGCCCAGGAGTCTCAACTCTTTACCTGTTTGTGCCAATATACTTAGCTGGAGAACTTGGTTATCTATGGAGAAGGTTCCCAAAACCTGGGTTGTTGAACTACCTAAAAAAACAACATGAATTCTAGTGAAAGCAACTAATCATCTGGGGCATAGATCACTAGTGCATCTAAGTGATCCAAACCTGATTTTCATGAGATATTTAATACTTCAAACATGTATCCCCATCCAAAATCAGGACCCTGATATTGCAATGTTTTTTTCTCCCTAGTTATGGGTAGCTAATATCCAACTCTATTACGTGTTTCCAACCCCTAAGGAAAAGTATAATTACCTTGGTTTTCCTTTCAATTGATAGGTGTTAGTGAATAATAATGTGGCAACAAAAGGGATAAGTCTTCATGGCCAAGTTTCATGGTCAAAGGGACTATCTTATGGGGATGTCCACATCCTGAGAATATAGATGTGAGGAGTGAGAATTTGTGAATTCATGAGTTACCAACTTAGCCTTTGTTTTTCCACCCACATTGTATGTGTTACATAGTAATTTGTCACCATGCTCATTTTCCTATCCCTGATCCTGAAATGCCCCATGACAATCTTGTGCAATTTTTCCATCATCAAGAAATATGCTAACATATCCCCTTGAAGATCCAAAGAAGACTTCCTTGAAATATTACTGAAGAAACTTGGTCAAATTCCTAGTTTACTGGGTCAGCGCCCTTCCTAGTGCCATGGCCACACTGATGTCATTTTCCCAGTTCTGGCCCAATACTTTTAGCGCCCTAATTTCTTGGAAAACTGTGTTCATCTCTTTTCTGGCAGTGCTTCCTCAAATGGAGGAGAAGCTTCGACCTCTAGAAGCTCAAGGGCAGTGAGTTATTTGTTGAACAAAGATGGTAAGTTCGAGCTCTCTCATTTTAGAGCCTTGATCTCATCCATGGGGGATCATCCCTTAGAAAGTGGGCCTTCCTCCTCCTTTCATGGACTCCCAACCTCCTTCTCCTTTCTATAAATTCACATCCCTCATTCCCCCAAGTTTAGAGTTTGGTTGATAATCGTCAGACTCATTTGAACTCTCATCCCTTTGCATGTTATCATCATGATTAAGCCTAAGTGCACGAGGGAAGGAATGCTTTTGAACTGGGTGAAGGACTTAGATTTTCACCTAAGGACGCCTCCAACATCAAGGCCTGGTTGTAAGCTCTCCTTTTGTAATTTATCAATAATAACACCTCATGTTTGCTTTCTATATTTGTCTACATGATTATGAAAATATGTAGGTACTCCTTGATCTATTAGATATCTAGTGTTTACATTTATTATATATTTTATCACATTTTTTTTGTCTCCCGATCATCCACGGGTATTTGCATGCCATCGGTAGCAGGAAGCGGGCCTACAAGGATCGTGGATCGAGGTCACCATCAATGGATCTAAGGATAGCGATTGGAAAAAAGTATTTATGTCTCTTTCCTCTTTTCATTATAAGCATTAGTTAATAAATCTTATGTTAGAAAGAATCTCGTGTTGCTATACCCACTCTGGGGCTAGAGAGATCGCCTCTATCCGCAAAGGGGATTTATCTTGACAATAGAACTGGCAACTCCACTGGGGAGATTTAGCCTTTTAAGTCCTTCCCTGAACTGATCTTGGATCAGTTTCACCAATTTTTGAAATTTAAATCTGCTTAGGCCTCTGTTAACTTGTGTACGGATTGTTTGTCACTTCACTGTGTCAAGTCTGATGTTTGTGTGAGACTCTTTTCATTTTTTCCTTGTTTTTAATGACCAGCGCCCTTTCTGTCCTCACAGTAGCGCTAGCAGTGTTGTTCTATATAGTACACTTGTTTTGATTAGCCTTTCAGTACCCTTATGCTTAGCACAAAAGTGTTGAACTCAACCTTGGGAAAATTTTAGTTTCCCTTCTGATCATCCAGTGTGTCCTAGCCCTTGAAGGAGTTTGTGAGATCTCAGTGATCTCATTGTTGTGTGTTTGACTTATCTATCTCCTCTAAGCGAGTATGTTTCGTCTCTTTCAATTGTTGTAAGTTTGGGAACTTTTTTCCATTTCAAACACCCTTTTTCGCATTTTTCTTGTCTTGTTTCGAAGAGAGTTGGTGTATGCTTCGGTCATATTTTTATTTCTGACTGTTTCCCTTCGGTTTGGTGTCAAGCACAAGATTATAGTTTGTTTGGCGCACAAGTCTACAAGAGTGTGTTTTATCTAGATTCAAAAGATATTGGAAGTGATTTTATTTTTCATTTTTTATTTAGATTATCTTTGTCGTTTTAAGAAGAGTGAAAATCATTCCATCTGTGCATTCTTTAAAGAAATTTTTGTTTGGTTCGACTAAAAGAAAAGTAAAGGGATTTTGCATTTCTTCCTTCGTTCATTTGTTTTTATTTTTATTACATTTCAAAGTAAAAACAAAAATTTAAAAAAATAATAATAAATAAATAAATAAATTCATTCTTGCATCTTACTGAAAGGAAAGACATTTTCTTTTTCAATTAGTTGCATTCATTGGGAAAGTGAATTCAAATGGAAAATCATTGCATTTTCGAAACTCTAAAATAGTTTGGGGGCATTATCATTACTGCATTGAGTGCATTCTTTTTTGTCTCTCTTCCCTAAGTAGTTTAGGATTCATCAAAATTGAAAGCTTCTTTCTTGTATTTAGTCTACACCATAAGGATTCAGGTAACATTTGTTTTGAGCCTTGAAACTGAAACTTTAATGAATATCAACTTAAAATTAACCCAATTTACCTTAAGGAGCATTGGAATTAATGAGAATATTTAGTGGTCCAGGCTAGAAACGTGTTCTGGCGTCGTTAAACGTAGGAGTTTTTGGTAATGGTATGTGTTACAACCCAGGGGTGATATCTCGTCCCACATATGGAAGTATATTGATGTATGATAAGTATATTTTGGGCGCTCTCATTGAACGGTTACGCATTAGATAGCATTACTATGGACTGGATTCCCACGTACTGTCGTGTATATTTGGGGAGACACGGCCACTATGTTGAAAGCCTGCCATAGGTAACCGATTCGGCCGCCTTGTAGACATGATACACCGAACATAACATTAGGGGAGATTGGTTGTCGTACGTTAAGTCCTTGGTCATTTCTCTTTCATTTGATTACCAAGGTGTATATTGTAGTTCACGGATACTTGGTAAACCTTTATGCCTAGCACACCCTTTTTTATTTATTTTTTGTTAATTCTAATAGTAACTGCCCATGAAAACATCTCACCCGTGCATTTCTCCAGCTTTTATCGCTTGATAAGTTGTGATTTTATTCAGCTCTATCCTTTTTAATCTTCTCCTCGAAATTAATTATGGTTGAATCGTCAAATTCACCCACTCCCTCCTCTAACAGATCTCAAGAACCTCCTCCTGAGGTCCCTCGTTTTCTGGTTGGACCCCTCGAAGCGCAAGGCGAAGAGCTTGGAATTCTCATCAGTGTTCAACCCATATCATCTCAAGCACCTCCTAATGATTCTCCTTGGACTACATCAGAAGAATATGAGCTGAAATCCCCGAACAAGCTGCACAATTCTCGGCCTTTCCTTCAAATCTTCTCTTTGATTTGATTGTAGTCTCGCCTCAGCAACCTTACAGCGCTTTCGATCAGCCCAAAATCCCTTTTTTAGATTCTCCAGTAGCATCTCTCTCTACCATCTGTCGGTTGTTTCCTGACGAAATGGCATCAAATGTTGATGATGTTCCATTCGTGAGCGCTCCTCAAAGCACTCTTCAGGAAACCTTTGGCTCGTATATCCTGGAAGCCTCTTCGTCAGTCTTTCCCTCAGTGGGAGAATTGTTCTGTTCCACAACTCATGATTCAGGTAGTGGAACCGAAATATCGTCTAGTTATGTTGTGTCTAAGCTCCTACACGGTTATACCTCTTTGGGAAACCTTATTTATAGAGCTTCCGATGGTACACCTTTATTTCCGAATCCCGTTTGGTCAACGGGTATTCCTCCGTCTTCCGACCCATTTGTTTCGAATTTCGTCGCGTTGTCTCAACCTATTGTTCGACCGATGGTCACCATTGGTCAAATGACCGTTTTTTTATCCTTTGTCCCCTTTTCGCCATCTACAAATACTGTTGTCCCACACTTGAGTGGGAAATCCATAGTTTCATCTGTGCCTGGGGGGCACTCAAACCCTCTTTATGTACCTCCCATTTTCGGAGGGGGGGCAGATGACTTCTGGATCTATTCCTGGGGCGAGTCAGACTCATGTTTAATATTCCCAGGTTCAACAGCCAGCAACCTAACATTCCTTATGTTCAAAGGCTGAATATACAATATCAGCAGTATTTCCAACAGCCCCAACCTTTAGTTAGTGATGTTGTGACTAATCCTCAGCTTGGTTCTTACAACCAAGCTGATCTAAATCTCTTTCTGGGTCAATCTAGTCCTTTCCCTCATTATCCTGGTACTCAGTACCAGCCATTTCCTCAAGTTCAATACCAGCAACCCCAGACTGGGCCTCAACCTAGTGCTTCATATCAGCAAATTTATCAGTACCAGTAGGCTTAGCCAGGACCTCAGGTTGGACCCTATGTTCAGCAAGGACCACAGGTTGGACCTCATGTTTAACAGGGACCACAGGTTGGACCTTATGTTCAGCAGGGACCATAGGCTAGACCCTGATTTTAGCAGGGACCGCAAACTGGACCTCATGTTTAGCAGGGACCTTTTCCTAAACCCCATGTCCAGGTTGTGGAACTGAGGTCCACAACCTCAGTTCCCGTAGGGTCCATGTCAACAACCCCGGCTAGGTCCCTATTAAAAATATTTGCAGCAATTTCCTTTAAACCAACCATGGGGGAAATATGCATATCTAGGTCAGAATCCACCCTATTTGGGGCAAAATCCTTGTCAATAAAGTTAGAATCCCCGACCTTTCTCGCCTCATCATCCTCCTTTTTCGTTCTTGGATACATTGGAATTATCAGATGTGTCAAAGCTCACAAATGAGCCCATCGAGCATCAGCTGCATTTGCCACCAATTAAAACTAATATTTCAAGAGATTGTCTGAAGTTCGAAGGAAATTCTAGGGAAGACCCCCAAACTCATGTTATGACATACCACTTGTGGTGTTCCTGTAATTCTTGGGTTGATGATTCCATTCGTCTTCATCTTTTACAATGCACTTTGACTAGTGTTGCAGCCAAATGGTACATTGAGCTCCCTCAAGGAATTTTCTTCGATTTCAATTCCTTGGCTATGGCCTTCCTCACTCACTTCCAGTTGCATGTCCGGTGTGAAACCGGCACCCGTTTTAGCACCTTGTTGAAGCAATCAACTGCTATGCATATCTCAGATCACATCCATGAATGGAGGCTTCATCGTCACCTTATAAAATTTGAGATCCTTGATTAGTTGTTGACCAAATGGTTCACAAAATCATTTGTTCCCAAAATTGTAAAAGATCTTGCAATGGGAGGGTGTGTCATGGAAGAGGAGGTCATCGCTAGAGCTCAATACCTCGACTTGGCTTATTCTCAGTCTGGGACTCTATATGAGTTATTGCCTGATGCGCCGCATCCTTCAACTAATCCTTCATCATCTCAGTCTCATGTTACACCTCCAATGGATAGTGTTATTGGGATAGTGGCACATACTAATAGTAGTGTGCCTAAGACTTCTTCAAAGTCCAAATCCACTACTATCGATGTTCCCCCTAGTCCTCATAACCAAAAGAATCCTGGTCAAACCTCAAACGTAAACGCTGTTCATTCTACCAAAGTAGAAAAATCCTCTAAGGGTAAAGGCCAGTCTAAATCCGAAAACCCTAAACAGGATTCAAATAAATCATTTGCTGGTGATTCTTCAACACATAAGCCAAAATATCCTTGTCTAATATGTGATGACGATCATTACACCAAGGATTGTCCTCGGCGTGTCAAAGTTTCCCATCTTCTAAAGGGTGCACTTGGGAATCCGGTTATTTTGAAAGAACCATTCCCTTCCCAGAAGACGCAAATGGTATACCAAGCTCAATCATCTGGTAGTTCTCAAGTGTCTGTGGCTAGAACGCAATCCATTTCCATCACCACAAGAACAAAATATTATCCCAATCCATCCAAGGCTCATGTGGAACCGGAAGTCCCAGATCACTCTTCCTCTTCCACGCCTCCTACCTCTAGTCCTTTCTAGATCGAGAGATCGGGTAGTGACTCCATCATCCAACCACCCCCAAAAGGTGTTCTTCATAAATCATCTTACAATCCAAATACGAGAGAAACACAACACTACAATATTGTATAATATCTAGCTCAAGCACCTTCAGCGATGTCGGCTTTTGAGGTCCTTCATTCGTTCCCATCACAACGGAAGGCACTATTCACTGCCATTGGAGGGATTGATCCTTCAGATTTTGATTTGATTATTTTTTATCTCAGGAATTTCGTTCCCCGCCTTCCATCATAGATAGATTTTTTTATTCAAGTTACCAATATGGGAAAGACTATTCATCAGACTGTCATTGATGAAGGCACTTCAACCTACATCATGTCTGTCACATGTTGGAAAGCCATCGGCTCTCCCCCATTGAGTCAGTCCCCTAATACCTTAGAAGCTTTCGATGGTCGAGGTTCTCGGTCATACGACATTCTCAAGGCATTGCCCATCCTGTTGGAGAGGAAAAAGGTGACCATGGAAGTTGAGGTGGTAGATGCCAACTTGAACTATAATCTCCTTCTTGGACGTAGTTGGACAAACACTATGGTTTGTGTAGTCTCCACCCTCTTTCACCTCCTCTGTTTCCCTCATCAAGGGAAGATAGTGACTGTGGATCGGTTTGATTCTTCTCCTCTGAGTCTTCAGTGGGAAACATTCCATATGTTGGGAAGGTCATACTCCTTATCAGAACATTGGGTCGAGTTTGTTCAAAGACTCATCTCTTATGGAATTTTTTCCGCTTCCACCTCTAAGTGTCACCTCCGTCAATATGATTTTTTCTGGTCATGATCCATGGATTGTTCCCAATCCCAAACAGATTGAAAGTTTTGGTGACTTTATGCCTCTTATCCCAGATAACAAAATGTATCAAGATATTCTCACGGCTTCCAAGGATGCATCTGAGACCAATGCTCATTTGGTTTCATCCTTAGACACTTATGCGTAGTCTCCCTGGTTCGTTTATTGGGACTCTGGTGATCCCTTGAATCAAACTTTCCCCACTAACAAGAGTATCGTGGAGGTCATGTCTCTCGAAGAAACTCCATGGGATGATGGACATCATCGTTCCTTGTTTCTCCCAATACTAGGTGACATCTCTACCTGTATAGGATCCCATGCTTCTCCAGTATCGACTGACCCACTTCAAAATATAGCTTTGATTCATGAAGTTTTGTCTAAGGGCAACATGGGAAATATCACTCCAGCCATTCTGATCAACATATCTGTTAAACCAGGGATTGTCGATAATGTTCACATCGGTGTGTCTTGTTCTCCCGATGAGATCATCATCTATAAGAAACTTTTTCAGGAGCTTTGTGATGTCTTCGCATGGCCATATGAAGAAATGTACGACATTTATCCAAGTATCGTGGTGCAAAAAATTCCTACCTATCCAGATTCGAAGCCCTTTCGCCAATGGCTTCATCCTATGCACCCGAGAAAAGTTGCCACTATAAAGGGTGAAGTTGAAAAGCTTCTTAAAGCTATTTTTATCTACCCCATGCCATTGACAAATTGGGTTTCCAATATTGTTCCTGACAATAAGAAGCAAGGGACCATTAGGGTTTGCATTGATATCAATCATTCTTGTCCTAAGTACAATTACGCCACTCCGTTTATTGATCATATTATTGATTAATGTGTCGGGAGTGATATATTTTCCTTTATGGACAGTTTCTCTGGCTACAACTATATTAACATCGCTCCAGCTTATCAACACAAAACTTTTTTTATCTGTCCATGGGGGACTTTCACCTATAAGAAGCTCCCTTTTAGCCTAAAGAATGTCAGAGAAACCTTCCAGCGAGTTATGTCTTATGCATTCCATGACATCAAGCACATAGTTCAGCCATATGTCGACGACCTTCCTACTCATTTTGCGAAACGTCGAGATCACCCGGAGCACCTTAGAGCTATATTCTTACGCGGTCAACACTATAATATCAAGTTAAATCCTCATAAGTGTGTCTTCTACATCGAATGCAGCTAGCTCCTCGGTTTCATGGTGTCCAAAGAAGGCATCTGCATCGATCCTCTAAAATTCGAGGCAGTTGTCAACTTGCCTCCTTCTTCCATCCTTCAACTGCAGAGTTTGCAGGGGAAATCTAATTTCCTCTGCCATTTCGTACTGAATTACACTGAGCTTTCCAAATTCTGTGCATGCTTATTGAAAAAGGAAATCTCTTCTTATGGGATGAAATTGCTCAGTGCCCTTTCGATGTAGTGAAACAAGCCCTCATCATGGCTCTATTCTTGCATCCTCCCAATCATCACTGCGAATATTGCTTGTATTTGGCCGTCGCCGACAGCACTATTGGCATGGTGCTAGTTCAGGACGATGACGATGGTCAGGAACATGTAGTATACTACTTGAGCCATAATATCTTCGATACTAAGACCCGCTATTCTCATGTAGAGAAACCTGCATTGCTTTTTGTACATGTCGTTCAAAATTCCCGCCACTACATTCTCTTGCGCAAAACCTTAGTGATTTCTGATTGCAACCCTATGACTTACATTCTCACACGTCAATTACTTGTGGTCAAATACTCAAAATGGATCGTTATCCTTCAAGATTTCAACTTTTAATTCATTGTTTCTAAGTCGAATAGATCCTTGGTCTTTGCTGAGTTGATCTGTGATCTTCCCACCATGAATGATCCCACTCCTATCGATGAGTCCATCCCCGACGAGACTCTCTTTCTCATTATTACTCGTGATCCATGGTATGGGGACATCATTGTATATCTCCAAACCCAGAATTATTGGCTAGAGCTATCGCATTCTAAGGGAAGATGGATTAGTTACCAGTCCCAACCATATCGCATCGTTGGGGACACCCTCTATCGCACTGGTATTGACTATGTCCTTCGTTGTTGTCTGACTCTCGAGGAAACAAAGAAATCTCTCAATGATTGGCACTCTGGGGCTTATGGTGGTCACATATCTGGTTACGCTACCACTCAAAATATCCTTCGTGCATGTTATTTATGGCCGTTTATTTTTAAATACTTCATCATCGCAGTACAAAAATTCCATGATTGCAATATTTACTCTCGAAAAGAGCGTGCCCCGCCCTCACCCTTGCACCCAGTAGTTACCGTCGGACCTTTTGCGAAATGGGGCATTGATTTTATGACCTCTAACCCTCGCTCGATTGGGGGGCATGGCTATATCATAGTAGCCATTGACTATTTCACTAAATGGGTCGAGGCGATGCCTACATATGATAATGAAGGTCTCACTATGGTGTAATTATTATTCAATCATGTCATAGCTCGGTTTGGTGTCCCGAAAGTTATTTTCACTGATCATGGCACTCATTTTCATAATCATATGATGACAGATATCTCTGCTCAATTGGGGTTACATCATGATAACTCCACCCCTTACTATCCACGGGCTAATGGACAGGTTGAAGCTGTTAAAAAATTCTTGGTGACCATGCTTCAATGCACCATTGGGAAGCACAAGTGAGACTGGCACCTCATGCCTTTCTTCGCTCTATGGGCATACCAAACCTCCACTAAGACTACCACTAGATTCACACCATTCCAATTGGTTTACGGTCTAGAGGCCACACTCTCAATCGAGTGTGATATTCCTTCTCTGACGTTATCTATTGAACTCCTTCCTGGTTCTTCGCCAGAAGAGGAATGTATGTTGTACCTCGAGCATCTCGACGAGACTAGAAGGCTTGCTTATTTAGTTCTTGAAGCACAGAAACAACGAGTTAAGGTGTAATATGACAAATCTGTCACATCTTGTGTTTTCTCTAAAGGTGACTTGGTCCTGCTTTATGACCAAGACCATGATAAGTTGGGATTTGGAGAACTCAAGCCAATGTGGCATGGGCCCTATATCATTCAGCATACTTTTGGAGCATGGAGCCTATGATCTAGCTGACTATGAAGCCAATCCTTTGGCTGAGCCTTGAAACGTGCTCTACCTGAATAAATATTACGCTTAATATTAAGTATGATAATTTTTACATTAGCGTGTTATTCATTAGTGTGATTTGAGTTGATTTTTGGTGTGATTGTTTTCCTTGCAGACAGATTTCCTCTACTCACCTTGTGTTCCACTTGGTTTGCAGATGTATTTGGATTACTACGTTGGTTTTTCTAATGGTGCTTTCCATAGCACACGGAATTTTCTTCCGCAGCATGGGCACTCTTTTCTCCTGAAGATGAGTTGATTAATTTACAAGGCATTTGTTTGGGTCGAACAACTAACAATATTGTTGAGTATAGTGTGGTGATCGAACTATTATCAGATGCCATTTATCTTAGGATTAGAGATTTGGTTGTTAAGTTTGACCCATAGCTCGTTGTGTTACAATTGAATGGACGTTATTCTGTGCACAATCCTCAAATTTTGTGTATGTATTTACGTGTTATATTATTGGAAAGGCATTTTGATTTTATCACATATCAACACATTCCAAGGCACAAATATATATATATATATATATATATATATATCGATCTTTAAGTGTGTTGCATCCAAAAGCTCAAAAAATATGTGTTTTGTTACGAAATGGCTCTTCGAACCTACACCAGTACAAAATGTATAAATAGGGCTGCTACCACCCACATGGTGCTGATGGTAGTAGGTTCTTGCTTGAATTACTCACCAGAGTAATCGACGCAATCTACCTGGAAATTCGGCAATGTGTCTCTGAAAATGCAGTGGGATCTCATCAAATGTGGGATACTATGGAATTCCTCACGTGAGTCCGACCAAGTTCCACTCCATCTCAGCTAATGTGTCTTCTCCCTCCTCATAAGGAGCATCCTCTATTGGACGGGCTACCCTCTGTGCAATCGGTGACATTCCTGGAGGTCTCTTAGGACCCATATCTCTAAACAAATCATAATTTTACGTGTCAGAACACATAAAAAAAACATCTAAAAAGTAAAAATGTTTAAAACAAAATTTTCCTCCATCAATCCACTATGTGCCTGGTGGGATCAGAAGATCTGGATCTCCTCTGAAGTCGATGTCAGCATAAGCATAGTCCTCAACTATGATCAGTTGATGCCGCATCCAACTTAAGAAGGTTTTGTGGAAATGAATATATTGCCCTCCTCCCTATCGAGGCATTATGTCGCACCATCGCATCAGCCTCAGAACCCTCGGGACTGGATCATTGATCTCTAACCACTGATACTGGAACAGGGGTCCTCTCTCGAGAAAAAAAGGTCACCAGAATTGACCAATACCCGAACTGTTTTAGTCTCCTTGTCTTGCATTTGGTTAGTTAGCTCTTCATATTAGCTAACAACCCCTCACACCAATTGAACATTGTAGGGGCCAAGAAATCCACTGCATACTGGAACTGCGATTTCATTGCCTCGTGCAACACTTGGGCTCCTACCACTCTGTTGATACAATGCAGTATTGTGCACAAGGGAAGCACTATGATGGAAGATATGTCCACCTTCCCACTCTCTGTCTTCCCTGCCCTGGGATAGTGTCTCTAGATGAGCATGCTCGTGCTCTCACCCCTTGGGCGTGCTTTGAAGATTTGTATTCTCTCCCCTATCCTGGATAGTCCGGTGATAAAATAGATTTCCATGACATCAAGCTCTATTTCTTGGTCCTCAATGATGAAAAATTGTCATTCCACATCCCAGATATTCATCAGATACTGGAGAAGCTCCAGTTGAGCTCTTATGTTGGATGTTGGAAAGAATTTCAACAATCCGCAATTGCGCAAATCATTGACGCAATCTTGGTCCTGCAAGGCTTGGTGGTCATTCGCCTCATGGCCTCATTCTTTACATTTGACCGATATCTTCTCTGAAAGAACCTGCAAAACATGTCCAATGATTATTTTAAGAGCATTCTATAGAAATTATACAAACATATGTATATCAATGGATTCAATCCGATCTAATAATGTAATAAAGCTAGATATTGAATCCTTCTACAATTCAGTTGTGGAAATTAAACACAATCGTCAATTACATGAAGCAAAGAAAGAATTAAATAAAACCACAACACAGATAATTTCCTACGGAAATTTTGCTGCTCAAAACCCTCTATCTTCTATTGCATATTAACCATGGAATCATGAAACAATTACAATGCACTCTTCTTACAAGAGTCTCTTGCACTCTCACAACTGTCTCACATTGTCCTGGACAAAGCTGACCAAAACTTTCCCAATTCTCAACATCTAAACAGCTTGCCTTGCTTGCGCAATTCCTGATGAATTAAATCCTTACTCTTTAGGAATTTTGGCCTTCCTAAATTGCGCAAGGATCATGGGCACTCCAATGAATGTTTGGTTGCATGCAAGCAACCTTCTAATCACACAACTAATCGCTAACCTCCCTTTAACCTTTGTCTTAACTGGGTCTCCACTGGAACTAACATGCATGCAGCTATTAATAATAAATCATCAGTTGCATGGTAGATCACTGATTTTGAATTAAATAATATTTAATTCACTTGATATCTCACTAGTGCAACAAACAATTACAACTAGTTCAACTGACTCTAACTCACCTAACTGAGTTAATTGATTACTCATGCATTAAACTAATGCACCAACTACAATTCGAACTCCATAACTAATAGAATTACACTGCATGCCTCACCAGCCACCCTCAACTCTAAATACATGAGCTAACTGAGTTTATCACACTCAGTTAACTATTACAATTGATCATGGGATAAGATTACATTTTATTGTCCAATTTAATTAAGGGAAAATTAAATTAGACACTACACCAATTTAATTAATTAAATTGGCCTTCACACTAATGTATCGCTAGGACCTGTGGTCCCACACTAGTGTGTGTGCTGCAATTTATTGTTGGGTTTCAACACTCCCTCTCAACAAGAAAGGGATTATCTACCACCCTGATCCTACCTCTATGGTATTTTAATTTTCTCCTGGTGAGCACCTTCATCATAATATTTGCATCCTGATCTTCTGTGGGAATGTACTAAAGTAACATTATGCACCTCTGAACACAATCTTTGATATGGTGGTACCAGATGTCTATGATCTTGGACCTATCCTGAAACACCGTATTAACTGAGAGTTTAATGCAGCTCTAGTTATCATAATGTATCACTGTCGGATTCCATCTGAGAACCAAACAAACCAACCAGGATCTTTCTCATCCAAATGGCATCACATGCAGGTTGACTTGCTACCATGTATTCTTCCTCGGCTGAGTTAAGTGCCACAGATCACTTCTTCCTGCTATACCAAGAAATTGATGTCGATCCTATGCTGAAGGTCCCTCCTGATGTGCTCTTTCTGTCTAATGGACTGCCTGCCCAATCTACATCTGTGAAGCCTTGAAGCTTCACTCCCTTTGTCCATCTGTACCATAATCCATACTCTGTAGTGCCCCTTAGATATCTCAATACATGCTTCCCCACATTCCAAAAGATCTTGGTCGGCTTAACCATATCTTGACTCGGTTGGTTAACTGCGTAGTAAATGTCTGGTCTAGTGTTCACGAAGTACATCAGTTAACCCACTAACTGCCTGTAGATAGTAGCGTCCACTACTTCTGCAGAAGTAGCATCCTATTTCCTCTAATTTCCTGGAAGAGGAGTGTCCATGGGTTTATAACTCTCCATGTGAAACTTACCCAGTATCTCTTTCGAATACTTGCCTTGAGAAACAAAAATTTCATCATCCCGCTGCCATATTTCCAAACGAAGGAAATAGTGAAGGAGTCCCATGTCCTTAATTTCGAACTCACTTGCAAGGTCCTCCTTGCATGAGTGTATCAGTTGCTCATCAGCTGTCAAAATTAGATCATCAACATAAAGTATGATAATCAAGATCTTACCATCAACTACAATCTGGTACAGGTTTGCATCCGCTTCACTTTTGGTGAAGCCCAACCCAGTGAAATAGCTGTCAATCCGAGTGTACCAAGCACTAAGGTGCTTGCTTCAGCCCATACAGTGCTCTCTTAAGTCGACACACATGTGACTCACTGTCAAATATCCGGAAACCTTATGGCTGCTCTATATACACTTCCTCCTCAATAACTCCATTGAGAAACATAGTTTTCACAACCATCTGATGAATGTGCCACCCCATCTGCGCTGAGAGTGAAAGGATATATCTAATGGAAGAGTACCTCGCGACTAGTGTGAAGGTCTCATTATATTCGATACCCTCAACTTGTGAGAACCCTTGGGCCACAAATCTGGCCTTGTACTTCTCCACACTCCCATCAACATCTTGCTTCACCTTATAGATCCATCTAGATCCAACCACTGATTTTCCGAACAGTCTCGAGAAAATATCCCATGCACTGTTCTTGACAATGGAGTCATACTCCTCTACCATTGCATCAACCCAAATTGGTTGTTTCACTGCCTCCTAAAAGTAAGATGGTTCTATCACAATACACTTGCTCATAAGAGCCATGTATCCAGTAAACCTGTTTGGATATTGTCTTTGTCTGCACAATGAAGTAGGGGCTCCTACATTTTCTGTTGCATCAAGTCTCAATCTATCAGCTTCTGTGGTGCACCTTCTACCATTTCTAGTGGATGGCTCTGCATGATTATTTTCTTCCACTCCATGATCCTCTGCATGTGGATGCTCCACATCTTGAGGTTCATTCTTTGGAACTAATAGTTCCTCCTCTGCATGCAAATCCAGCTCCCTCTCAAGGGACAATCGCATGGCTTTCTCCTCATCAAATTTTATATCTCTTCGCACAATAGTCATTTTGTTGTTTGAAAAATACACTCCATAGTTGTGGGGATTTTCAGTGTACCCCACAAATATCCCAATATCAGTTGTTTCCAGCTTCTTCATGGCATATTTGGTTACATGCACATAAACAGATGAGCCAAAAATCTTAAAATTTGAAACATTAGGTTTCTTATCAGTAAAATCCTCTTCTGGTGTACTCATGCCAAGTATCAGATGAGGACAACGGTTATGCACAACTACCAATGTGTTGCATGACTCTGCCCACAGATGCAACGGTAGGCCATGATCATGCAACATCGCTCATGTTGCACCCACAATTGTTTTTTTCTTTCTTTCTGCGACCCCATTCTGTTGTGGGTTATGAGGCGCAATCAGCTCTCTCTGAATTCCTTCTTTGTTGCAAAAGTTCTTGAATTAATTGGAGATGTACTCACCACCATTGTCGCTCCTAAGAGCCTTCACATACCTCCTTGTGTATTTCTCCACCAGTGCTTTGAACTCAATAAATTTTGATAACGTCTGATCTTTCTTCTGCATGAAGTAGATCCAGCACTTTCGATAAAATTCATCAACAAATATCACATAGTACTTATGTTTTTCTGTCAAAGCAGTAGAGAATGGTCCACACACATCTGAGTGAACTTTATCAAGGATTTTTGAAGCTCAATTCTCCTTCTCATGAAAATTGGCCTTTGCATACTTTCCCATAGTACATCCCTTGCATTTTTCTGACTGCGCAAGAGTACCCTTGGGAAGACCCGTAGAAATCTGTTACATGACCTTTAAGGCTCTGTGGTGAAGATGGCCCAATCTCCTGTGCCATAACTCACCCTCATCCCAGCTCACCACTTTTTCCACCTTACCCATCAATGCTGCGCAACCATCTACATCAAGTTTATAGAGATTCTTAACTCAAATCCCAATATTCTTGGCTTTTCTTATTGTTTTGTGTCGCAGGAAAGCTTTTCCCTCACTAAAAACAACATCATAGCCTCTATCCTCCAACATTGCAACTAAGACTATTTTTTTCTTCAAGCCTAGTACATACATTACATATTTTAATTGAAAGGGTTTACCTGACTGTCTCTGGAAGGTAAATGTACCGATCCCGGTAGCATTGTACCACCCGTCATCACCCATTTCGATATGCACCTAGAGGTCATTCTTCTCCTAGCTACTAAAAAAATTTTGTCTCCCGTCATGTGAAAGGATGCACCACTATCAACGTACCATACTGATCCCATTGCTCTTGACACCATGCATGAAATGAGCGAGAATTCAAGCTCAAATTGTGAGGCCAAAGCCTCACCAACTGTAGATCCTGAAGCCTTCTTGTTCATCTTCTTTTGTGGACAATTAGTGGCATAATGTCCATGCTCGTGATAGTGAAAACACTTCACTCTGGACATGTCGCGCTTCTTTCCATCTTTACCGGACTCGGATTTTGAATGGAATTTATTTATTTTCCCCTTCTTCGCCTTGGCAATGAAAGCACAACCTTCTTCATCATCATTATTAGATGAAGAACCATCCTTGGTATTCCACCTGAATTCTTCTTGCACCAAATCTGACCAAAGTAGTTCCCAATCTAGCAGCTTTTCTCTTCCATTGACAGAATCCTGATATCTATGCCAACTCTTGGGAATTCCTAGAAGATCTAGGCTCACCAAGTCATCGTCAGTGACAGTAATGCCGATGCTCCCAAGCTCATCCGGACATCGGAAAAACTTTGTTAAATATTTCAACATGGTTTCGCCTTTCTCCATTTTGATCTTCCTAAGTTTATCCTTCAATGCCAATATTCTATGATCACTGCTGCTCTAAAATAGATCTGTCAAAGCTTTCCACATTGCATATGGTGTCGCTTTGCCATGGAGACTTGAGACAATGTGGTCTCGTACTCCCTCCAATAATATCCTCCTCGCCTTTGCAACCTTCTTTTTCCAAGCATCAATATTTGTATCATCTACTATAGCGGGTTTAGGAACATCATTGTCAATGAATTCTTTCAACCCATTGTCCTCCAGTACTGCCTCCATCCTTTCTTTCCAAGCAATATAGTTAGATTTTCCCTCGATTGAATACTCCAATCTCAAGCCATTGAAAGACATTTCGATCATGAATCGCCCATCGCACCAAGAATGTCTTCTGCAAATTCGAATTCTATTCAGTCACAAACTCAGATTCTCCTCCACTATAGTGATTTCTTGTGCTCTGATACCATGTAGAAATTATACAAACATATTTATATCAATGGATTCAATCAGATCTAACAATGTACTAGATCTAGATACTGAATCGTTCTACAAATCAATTGCGGAAATTAAACATAATTGCCAATCACATGAAGCAAAGAAATAATCAAATCAAACCACAACACAGATAATTTCTCAGGAAAAGATTGTTGCTCAAAACCCCTCTATCTTATATTGTATATTAACCATGGAATCATGAAATAATTACAATGCACTCTTCTCATAAGAGTCTCCTGCACTCTCACAATTGTCTCACACTGTCTTGGACAAAACTGACCAATACTTAGTCAATTCTCAGCCTCTAAACAGTCTACCTTGCTTGCGCAATTCCTGATGAATGAAATCCATATTCTTTAGGAATTTTTGCCTTCCTAAACTGTGCAAGGATCATGGGCACTCCAATGGATTTCTGGTTGCACGCAAGCAACACACTAATCACACAATTGATACATAACCTCCCTTTAACCTTTGTTTCAACTGGGTCTACACTAGAACTAACATGCATGCAACTATTAATAGTAAATAATCAGTTGCATGGAAGATCACTAATTGTGAATTAAATAATATTTAATTCACTTGATCTCTCACTAGTGAAACAAACAGATACAACTAGTTCAACTGAATCTAACTCACCTAACTGAGTTAAATGATTACTCATGCATTAAACTAATGCACCAACTACAATTCGAACTCCACAACTAATAGAATTACTCTACATGTCTCACCAACCACCCTCAACTTGAAATACATGAGCTAACTGAGTTTATCACACTCAATTAACTGTTACAAGTGATCATGAGATAATATTACATTTTATTGTCCAATTTAATTAAGGGAAAATTAAATTAGACGCTACACCAATTTAATTAATTAAATTGGCCTTCACACTAATGTATCGCTAGGACCTGTGGTCCCACACTAGTGTGTGTGCTGCAATTTCTTTTTGGACTTCAACACTCCTTCTCAACATGAAAGGGATTATCTTCCACCCCGACCCTGGCTCTATGGTATTCGAATTTTCTCCTGGTGAGTGCCTTTGTCAGAATATCTGCATCATGATCTTCCGTGGGAATGTACTAAAGTAACATTATGCACCTCTGAACACAATCTCTAAGATGGTGGTACTAGATGTCTATGTTCTTGGACCTATAATGAAACACCGGATTAACCGAGAGTTAAATGCAACTCTAACTATCACAATGTATAATTGTCGAATCCATTTGAGAACCAAACAAACCAACCAGGATCTTTCTCATCCAGATGGCCTCACATGTAGCTTTACTTGTTGCCATGTATTCTACCTCAGCTAAACTGAGTGCCAAAGATCGGTGCTTCCTGCTGTACCAAGAAACTGTTGTCAATCCTATGCTGAAGATCCCTCCTGATGTGCTCTTTTTTTCTGATGAACTTCTTGCACAATCTGCATCCGTGAAGTCTTGAACCTTCACTCCCTATGTATTTTTGTACCTTAATCCATACTCTGTAGTGCCCCTGAGATATCTCAAGACATGCTTCCCTGCCTTCCAAAAGAGTTTGGTCTGCTTAACCATAGCTTGACTCAACTGGTTAACTACGTAGAAAATGTCTAGTCTAGTGTTCACCAAGTACATCAATGAACCCACTAACTTCCTATAGACAGTAGTGTCCACTACTTCTCCAGAAGTAGCATCCTCTTTCCTCCAATTTCCTAGAAGAGGAGTGCCCATGGGTATACAACTCTCCATGTGAAACTTACCCAATATATCTTTGGCTTACTTGCCTTGAGAAACAAAAATTTCACCACCCCGCTGCCATATTTCCAAACCAAGGAAATAATGAAGGAGTCCCATGTCCTTCATTTAGAACTCCCTTGCAAGGTCCTCATTGCATGAGTGTATCAGCTGCTCATCACCTGTCAAAATTAGATCACCAACATAAATTACGATAATCAAGAGCTTTCCATCAACCACAATCTGGTACAGGTTTGCATCCGCTTCACTTTTGGTGAAGCCCAACACAGTGAAATAGTTGTCAAACTGAGGGTACCAAGCACGAGGTGCTTGCTTCAGCCCATACAGTACTCTCTTGAGTCAACACACATGTGACTCACTGTCAAATATCTTGAAACCTTATGGCTACTCTGTGTACACTTCCTCCTCAATAAATCCATTGAAACGAAGTTTTCACATCCATCTGATGAATGCGCCACCCCATCTGTGTTGAGAGTCCAAGGATAGATCTAATGGAAGAGTACCTTGCGACTGGTGTGAAGGTCTCATCATAGTCGATCCCCTCAACTTGTGAGAATCCCCGGGCCACAAATCTGGCCTTGTACTTCTCCACACTCCCATCAGTAGCTTGCTTCACCTTATAGATCCATCTAGATCCAAACACTGATTTTTCGACCCATCTTGGGACAATCTCCCATGCACTATTCTTGACGATGGAGTGATACTTCTCTACCATTGCATCAAAAAAAATTGGTTGTTGCACTACCTCCTAAAAGGAATATGATTCTATCAAAATACACTTTCTCATAAGAGCCATGTATCCAGTAAACATGTCTGGAGACTGTCTCTGTCTACACACTGAAGTAGGGGCTCCTACATTTTCTGTTGCATCAAGTCTAAATCTATCAGCTTCCATGGTGCGCCTTCTACCATTTATGGTGGATGGATCTGCATGAGTGTTTTCTGTCACTCCATGATCCTCCGCATGTGGCTACTCCACATCTTCAAGTTCATTCTTTGGAACCGAGAGTTCCTCCTCTACATGCAAATCTAGCTCCCCCTCAAGGGACAATCGCATGGCTTTCTCCTCATCAAATTTTATATCCCATCACACAACAGTCATTCTTTTGATTGGAAAATACACCCAAAATTTGTGGGTATTTTCACTGCACCCCAGATATATCCCAATCTTAGTTGTTGGTTCCAGCATATTCCTGGCGTCTTTGGTCACATGAACATAAATAGATGAGCCAAAAATCTTAAAATGTGAAACATCGGGTTTCTTACTAGTAAAATCCTCTTTTGGTGTACTCATGCCAAGTATCCGATGAGGACAATGATTCTGCAAAAATATCGATGTGTTGCATGCCTCCGCCCATAGATGCAACGGTAAGCCCTGATCATGCAACATCGCTCGTGTTGCACCCACAATTTTTCTATTCTTTCTTTCTACAACCCCATTTTGTTGTGGGTTATGAGGCGCAATGATCTCTCTCTGAATTCCTTCTTTGCTGTAGAATTTCTTGAATTCATTGGAGATGTACTCAGGTGTATTGTCACTCCTAAGAGCCTTCACATACTTCCCCGTGTCTTTCTCCACCAGTGCTTTGAAGTCAAGAAATTTTGAAAACATCTGGTCTTACTTCTGCATGAAGCAGATCCAGCACTTTCGAGAAAATTCATCAAAAAATATCACATATTACTTATGCTTTGTTGTCGAAGCAGTAGAGAATGGTCCACACACGTCTGAGTGAACTCTTTCAAGGATTTCTGAAGCTCGGTTCTCCTTCTCATGAAAAGTGGCCTTTGCATACTTCCCCATAGTACATCCCTTGCATGTGTCTGATTGTGCAAGACTACCCTTGGGAAGACTCGTAGAAATATGTTGCATGATCTTCAAGGCTCTGTGGTGAAGATGGCCCAATATCATGTGCCATAACTCACCCTCATCCCAGCTCACCACTTTTTTTTCCTTACCCATCAATGCGATGCAGCCATCTACATCAATTTTATAGAGATTCTTAGCTCAAATCCCAATCTTCTTGGCTTGTCCTGTTGTTTTTTGTCACAGGAAAGCTTTTCCCTCACTGAAAAAAACATCATAGCCTCTATCCTCCAACATTGCAACTAAGACTAAATTTTTCTTCAAGCCTAGTACATGCATTACATATTTTAATTGAAAGGGTTTACCTAACTATCTCTTGAAGGTAATTGTACCAATCCTGGTAGCACTATACTGCCCGTCATCACCCATTTCTATATGAATCTAGAGGTCCTTCTCCAAGCTACTAAAAATTTCTTTGTCTCCCATCATGTGAAAGGATGCACCACTATCTAAGTACCACACCAATCCCATTGCACTTGACACCATGCATGCAATGAGCGAGAAGTAAATCTCAAATTGTGAGGTCAAAGAATCACCAGCTATAGAGCCTGAAGCCTTCTAGTTCTTCTTCTTTTGTGGACAATTAGTGGCATAATGCCCATGCTCGTGATAGTGAAAACATTTCACTCTGGACATGTTGTGCTTCTTGCCATCTTTACCAGACTCGCATTTGGAATAGAATTTCTTTCCTTTCCCCTTCTTCGCCTTGGCATCCAAAGCACAATATTATTCATCGTCATTCTTATATGAATAACCATCCCTGGTATTCCGCCTGAATTCTCCTTGCACCAAATCCAACCAAAGTCGTTCCCAATCTAGCAAATTTTCCCTTCCATTAAACGATTCCTAATAACTATGCCAACTCTTGGGAAGTCCTAGAAGAGCTAGGCTCACCAAGTCATCATCAATGACAGTAATGCTGATGCTCCCAAGCTCATCCCAATATTGGACAAAATTTGTTAAATATTTCGACATGGTTTCACCTTTCTCCCTTTTGATCTTCCTGAGTTTATGCTTCAGTGCCAATTTTCAATGATCAATGTTGCTCTGAAATAGATTTTTCAATGATTTCCACATTGCATATGGTGTTGCTTTTCCATGGAGACTTGAGACAATGTGGTCTCATACTCCCTCCAATAATATCCTCCTCACCTTTGCAACTTTCTTTTTCCAAGCATCAAGATTTGTAGCATATGCTACAGTGGGTTTGGGAACATCATTGTCAATGAATTCTTTCAAACCATTCTCCTCTAATACTACCTCCATCCTAACTTTATAGTTAGAGTTTCCCTCGAGTGCATACTCCAATTTCAAGCCATTGAAAACCATTTCGATCCTGAATCGCCTGTCGCACCAAGAATGTGTTTTGCAAATTCGAATTCTATTCAGTCACAAACTCAGCTTCTCCTCCACTATAGTGATTTCATGTTCTCTAATACCATTTATAAATTATAAAAACATATGTATATCAATGGATTCAATCCTATCTAACAATGTACTAAAGCTAGATACTGAATCCTTCTACAAATCAATTGTGGAAATTAAACACAATCGCCAATCACATGAAGCAAAGAAAGAATCATATCAAACCACAACACAGATAATTTCCTGGGGAAATATTGATGCTCAAAACCCCTCTATCTTCTATTTTATATTAACCATGGAATCATGAAACAATTACAATGCACTCTTCTCACAAGAGTCTCATGCATTCTCACAATTGTCTCACACTGTCCTGGACAAAACTGACCAACACTTATCCAATTCTCAACCTCTAAATAGCCTACTTTGCTTGCGAAATTCCTGATGAATGCAATCCCTATTCTTTAGGAATTTTGGCCTTCCTAAACTACGCAAAGATCATGGGCACTCCAATGGATGTCTGGTTGCATGCAAGCAACCTACTAATCACACAACTGATAGTTAACCTCCCTTTAGCCTTTGTCTCAACTAAGTCTCCACTGGAACTGACATGCATGCAGCTATTAATAGTAAATCATCAGTTGCATGGCAGATCACTGATTGTGAATTAAATAATATTTAATTCACTTGATCTCTCACTACTGCAACAAACAGTTACAACTAGTTCAACTCACTCTAACTCACCTAATTGAGTTAACTGATTACCCATGCATTAAACTAATGCACCAACTGCAATTCGAACTCCATAACTAATAGAATTACTCTGCATGCCTCACCAACCACCCTCAACTCGAAATTCATGAGCTAACTCAGTTTATCACACTCAGTTAACTATTACAAGTGATCATGAGATAATATTACATTTTATTGTCCAATTTATTTAATGGAAAATTAAATTAGACAATGCACCAAGTTAATTAATTAAATTGGGCTTCACACTAATGTATCGCTAGGACCTCTGGTCCCACACTTGTGTGTGCTGCAATTTCTTGTTGGAATTCAACACATTCATGGAGGAATTTTTAGAGATTAACGATGGATTTGGGAGATTTTCTCAATTTAAAATCTTCCCCATGGCCAGCACGTCTGTCTAAAATGATTCGACGTTGGTGGTGCATTGCCCTAACGGGTTGAGCCTAAGCAGTGTGACCCTGATAGATCGAAATCCCACTAGTCGCAAGTGATTTTACATTTTGAAATATCTCCCCTAAACTCCCTAATTCTAGAAACTAGATTCCAAATGAATAGATTTAAAATGAAAAGGAAGTTCAGAGCTCTTACCTAGCGCTAACGGATCGATGAACGGTGTCCTGAATCAGCCGCACCACTGATTTGAAATTTGGAGGGAAAATGGACAAAATTCTCTTCTCAAAATGGAAAGGTGAAAATGATTTTTTTTTTGTCTATTTATATATTTTTGAAAAAGAATGGCTAATATTTTATTATTTTTCCTCGATATCTGTGATGTTTGTTGTTTATGTGTAGTACAGAACTTTCACACTACTGATGATCAGTTCCGATGCAAATGAGTTGAATTTTATCTCTTTTTCGAGCTCGTTAAACGTTTACGAAAAAGGAACCCCCCTGGAAGAAACTTTCAGCTCTTTTCTGATTCTCGAAAAATGAAAATACTGCCGAGTACCTTTCATTTTGAACTTGTTAAAGTGAATGAATTGACGTGATATCAGTATACATTTATCCCTTTTTTGGGCTGAGGTTTACTATTTACGAAAAAGGAATACCTTGATCAAACACGGTCAAGAGGTTCTCTTGGAAATAGTTTTCTACCTTTTTGGATTTGAGAGACGATTTATGAAAAGGAACATGATGGAGTTTTCTTTTTGTTTCTTTTCAAACTCCCTAAACATGAAAATTTACCAAGTTTATCTTTTGTTGGACTCGTTAAATATTAAATGACGAAAGACTTGTCACCATGACGAGACGGAGTTCCTCCTTCCTAGGGCTCGTTAAACTTACTATGATGGATTCATTCGAAGAATGAACTTACATGCTCAGCATATGTTATCCTCTTCATGTTGGCTATAAAAAATAAAAAGGTGTCCGTTAGCAATAACGGGGGAAATTGAAAGTGAACATCCTATGTGTATTTTGGGCAGATTTTTGCTGTTGAACATGACACTCGTCTGCAATTCGTGTCGGGTTGGGGACATCCTACATTCATCACTTTGCCTCCATGGGTTTGGGAAATTCCGTTTTCCTCTTATCTAATTACCAATTTCATCAACATGACCTCTGATCCTATTTGAGTCAAATGTTGCCACACTCTGGAGTCGTGTCACCAATATGTTCAAGAGAAGTCTTTTTTTTCAAACATCTTCTGCATATCAGACCTCCTCTAGTACAATCCATAAACACTCCTATCATCTTAAGATATATTTTGTTTCATGTTGATGATGTGGGAATCCTTATGGCTCTCCTTTGAAAAATCACTTCCTGTCGACTTAAGCTCATTATTCGGTAAGGTGGTTTAGAAACTTCTATTTAGTACCTTGGAGCTTGCATGCATCAATGGCAAGTTCTTCATGTTCAACGACAAGTTCACATAATTGGCTTTAGATCGAATGATTCTGCAAGTGTTTGAATTTAACACATCTATTCACGCTTGTATATTGTGTTTTTGTACCTTGAGGTCCACCATCATTATTGATGGTCTCTCTCGTGCCTGCTAACGATTTTCATCATTGATCTTTAATCAAGTGGTTTCTACCATGTTCCACATCAGCACATTTATTCACATGGCTATATTCATACATTGGGTTAATTGAGATCACGGTGAAGACCCTATGTCACATCTGATTTTTGGTCCAGGCTGCAAGGAGTTATTGAGTATTCATGATTGTATACATGATCCTATCTATACGGTTGGCTACATCCATACCGTAGATCCATTTCTATGACCTCTTTTATACGGATGGTTGTGACCATACTGTGGACTCATGTCTCATTTGATTCCTAGCACAACATTATGTGGTTAGGCATATTTATACCAAATATGTCATATATTTTAAATGTTTGATTTGGCAGGTTCTCCGAAGGTGGCATGTGTTCTTTTCCCTTGTTCATAAAGTATTTCATCCATCACTCCCTGTTCTTCCTTCATGTTTTAGGGGGCATCTGTTACACAGTTATTTGTCACCATGCTCATTTTCCCGTCCCTGATCCTGAAATTCCCCATTACAAATCTTGTGCAATGTATCCATCATCAAGAAATATGCTAACATATCCCCTTAAAGATCCAAAGAAGACTTCCTTGAAAGATTACTGAAGAAACTTGGTAAAATTCCTATTTTCCTGGGTCATCGCCCTTCTTGGTGCCATGGCCACGCTAATGTCCTTTTCCCAGTTCTGGCCCAACGTTGTCAGTGCCCTAATTTCTTAGAAAACCACACTGATCCCCTTCTGGTAGTGCTTCCTCAAATGGAGGAGAAGCTTCGACCTCTAGAAGCTCAAGGTCGACGAGTTAGTTGTCGAACAGAGATGATAACGTCGATCTCTCTCATTTTAGAGCCTTGATCTCATCCATGGGGGATCATCCCTTAGAAAGTGGGCCTTCCTCCTCCTTTCATGGGCTCCCAACCTCCTTATCCTTGCTATAAATTCACATCCCTCATTCCCCTAAGTTTAGAGCTTGGTTGATCATTGTCAGACTTGTCTAAAATCTCATCCCTTTGCATGCTAGCATCATGATTAAGCCTAAGTGAATGTGAGAAGGAATGCTTTTGAGCTAGGTGAAGGACTAATATTTTCACCTAAGGATGCCTCCAACATCAAGGTCTAGTTGTAAGCTCTCCTTTTGTAACTTATCAATAATAACATCTAATGTTTTCTTTCTATATTTTTCTACATGATTATGCAAATATTCTGGTACTCCTTGATCTTTTAGATAGTTAGTGTTTACATTTATTATATATTGTATCACGTTTTTTGTTGTCTCTCGATCATCCACGGGTATTTGCGCGCCATTAGTAATAGAGAGCAGGCCTACAAGGATCATGGATCTAGGTTACCATCAACGGATCCAAGGATAGCATTGGAAAAAGGTATTTATGTCTCTTTCCTCTTTGCATTATAATAATTAAAGAAAGCTGAGTGTACATCAATCATGAGTTCGTATCATCATGAAGTTCATTCAGTCAGAGTCTTCATTAGGTCTTAGGGTTTTCAAGGTCCATCAAATCATCATATGCATGCATAAAAGATGAGCAAGTAAAAGAGTGACAAAAAAACATTTCATTATGAAAGTTTGATTTGTAAATTCAATTTCTATTCAATATGTAATTTTGTGTTTCCTAATATGTAATAATTTCTCATGGTTCCAAGAAGCTGGATACTCAAGGTTCCAATCAGCCAAAAATTCAATGTTCTAAAAATCTATAGTGTTAAAAATCCATCAAAAAAGATCAAATCCAAAGATCAGGTTCAAAGAAAAAGTGCAATGTCTAAATTTAAATTTCAAAGGAAATGTGGGTCCCAAAGCCAAATTGTGAAGATTCACCAAGTATATAGGGCCATCAAAGACCAAAAATACACTCATTTTCATCCTTGTGCATTGAGATCTCGAACTACCAAGTCTAAAATCAAATTTTGAGCAAGAAAATCAACCTTTTTTTACAGGTTTTATTCTTTCCCTTAAGGCGTTGTGCTTCTAACAAACTGGGCATTGTGCTTCTCCTTAAGGCGTTACGCTTTTACCAGGGAGGCAGTGCGCTTTTATCATATTTCATCCACTGCTCCAAAACTTCAGTGCAACTGCTCCAGCCATCAAACAAGGGTTTCTTCAGTCCAATGCAAGTAGGTTACATCTCTTTTTAATCCTCCCTTCAGTTAATAATTTGAATTCATGGTGTAAACCATCCTCTTTTACCATTTCATGTTTTCAACCAAGAAACCCTAGTTTTTATCATTGCAAGCTAAAGTGGTTTCCCCTAGACCTTATTTCCATTTCCCATAATCTAAAAACACTCACCTTATCCCTACATTACCCTATCCCTTTTTCCCAAGTCCCATTTCCTAAAACCCTAATCCTAGGTTGCATTTTCTTAGGTAGCCATACCATATCCCTGTAATCAAATTCCCTACCCTTTTTAGGCTAAGTTTTTCTATCCCCTACCACTACCCTAAGCTCCCCAATTCCCTAAATTTTCTTACACTAATCCCAACACCCCAAACCTGATATCCTGCCCCTTTTCCTCCCCCTTCCCTAGGGTTTCAAAACAAAACAAATACTATGGAGGAGGAAAGACGTATTAGGGAAGAGGAGATGAACATAGAAGAGGAAAGGAGACAACACAAAGGAGGCATGATTTTGAGGCTTGAACCATCCAAAAATAGAGAACTATTGGCCTCACCCATGACAGCCAATTGCTTCAAACATGTTGGTTGTTTTGACTTATGTGAAATGGTCCAAAGAGTACAACATCACCCTGCTTTGACTGGAGTTTTTATCTCAAACCTCAAAGACAATCAAGTAACCATTGCAAGAGTAGCCTTCACCATCTCCACAGATACTATTGTTGCAGCCACAGGGATACCTAATGTGGGTGAGAAGTGGTTTAAGGCCAAAGATATAGATACTCAGCATTATGAAACATTTCTCAAGCCAAGGTACAAAAATGATAAAAAGAAAGTATTTTCTTTCAGCCACCTATTTGACATATTTGCCCCCATGATGAAGATCATCATGAAGTATTTCACCTATGAGGGCAGATTCTCTAGACTATATGCCTATCACATTAGACTTCTCATGCATTTCACAAGGGTGAATTCCTCAACATCCCTCGCTATTTGTACAAAAGTATTGATAAAATGTCATACATAGTGTAGAACAAAGAGTATGAACATCAGATGAATAGCCTCTTTCATCACTCTCTAATCAAAATAATTGTCCTACATCATCTCAATCAGTTAAATATTGCCTCGGAAACCTTTATTGAGAATTATGCCTTCAATACTCCCCCACCAGATTCAGTATCTCAAAAAAAAAGGGTCATCTAGCAAGGCTAAATTCAAAGAGCTAAAAACCTATCAGAGGGGACCTAGGAAAGTGTTTGCTCCACATATTGTGGAAGGGGACTTGCCTTCTTCATCAGAAAAGCAGGTACACCTAAGGATGAGCAGCAGGAAGAGATAGTTGTTCGTGAAGAGGAAGATCTTCATGAGGAAGAAAGAGTCTTTGAGTTGATGGATTTGGATGATAAAGATTATCAAGAGGCCTCAAAGTTGATCATAAAAGAGAAGGATGCCATGATCAAAGAATTGCAAGATAACATGGCAAGAGCTCAATTTTTCATATCATTCCTTGAACGGGAGAACAACAAGCTAAAAGACAAGAAAATACTCATGGAGCTAGAGCTGCTCAAAGAAAAAAGACAAGACACCAAGGGTAAGGCAATGATGGCACTTGATGATTCTAACCATGATGACACTCAAACCAGCAAGACAAGACCAAAATAATAGGTCTTAAGAGAGCTCTATAGCAACAAAAACAAGAGGCAAAGCAACTTAGTTTTGAAGAAAGGATTTCCAAGGAGGTTGAAGATGATAGAGAGGTATGGATAGATAGGGTAAACTTCCACCTTGAGAAGCTCCTCCACAAGGCAAAAAAATATAGTAAGATGCTCATAAACATGTCCAACAGGTACATCACTAGAAACAAGATCTGTGACATCAAACTCAAGTAGTTGGAGGAAAAACACAAGAAAACCCTAATCAACCAATGTAATGTTCCCAAATTGGGATTACACAGCAGGCTTGTAAAAATAACACACTCCTTGGGAGATTGATGTACATAAATGATTTTTCAACCCTTGGATCCCTTATATCATCAGATTTGGAGTCTAAATCCAAGAGGGGAGAAAAAACAAATCAAACTAGGTGTGGTAAACAGATCTCCCACAACCTAGTCCAGCTGAAAAACACCCTACAAGAGGGGTTGAAGCTATGCACAAAAAGCAGCTTCAGGAATAACGTGGTCTTTAACAGTTTGAGCAGGAGGCCATCAAATATGATTAACAAATGAATGTACAACAGCAAATCAGAAGTAAAGTGAAGCTATTTCAATATACATTAGATTACATGAGACAATAGGGCAATATATCTTCAGAAAAGAGAGCTACAACACATATATATCAGCATAAATGGCTCAACGGCGTTATTTTTAGGAGTTGTAGCAGCTGCATATTATAACTCAGATCTAGGACAGATCTGTGGACAAAACATCAGATCTAGAAACTAGATGGTTTTCTTTACAAGATCCCCTTGGGGTTTTGACCAAATCATGCATAAATAAGAGTAGATCTGAGTTACAAATTGCAGATCTGTAAAATGCTGCAGTAATTTCTGAATATAAAATTACATTACAAAATATCAAATCTAAATAAAACATGGATCAGCAAGCTAATCCATGGATCACCAAAGTGAAAGGCAAATCCCAGCACTAGAGATCTCTGAACAAAACTAGAATCAAAACACCATAAAGAACCTCATATCAAAATAATGCAGTCCATCAATGGAAACAGCGTTGTAGCTCAAAATGACATGGATGGCCACTGCCACGTATAAACAAGAGAGGCACTCTTCCAGGAGGTTAAAAGACACACTCCATGAGAAGAGGCTCCCAAAACAAGCTAGATCTCTGCAGATCTAGACTCCCACTTGTTGCAGCTTGCGAGAGCAGCAGAACTCTCAATGGATCAGTGCTAAAATTGTAAGTAGAGCTTGGCCTCAAGCCTGATAGTGGATCAATTCAGAAAATACTCCTCCAAGAATCCTCAAAGGAAGAGGTGAAATCCCTGCATAGGAACTCCAAGCACAATCCTCCACTAAACAGCAGAGAATAGTATTTGTCTAAACATACAAGATACTCAGAAATATGATCAATCAACAACCTTCTCTTGCTGCCTTCCCTTTCCTTTTATAAGATGAGAGCCTTTGCAAACCCTAAACCGCCTTGATGAGTTATCTCTTTTCACATGAGGGGCCTCCTTCTAGAACTGCGATGTCCCTTTAGGAGATACATTGAACCTAGACAGCGTTGTAGATTTGGTCAAGGTTGACCCAGTCTCACAGCTCAAACCCCTTTCACACCTGCAAGTGATTATTTACATGGCCCTGATTTATCTGTGATCACGTTGGCATTGATTTAGTCAGTCTTCTTAGGAGTTTTACATGTCCTCCTTTATTCATTTATTCATGCAATAGAAAATAAAACAAAAATGAATATTCCTCTTAGCTTAGGCTAAGTAGGAATATTACAATCCTTCCCTCCAAAGTGTTGCTTTTCCTCAAGCAACTGATAGGGTAAGAGTTGTAGTACTTCTCCTCCTCCATCGTTGGCATCATCAAGGATGAAGTCCCCATCATAAGCCAAGTGCTCAACAAGCCAAATCATCATGAATTGTTCCTCCAAGGCCAACATAATATGTGCATATTCCATCCCTTCAGGGGTGAAAAACTCAATAGAAATAAACATGGTTGGAGCAATGCTACATCTAAAACATGTATCATGAAGTACAAGTTGAAGTTCCAAACCATGTGGTACATACACACTGCCCATCCTCTATCTATAAAATCCCATAAACAATACAACTATACCATCAATGTATGGAAGCAAGACTACATAGATGCAAACTGAAATATGAACTTGAGGAGGTGGGTTAAAATCCCACATGAGATGCCAGCACATTGCATCTCTTGTCTTCATTAGATCCAGGTGTGGCAAGTGGCATTCCCACCACACTTTTGCTGCATGAGTCACCTTAACATGGCTGAAGGTGTTACATAATTTTGGCGCCTTTGGGAAGCACCCATCATGAAAAGGAATCTCCCTTTGCACATCAAGGGAGTGGCCAAGTTTAGAATTTCCATTGGCCCCCAACAAGCTATGAGATCCACATGATCTCTCACTCCCTTTAGGAGTCATATCCTGCAAAAACATGGCAAAGGAATGTAATAAATCAGAAAATACAACTTGCTTATCATGATCAAATCCTTTACCATCATAGTCCTTCACACACATGGAGTTGTGCATGAGCATCCCCCCCCTCTCAAACAAAGGAAGAGCTGGCTGAGATGACTCTTGCAAAGATTCGATTGGATGCCCCAATCCTCCATAGCTATTGCACTCTTGAAAGTGCTGATGTAAGTCCTCTCTCATACCTTCCCAATCAAAAATCTCCATGATCAAGGAATAGATCTTCATTGAATACATATGGTTGAGGAAGAATTCTTCATATGCTCCTTGTAGGACCTTCTGCTTGAGCTTGGAAGCTCTAGCCAAAAATACCTTACCATGATAATAGATGACTCCTCCTTGGACTAAGTATCCCTCTTCTTGATGCATGCCATCTAGTATCATAAATGTGTGGAGATCTTTGGAATACTCTAAAAGTAGTTGATATTTCCAATAAAGATCCACACTGCTCAACAATGACAGTGTTGCTGATACATCCATGGAAGTGCTTGTCTTGTTGTTGATTGTCCTTTTGACATCACACATGCCAAAATGGTTTGTTGGAAGGCTGATCCTCCCCTTCTTCTCCTCCCACAGCACAGATTCAGAAAAGTGAGAGGGTGATAGTGATGCAGGAAGAAGACCCTTCTCATTCTTGGGTTGTCCCAAGCCTCCCAGCGATGTAACTTGGTCTCTTATTGCTCCAATCCTTCCTGGATCTAGATTTGGAGCAGCACTTTGTGGAGCCTTTCCCACAAGATCTAAATCTGATGGAATTCCAAGTGGCTTGCCATGAGATAAGAATGTTCCTTGCAGCATCCTCATGAACATGAGAGAAGGAACTGTGAGATCCCTGCTTCCACTATGCAAATCCATCTCTGTTGTTTGTGTGGAAGTACTAGGTGAAGGATAAGTATGCATGCCTTGAATCATTTGTGGTTTCCCACTCTTCAAATCCACCCACTCCATTTTCAAATCTTTCCAATCAGTGGTAACCTTCCCCAAGGTAATCAACCATTGGACACCCAAGATGATGTTGGTGTCTAGTATGTCAACTACAAAGAAGTGATCCACCAAGTTGTAGGATCCCATAGTGACAGAGAGTGATGGAACATATTGCATGCAATGCATGGTCCTAACTCCTGGGACCAAGACAGAAAATCCCTCAAAAGTATCAATGGGGATTCCTCTTTTGCGCAAGATGAGCATCAATAAAGTTGTGGGTTGCCCCACTGTCAATCAATATAGATACTCTTTGATTCATAACTAAACCTTGTACTCTTAGGGTCAAGTACTTAGGCACTCCTCTCAAAGAAGCAAGAGTCCCACTGGTTGGAGAAAAGGCTCCCTTCCCATCTCTGGATGGCGTTTGATCTTCCTTATCATCATCAGCGTTGTGACCCCTCCTAGGTTCATAGTCATCATCTTCCTCCTCAAAATCTGAGAAGACTTCTATGTAGTGTGCTTTTCCAGCAGCACACCTATGTCCTAGTGCCCATGACTCTTGGCAAGTGAAGCACAACTTCTTCTTCCTCAATTCCCTCCTAAGAACAATATCAAGAGGCTTCTTCAAAGAGATCTCCTTGGGAGGAGAAGCTTTCCCATCCTTCCCCTTAGAAAAGTGAGGAGCCTTGCTTTGGAAAGTTGCCTTTGCTTTTGGCAAGGCATCTTGGAGGTATCGAGCCCTCTCAATGGCATCATGCAAAGTGATGGGCTTGGTAGATTTTAACCAACCAATGCAAAGGTTCCTCCAGGCCATCAATGAACATGTAGACCCTCCTGGCTACAGATAGATCAGGGACCATGACTGATAATCTCATAAACTCAAAGATATAAGTCTTTGCATCTCCTGACTGCTTTAGCTTTGCAAGGCTTATGAAGGGTGCTTCAAAATCCTTCCTATCAAACCTTCCCACCAGTCTTCTAGTAAACTCGGAGTAGGTAGTCACATTGATATGTCCCAATGTAGACAGCCCATGGAACCACCAATTGTGTGCTTCTCCCTCAAAGTGCAGCGCTGCAATCTTGATGGCTTCAGTTTCAGGGAACTTGTTCAACTGGAAGTAAATATCCAGCTTTTCTACCCATGCCTTGGTAGAACTTGGGAAAAAAAAACATGCCCATAGAGTGGTGTCTATCATGGAAGAATCCACCATCTCTATACTGTTGCCTTGGTCTTCTTCTGTCCTTGAGGTGACAAAAATCTTGGAAACTCAAGTGGTCCTTGAATCTCTGACTCTGAGAATCATACTCCACAAAGTATCTTCAAGGGAAGCTTGCTCTTGTGGTCCTTAATTCTCCACAGCCAAGAAAGTAGGCATAGTGGAGCATTTTGAAGCTTGTGGGGCTTGTGGCAAATTCACTGTTTGACCAGTCCCATGATGAGACATATCAGAGCTTTCTCCCAACTGAAATATCCCAGAATATTCCCTCATTATGTCCACCCTCATCTCCTTGATCTCTTTGGAAATATATTTCATGGTCTCCAAAATAGTTTTTTCAAACTCTTCTGCTTCTTTATCATTCACAACTTCAGGGGCTTTACCCTTGTCTTGACCCTTGTCAGGATCATAACTAGTGTAGTCATACTTCTTATGACTTCTATTATGATACCTCTTCTCCCTCTCAGTAAGAGGATCATCTTCTTATGAATGTAGCATGGCTGGTGCTCCAAGGCAAGCACAAGCTATGCCAAGAAAGGAGCTTTGATACCACTGTAATGTTCCCAAATTGGGATTACACAGCAGGCTTGTAAAAATAATGCATTCCTTGGGATATTGATGTACAAAAATGAGTTTGTAGCCCTTGGATCCCTTAGATCATTAGATATGGATTCTAAATCCAAGAGGGGAGCAAAAACAAATCAAACTAGGTGTGGTAAGCAGATCTCCCACAACCTAGTCTAGCTGAAAAACACCCTACAATAGGGGTTGCAGCTATGCACAACAAGAAGCTTCAAGAATAATGCAATCTTTGATAGTTTGAGCAGGAGGACATAAAATAAGATTAAAAAATGAATGTATAGCAGAAAATCAGAAGTAAAGTGAAGCTCTTTCAACATGCAGTAGATTACATGAGACAATAGAGCAAGATATCTTTAGAAAAGAGAGCTACAACACATATATATCAACAGAAATGGCTCAACAGCGTTATTTTCAGGAGCTGTAGCAGTTGCATATTACAACTCAGATCTAGGATAGATCTGTGGACAAAACATCAGATCTATATCATATCTGGAAACTAGATAGTTTTCTTTACAAGATCCCCTTGGGGTTTTGACCAAATCATGCATAAATAAGAGTAGATCTGAGTTACAAGTTGCAAATCTGTAAAATTCTGCAGTAATTTCTGAATATAACATTACATTACAAAATATCAGATCTAAACAGAACATGAATTAACAAGCTAATCCATGTATCACCAAAGTGAAAGGCAAAGCCCAGCACCAGAGATCTCTGAACAAAACTGGAATCAAAACACCATAAAGAACCTCATATCAAAATAACGCAGTCCATCAATGGAAATAGCGCTGTAGCTCAAAATGACATGGATGGCCACTACCAAGTTACAGATCTAAATTATAAACAGGAGAGGCACTCTTCCATAAGGTTAAAAGACACACTCCATGAGAAGAGGCTCCCAAAACAAGCTAGATCTCTGCAGATCTAGACTTCCACTTGCTGCATCTTGCAAGAGCAGCAAAACCCTGAATGGATCAGCACTGCAATTTTAATTAGAGCTTGGCCTCAAGCCTGATAGTGGATCAATTCAGCAAATACTCCTCCAAGAATCCTCAAAGGAAGAGGTGAAATCCCTGCATAGGTACTCCAAGCACAATCCTCAACTAAACAGCAGAGAATAGTATTTGTCTAAACATACAAGATACTTAGAAATATGATCAATCAACAACCTTCTCTTGATGCCTTCCCTTTCCTTTTATAATATGAGAGCCTTTTCAAACCCTAAACCACCTTGATGAGTTACCTATTTTCACATGAGGGGCCTCCTTCTAGAACTGTGATGTCCCTTTAGGAGATACATTAAACCTAGACAGCGTTGTATATTTGGTTAAGGTTGACCCAGTCTCACAGCTCAAACCCCTTTCACACCTGCAAGTGATTATTTACATGGCCCTGATTTATCTGTGTTCACATCAGCATTGATTTATTCAGTATTCTTAGGAGTTTTACATGTCCTCCTTTATTCATTTATTCATGCAACATAAAATAAAACAAAAATGAATATTCCTCTTAGCTTAGGCTAAGTAGGAATATTACAACCAAAATGAGGACGATAAACTTGAGATCCTTGTTGATTCCTCCCTAATTGCTTGAGGCACATCATCAGCACTCTATCCACCAATTTTAAAGGTTTTGGGTGAGTTTTTTGAAATTTTGGGCATTTTAACATTTTGACTAGTTTTCACCACAGTCCACTTGTCAAAAGCGCAATACCTAGGGCGATTCACTTCTTCTGGGAGCCTCCAAATGACAAATTGCCACCAAAATTGAATTCATAAGGAATTATACATCAAATTTTGACTATTGTCACACCAAAATTGGACATTCTGGCAGGGATAAATGGCCAAAAACAACTAAACAATCACCTTTCTGCCTCATTTTTCATGTTGGTGTTGTTCTTTTGACCAGTCTTGAGATATTTGACTTTTGAGGGCCATAACTACATCATTTTCAGAAACTAAGGAAATTTTTGGAAACTAGACAGGATCATATTTCAAATGAGCTATCATTAGCTCAATTTGTACTTCAGGAAGGCCTCCAAAAGTAGCCTTGAAGTTGGCATTGTGCTTCTGCTTCAGGCGCTTAGCTTTTGCCAGATTCTCTGATATTTTCCAGTTTTTTATATTTTCTCAGTTGGTGATAGAATATTTGAGTTTTTACTAATGTAATTCATCCTTGTAAATTTAATTATGACCTAAATAGTTACTAGAGGGTAGATACATTAGGTAAAAGTGGATTTTTGGCTAAATGAATTAGTTTCACCAAAGTTGGGGATGAGTTTGTTGACCCCCATAGTCTTTGGGTTTTCAGTTGAGCACTTTGTGGATCAGTTCCTCAAGTTAGGGATTTGACCCCTAAGTTGGGGAGAATTAATTTTGGTTTATATCACTCACTTCTTTTCTCATAGCAAGGGTTGGATGTTGTTGGATTGATCTTGGAACACTTTTTTGTAATCAGAATTTTGGCTAATAATAACAGACTGAGTTGTAGCTATATTGATGGAATTCATGTGGTATATGATTTAGCATTGTTTCTTCTCTTTTTATGCAAATGTGTGAATTTATTGTAGCTCATATTCATTCCATTTCTAAATTTAAATGTTTCCTAAGTCAGAAAGACCGAATTCCCTAAGTTTATGCTGTGTTTTGGAGGGATATTTACAGTTTGTATCATTTTCTTCTTAGTAGAAAAGAATTCATAATACTTACGCTCTTTTCTCAAAACCTTATCAGTATAAACCATCTCATCAGATACCCTCTTGTGTGGATTTGTTTACCTACATTTCTCCATAAAAAGCCTGCAATTCAGATCCTTGTTTTCCCTGACCTAATTTCTTCCCTAACCTATTCACCATCCAGCACCTCAAATTTCAATAAATCAAACCCCTGTGCTACTATACCTAGCCTAATATCTCATTAATCGAGTCATCTTGACTAAGATCCATTGGAGAGAGCCCTCTCCTACCTAAAGGCTAACTACTTGGCGAAATATTGGTTTGTGGTTACCTTTGCTGGTCTCTTCTCGGCCTTGGAGATCCATTGGAGTCATAACATCTTGGCAACCATACTGGGGAAGAAAGTGACAGATATTCCCTAGTTGTACCATTATTTCTTCGAATTCTTGGCCTTGGATGATAGGTCTAAGATTTATTTGAGGCTGATCTCAAACAGTTGCAGAGAACCAAGTTGTTGAACTGTGAAAATTCTGGCTTCGAGGAGATACACCAGATCAAATATTGATCCTCACCCAGCTGATCTAGTTGAAGTCTAGAGAGGCTTGTTCGGAAGCATAGATATCAAGCTACATAAATTCAGTCAAATCCAATCTCTTTTGTAAGGTCTTCTTCGTTGCCTGCAAAAGTTCTATCTCTCGAAGACATACCATTTGATTTAAAATTTGAGTTGTATTTGTTTCGATATAAGTCTAAAACCTCATTAATTGATATAGTCTTTGACCCATTAAGGCTTTCTGAGGTAAAATCATTATCTGAGTTAGATCTTGGTTCCTTAAAACTTGAAGGAAATTTACCCTTTGAAGAAACTAAGTTTGAATCAGACTTTGACACTAAAGTCTGGAGTCAATTCTATAGACTTGAAATTTTAGAAAACCAACTTCAGTACCATTCGGAAAAATCCATAATCTAATATTAGCAAGATTCAATACCCATCCCCACACACTCACACTCATTTGTTGCTCCCTCATCCGCACCATCTATTTCATTATCTATTTAGAAAACTCTTCCTATTGTCACTCTTGTAGTTCATTCAGTAGGAATTATGGCTAGATTTTCACTCATCATCTTACCAGGTCAACTACATGCCTTGCCACAAGGTTATGGCTAGAGACTCCCACTTTTTGATGAAAATTATTCAATCACTGCAAAACAACACATAGTTAACGTCACTGACTTTATTTATCTGGAAGAAGTAGATGAAGACGATGCTAAAAAGAGAATCATAGTTCAGATATTTTCAGGAGAAGTTAAATTACGGTTTAGATCATTAAATGAAAACTCCATAGTCACTTCAAATCAGTTGATAGATGCCTTCATAGCCCGATGGGAGATAAATAAGAATCCATTACAAATCCTTTCTGAATAAAATAATCTAAAAAGAGAACCAAATGAATCAGTACAAGACTTAATTTCCCGATTCAACAGAGTATACAATTCCATCCCCAATGAGATCAAACCTCCTCTGGGGTTGGCCCTCTTGCATTACCCAGATCGTTTTGATCCAGACCTGGCCTATCAGTTGCGAGAAAGGAATCCTACTACATTAGAAGACATGCAGAAGAATGTAATTAGTGTAGAATCTAATTTGTCCATGAAGAAGTCAAAAAAAAAGGGTGAAAGGAGAGTAACTATCAAAGAACAATCATCATCATCCTCCGATGTAAAAATGGACACCTTGATAAGAACAGTACAAAGGATGGTTGACACGATGTCTGTCACCGAAAGGCAGCTAGAACCACAATTTAGAAATCCTAACTTCAGAGGACAGTAGCAGTAGCCTCGATTCAAAATTAAGCAAAGAGAATAGAGGGCACCTGAGAAACTAGCACAGCCACGGCAGATTTGGAAACCCGTGCAGCAAAATTATGATCAAGGAGGTGAGGAATAAGAAGAAGATCATATTTTTTAATAAAACCAATTTTTTACAGTTGATGGCTAGCCCATATTTTTGACAAAAAATGAAGAGTATAACAAGAAGACGGATGTACCCAAGGATGAAGACTATATTCTAGCCCAGGATCACCGGTTGGACGTAGAATCTGATGATTATCAGCGAGGATACTTGAATTCCCTTAGCTCACAGTAGAGGCAGTACACATTGATGGGTAGAGATGTCCCAATAACTCCTATTCAGAAGCGGGCATATCAACAAAAAGATACTCAACCAAAACAGAATTCTCAAGGTAATTAGAATAAAGGGAAAGAACCTGCAGCGGAAAGTCATAACAAGGATAATTATCCATCTACAAGCTCACCGGGTAAAGAAAAGGACAGCCAAAGGAAAGAAGCTACATCAAAGGATCATGCCAATAAAAGAGACATCATTAAGGAGGTAGACAAATCCACTCCTTTTAGCTTAGAAAATAAAATTTCCAAATTGAAAGTTTCAATACCTTTAACTGAACTTGTCAAGAATAATCAGTATAAGTATCATGTAGGCAAAATGTTAAAAGTAGACCCTTCAATTGATATACTTAATGTTGAAGATGACCAACTTGAAATTATCTTTGCTCCAGCAATAGACGGTCAGTAAGAAGATAGTGAAGTTCCCCCATTCTATTTGAGTCTGAGAATCCACCAAAATATCCTTCACAATTCCATGCTCGACTCTGGAGCTTCCCACAATTTGATGTCGAAAGCCATTATGGAGAAATTGGGCCTAGATATCACTCATCCTTACCATGACTTGTATTCCTTTGATTCAGGTAGAATCTGTTGTATGGGTATTATTAAGGATTTAGTAGTTTCCCTTGAACAAATTCCAACAAAGAATGCCTTGATGGATGTGGTGGTGGCTGGTACACCACCACGGTTTGGTATGTTGTTTTATAGATCTTAGGGAGCGAAGTTGAGAGGAACTTTGCAACTAGACTTCTCTTATGCCACCATCCCAGTTTTTTGGAAATTGAGAAAGTTGTACTGAGAAACGAAGATGAAATACAGGACAACCAGCAAAGAGAAGCCTAATAATCATCCAATTAATGTTGTACATATAGATTTAGAATCTTTTATTTTGTTTAATGATAGCGGCTTGAATGATGTAGATAGTCAGCTTGTAGAAGTAGAAGATGTTCCAGAGATTTCTAATTGTATCAGAACAGTTTTAGAGAAGGGAAAAGAGAATCTGCCAAATGCTTCAGAGCAGCGATCAGATAAGGCAGAGGAAAGTTCAGATCAGAATCAAGATATAGCCCGGAAAGTTAAGACGAAACAAAAATCAGAATTACAAATATTGGATGATGAAAATGGTCTATGGACCATAAATATTGATGATGCCTTGGGGAAATACAGGGAAGGCATTGGAATTTGGATTCGCAACCCTCTTCATCAGCTTTTTAAGGTTCCTAAGAATGTTAGATTATGTTCATACAAATTGGCTTTTGATTGTTCTAACAATGAGGCGGAATATGAAGCATTGATCACCGGTCTCAAGATCTTGAAAATTTTGGGCGCGAGAATAATTTCAGTATATGGTGACTCTAAAATTGTGATGAAATGGGTAAAAGGGGAATACTAGACCAAGCATCAACGAATGAGAGCGTACAGGAATGTTGTACTAGATATCCTGAAGATGTTTCCCAAACATACATTGTTAGTAGTGTCGAGAATTCAGAATCTTATGGCAGATTCACTTGCTACAGAAGCAAGTAATTTTAAAATCCATATATATTCCAATAGAAAATTTGAAATACATGTTAAACATCGGCCCAATGTTCCTGAAAACTTGCGGTATTGGCAAGTATTTTGGGATGATAAGCAGGTAAAGAATTTTCTGCAAAATGAAGAAGAATTAGAGAATTCTTTCATTGAATAAGTTTATGACAAAGAAGATCAGGTAATTGAAGCTACCCAGGTTGATATTTTACAGCTCAAAGACAACAATATTCCAAGAGGTCTCATACCTTTGGAAGAATTGTTTGATTGATATGATGTGGCTCGGAAGCCAACATTGGTTCCAACAGAAGAGGGTGTGGAGAATGTAAACATCGGAACAGCGAATAAGCCTAATATGGTAAAACTGTCCAATTCTTTATCTCTTGAGGTAAAGGAAAAGTACATTGATTTACTTTCTGAATTGTCTGATGTTTTCTCTTGGGATTATGCAGACTTAAAGGCATATAATAAATATATCATAAAGCACACAATTCCAATTAAGCCCGATCAAAAGCCCTTTCGACAAAATTTAATAAGGATCAACTTGAGGTTGCTGCCATCCACAGAAAAATAAGTGAACAGGATCTACAAATCAGGTATCATTGTTCCTATTAGATTTTTTGATTGGATATCTAATCTAGTCCCGGTAAGAAAGAAGACTGGTGAAATAAGGCTTTGCATAGATTTCAGAAATTTAAACCAGGTGTCTCTTAAAGATAATTACCCCCTTCCCAAAATGGATCACATCTTACAGAGAGTGGTTAGGGCTTCCTGAATGTTTTTTCTTGATGGATATTCAGGATACAATAATATTTTAGTGCATGAGAAAGATCAAGAAAAAACTACCTTCACTACACCTTGGAGTACGTTCAAATATGCAAAGATGACATTTGGACTAAAGAATGCAAAGGCTACCTTTCAGCGGGCGATGGATATAGCCTTTGTAGATGAGAAAGATGTTTTCCTAGTGGTATATTTAGATGATTTGATAGTTTTTTGTCATTCTGATGATGAACACTTGTATCACTTAAGGATTGTTTTTCAGAAATGCAGGAAATTAATAAACTCTCTTAATCTGAAAAAGATCCTTTTTTCCATGGAGGAGGGAAAACTTCTCGGTCACATCATCTCTAAGGATGGAATCTGGATTGACCCTTCTCGGGTTTAGGTAATTCAACAAATTGACTTTCCACGGAGCAAGAAAGGAATTCGGGCTTTCAATGGTAAGATGAATTTCTTACGGTGATTTGTTCCAAATTTGGCTGAGCACCTTCAACAAATAACTAACAGGTTGAAAAAAGAGAATGAGGTAAAGAAGTTCTGAGGATGCCTAGAAGTCCTTTAACTCAGTGAATTTTTCCTTAACCACAGCCCCTGTTTTAATCAACCCATATTATTTAATAGATTTCATCATTTTCTCATTTGCCTTCGAGCATACATTGGCTGTAGTCTTGATGCAGAAAAAGGATAAGACTGAGCAGCCCATATAATTTTTCATTTGAACCATCAGGGATGCAGCTCTTCAGTACAATATCATAGAGAAACAAGCTTTGGATTTGGTGAAAGCGTTGAAGGATTTTTGTGTTTATATTTTACATTCGCATATTTTGGCTTATGTCCCCAATGTAGAAGTAAAAGATGTTCTTATGTAGACAGATCCGGAAGGTAGAAGAGGGAAATGGATAGCAGCAATGTTGGAACATGACCTCGAGATCAAGCCCACAAATTTTATCAAAGGTCAAGGTCTAGCAAAGCTTATGGCCGAGTCAAATTTGAATGTTTCAGACATCAATATTATTACAGCATTGTCCGATGAAGAAGAGGATGTCACTCTGATACAGGTATCTGATATGTTAATTTCTTCTCCTTGGTATTCTGATATAATATATGTTCTTCAACATTTGAACCCTCCTTCATGCATGACTAAGAGTAAGGTTAGGTCTTTAAAGTTGAAAGCTTCCAAATACTGCATTTGGGATAGCGCCCTTTATTGGAAAGATCCAGGAGGTATTTTTCTGAATTGTTTAGTTGAAAATGAAGCCCGAGAAGTCATGAATGATTTTCATAAAGGAGACTGTGGGGGCCATCTGTTCTAGAATACCACAGCTAATAAAGTGTTGAGAGCGGGATACTACTAGCCAACTCTTTTTGAAGACTTGTACAAAACAGTGATGATTTTCCATGTGTGTCAAGTGTTTCAAGGTAAAAGAAAACTTCTTCCTTTACCTTTGCAGCCTATTTCAGTACATGCACCTTTTCAACAATGGGGACTTGACTTAATTGGAGAGATTCACCCTACATCATCTTCACAGCACAAATGGATATTAACAGCCTCCGACTACTTCACCAAATGGATCGAGGTGATCCCAACAAGGCAAGCAACAGGCCTAGTAATTATTTAGTTTTTGGAGACTAACATATTGTCTATTTTTGGTTGTCCTCATAAGATTATTACTGACAATGCGACAACATTCAAATAAAAAAGGATGGTTGAGTTTTGTGACAAATATGACATCAAGTTGGGGCACTCAACCACCTATTATCCGCAAGGTAATGGCTTAGCAAAATCCTCTAATAAATCCCTGATTAATATCATAAAGAAGATGTTGGAGCCGAACAAGAAGAACTGGAACAAAAATCTTGTGAATGCCTTGTGGTCAGATAGGGCGAGTAGTAAGAAATCTATATGGATGTCACCTTTTCAGTTATTTTATGGTGTTGACATTGTTTTTCCTACATCATTTGTAGTCTCGGTTATCAAAATTATTGCAAGAAGCAGGAAGTGAGTAGAATGATGTACAACATCGAATAAATCAAATGATCCATCTTCAGCAGATGAGAGACGAGGTATTTCAGAACATCTCAAAGCTTCATGAGAAGATAAAGAAGGTGTATGACCGCAAAACCAAGGCGGGTGATTTTAAGCTTGAAGATGTAGTCCTCCGGTGGGATGCAAGGAACGAGGAAAAAGGAAAGCACGAAAAATTTTGAAAACTTATGGAAAGGGACATATAAGATCTCAGCATTCCGTGGGCATCATGCTTTTATACTGAAGGAGATGAATGGAGATGAATGCTTAGGAGGGCCACTCCTTAAGCATTATCTTTTGTGATGCAGGTTTCAAATTTCTCATATCCATTGTAAATATCAGTTTAACTTTCTGCAAAGTGTGAAGCGGAAAATCGCCAAAGCTTGGAGCCAGAGGTGAAGGCCATAAATTTTCATTGGTTTTCTGTTGTTTTCAAAATTAAGTCAATCAAATTCAAGTCAGTTTTAAGTCTGTTTCAAGTCAAGTTTAAAGTCAATTTTCAATCAGTTTGAGTTTGTTTCAAATCAGTTTAAGATTTCAGTTTTTAGTTAGTACTTTAGAATTTGACTCCATGCCCAATGGATAGGCACTTGGTCTACGATGTTCGTGGCACCTCCAAGGAGCTACCATCCGCAGCTGGAGCCAATGTTAGTGTCAGTATTTGCATCCTTCCACCAGTGATCAAATAAACTCTTTCATGTCATGTTAAGGGTCCCATTCTGTAATTTTTGTCATTCCATTAGGTCATAATGCAAAAATTTGGTCACTTAGTGCATATTTAGGTCTAGCTTCACTCTTTTCATAAATTTCACTACTTGGTGGCTCATTTCATCACTTTTCTGAGTGTACATCAATCATGAGTTCTTATCATAACTTTAGTCCTTTCATCATGAAGTTCATTCAGTCAAAGTCTTCATTAGGTCTTAGGGTTTTCAAGGTCTATCAAATCATCATATGCATGCATAAAAGACCAGCAAGTAAGAGAGTGACAATAAAAACATTTCATTATGAAAGTTTGATTTGTAAATTCAATTTCTATTCAATATGTAATTTTATGTTTCCTAATATGTAATAAATTCTTGTGGTTCCAAGTACTCAAGGTTCCAATCATCCAAAAAGTCAATGTTCTAAAAATCTACAGTGCTAAAAATCCATCCATCACAAAAGATCAAATCCAAAGATCAGGTTCAAAGGAAAAGTGTAATGTCTAAATTTCAATTTCAAAGGAAATGTGGGTCCCGAAGTCAAATTGTGAATATTCACCAAGTATAAAGGGCCATCGGAGACCAAAAAGACACTCATTTTCATCCTTGTGCATTGAGCTCTCGAAAAACCAAGTCAAAAATCGAATTTTGAGCAAGAAAACCAATTTTTTTGTAGGCGTTGTGCTTTCCCTTAAGGCGTTGCGCTTCTGACAAACTGGGTGTTGTGCTTCTCCTTAAGGCATTGCGCTTTTACCACTGAGATGTTGCGCTTATCCTCAAGGCACTACGCTTTTTTCAGATTTCTTCCACATCTCCAAAACTTCAATGCAACTGCTCCAGCCATCAAACAAGGGTTTCTTCAGTCCAATGCAAGTAAATCAAATATCTTTTTTATCCTCCCTTCATTTTATAATTTGAATTCATGGTGTACCATTGCATGTTTTGAGCCAAGAAACCCTATTTTTTACCATTGAAAGTTAAATTGGTTTCCCCTACACCCTATTTCCCTTTCTCATACTCTAAAAACTCTCCCCTTATCCCTATATTACCCTATCCCTTATTCCAAAGTCCCATTTCCTAAATCCTAGGTTGCATTTTCTTAGGAAACCATACCATATCCCTGTAATCAAATTCCCTACCCTGTTTCCCTAAGTTTTTATATCCCCTAGCACTTCCCTAAGATCCCTAATTCCCTTCCCCAATTCCCTAAATTTTATTACACTAATCCCAATACCTGAAACCTAATATCCTACCCCTTTTCCTTCCCCTTCCCTAGGGTTTCAAAACAAAACAAATACTATGGAGGAGGAAAGACATATTAGGGAAGAGGAGATGAACATAGAAGAGGAAAGGAGACAACACAAAGGAGGCGGGATTTTGAGTCTTGAACCATCAAACACTAGAGAATTGTTGGCCTCACCCATGATAGCCAATTTCTTCAAACATGTGGGTTGTTTTGACTTCTTTGAAATGGTCCAAAGACTACAACATTGCCCTCCTTTGACCAGAGTTTTTATCTCAAACCTCAAATACAATCAAGTAACCATTATAGGAGCAACCTTCACCATATCCACAAATACTATTGTTGCAACCACAGGGATACCTAATGTGGGTGAGAAGTGGTTTAAAGCCAAAGATATATATACTCAACATTTTGAAACATTTATCAAGCCAAGGTACAAAAATGATAAAAAGAAAGTATTTCCTTTCTGCCACCTACTTGACAGATTTTCTCCCATGATGAATATCATCATGATGTATTTCACCTATGAGAGCAGATTTTCTAGACTATATGCCTATCACATCAGACTGCTCATGCATTTCCAAAGGGTGAAATTGCTCAACATCCCTCACTATTTGTACGAGTATTGATCAAATTTCATACATAGTGCAGAACAGAGAGTATGAACCTCAGATGAATAGCCTCTTTCATCACTCACTAATAAAAATATATTTCCTACATCATCTCAATCAGTTAAATATTTCCTGGGGGACCTTTATTGAGAATGATGCCTTCAATACTCCACCACCTCAGCTTGCTAGACCAATTCCACCACCAGCTTCAGTATCTCAAAAACAAACAGGGTCATCTAGCAAGGCTACATTCAAAGAGGTCAAAACCTATCAGAGGGGACCTAGGCAAGTGTTTTCTCCACAGATTGTGGAAGGGGCCTTTCCTTCTTCATCAGCAAAGAAGGTACACCAGGATGAGCAACAGAAAGAGATAGTTTTTCGTGAAGAGGAAGATCTTCATGAGGAAGAAAGAGACTTTGAGTTGATAGATTTGGATGATCAAGATGATCAAGAGGCCTCAAATTTGATCATCAAAGAGAAGGATGTAATGATCAAATAATTGCAGGATAACATGGAAAGAGCTCAATTTTTCATTTCATTCCTTGAACATGAGAACAAGCAGCTAAAAGACAAGGAAATAATCATGGAGCTAGAGCTGCTCAAAGAAAAAAGACAAGACACCAAGGGTAAGGCAATGATGGCACTTGATGAGTCTGACCATGATTACACTCAAACCAGCAAGACAAGACCAAAAACAAGAGGTCTCAAGAGAGCTCTACAACAGCAAAAACATGAGGCAGAAAAACTTAGTTTTGAAGAAAGAATTTCCAAGGAGGTTGAAGATGATAGAAAGGTATGGCTAGATAGGGTAAGCCTCCACCTTAAGAAGCTCCTCCACAAAAATATATATATATTCTCAAAAACAATTCCAATAGGTACATCACTAGAAACAAGATCTGCAACATCAAACTCAAGTAGTTGGAGGAAAACACAAGCAAACCCTAATTAGGAAAAAGGAGGAAGATAAACTTGAGATCCTTGATGATGCCTCACTGATTTCTTGAGGCACATCATCATAAATCTATCCACCAATTTTGAAGGTTTTTGGGTGAGTTTTTTGAAATTTTGGGCATTTTGACAAATTTTGACTAGTTTTCAACACAGTTCACTTGTCAAAAGCGCAGCGTATAGGGCAGTGCACTTCTTCTGGGAGCCTCCAAATGACAAATGGCCACCACCACTTGATTCAAAAGGCCTTCTACATAAATGTTTTACTATTGGAACACCAAAATTGGACATTATGGCAGGGAGAAATGGTCAAAAACACCTAAAAAATCACCTTTTTGCCTCATTTTTCAGGTTGGCGCTACGCTTTTGACCAGTCTTGGGAGATTTTAATTTTGAGGGCCTTAAATACATCATTTTCAGAAACTAAGGGAAGTTTTGGAAACTAGACAGGATAATATTTCCAATGAGCTATCATGAGGTCCATTTGGACTTCAGTAAGGCCTCCAAAAGTAGCCTTGAAGTTGGTGTTGCGCTTCTACTTTAGGCATTGCACTTTTCCTTCGGGCATTGCGCTTTTGCCAGATTCTCTGACATTTTCAAGTTTTTGAATTTTTCTCAGTTGGTGATAGAATATTTGAGTTTTTATTGATGTAATTCATCCTTGTAAATGTAATTATGACCTAAATAGTTACTATAGGGTAGATACATTAGGTAAAAGTGGATTTTTGGCTAAAATGAATCAGTTTCACTAAATTTAGGGATGAGTTTGTTGACCTCCCTAGTCTTTGGGTTTTCAGTTGAGCACTTTGTGGATCAATTCCTCAAGTTAGGGATTCGACCCCTAAGCTGTGGAGAATCAGTTTTGGTCTATATTACTCACTTATTTTCTCATAGCAAGGGTTGGTTGTTGTTGGATTGATCTTGGAACACTTTTTTGTAATCAGACTTTTGGCTAATAATAACAGACTGAATTACAGCTATATTGATGGAATTCATGTAGTAAATGATTTAGCATTTTTTCTTCTCTTGTTATGTAAATGTGTGAATGTATTGTAGCTCATATTCATTCCATTTATAAATGTAAATGTTTCCTAAGTCAGAAAGACAGAATTCACTAAGTTTATGCTATGTTTTGGAGGGATATTTACAATTTGTCTCATTTTCTTCTTAGTAGAAAAGAATTCATAATCCTTATTCTCTCTTCTAAAAACCTTATCAGTATAAACCATCTCATTAGATACCCTCTTGTGTTGATTTTTTTACCTACCTTTCTCCATAAAAACCCGACAATCCAGATCCTTGTTTGCCCTGACCTAATTTCTTCCCTGGCCTATTCACCATCCAGCACCTCAAATTTCAATCAATCAAACACCTATGCTACTATACCTAGCCTAATATCTAATTGATCCAGTCATCTTGACTGAGATCCATTAGAGAGAGCCCTATCCTGCCTAGTAGGGCTAGCTACTTTGCGAAATATTGGTTTGTGGTTACCTTTGCTGGTCTTTTATCAGCCTCGGAGATCTAGTGGAGTGATAACACCAACCAAAATGAGGTCCACAACAATCACACAGCATAACAAGTTTACACCAAAACCCTTGTTCTTCCAGTGACTTTTCCTTTTCCTAACCTCCTTACAACAAACCCAATCCACTCTCCAAGTGTTTATGGTGCTAGATACTGCCAACATACAGGGGATATCCACGATATAAGGTCCCAACTAGACCTCACATTGTTTGGTGTACTATTCCCATCCGAAATATGGCACGATTGCAGTTTACTTAAATATATGCCTTGGCTTTATCTGTCGACACGAGAGAGAAGTGAAAATGTCCTTTTGAATGAGCAAGTGATTGCACCTTTGAATTTTCAATTGTAGATGTATCAAGGTTCTCTTACTGTAGAATGGGAAATAAAGTGAGACTCTAAGAGAGAATTAATAATACTACCCTAATGGAGACACGCAGGAATAATAAAGACTCATCTAACATCAAGGAAAATAGTTCACATAGATGACAATCATTATAACCAAAATAGTTCAATTACTCCAGTACATATGAAAGCAAACATGAACCATAAACATTCAAAGAATAGTCTTAGAAACATTCACAATCCATGTGTGAAAATGTGTTGGCCATAAAGGCTTCAATATTAAGAAAAAGTCCCAAGATACTTAAATACAATTAACATCACTATCTCCAATAGTGGAATGTTAGAGCCACTACTTGCTCCCCAAAAGTACTCAATCTACCTCTATAATACCTTGTGGGAGAAGCCAAGGTTAAAATTACTTTACATGAGAGATGAGGATCATTTTATAACTTGAGGCATGACCTTTCACATCTTCATGACTCTTGACTTTCCAACTCCTAATGACCTTTGGACTTCTACAACCTTTGAAATTCCAAATGAATTTTGGAATTACATATGACTTTTGGTATTACATGTCTTTTATAGTTCCATGACTCTTTAGTTCATACATGACTCTTGGACTTCCACTTATTTTTCTTTACAATGATTACAATATTACAACATGACTTCTGCATCATCATGTGATGAGAATGTGATATGTCACTATCTTTGATGATTGGGAGTAATAATGACTTATGACATGGAATTTCTCTAGTGGTGACATGGATGCCACTTGTATCTTTGTTCTTCATGCAACTTCGATCTTCGATGTCTTCACCCTCTAAAGTTTCTTTGATCTAATGGATTACTCAGGGTGATTTTATTATCAATATTCAAGTGTTTTTTTTATTCTTTCAATGCTTCCTTTTTTTTCTCTTTGCTTGGTCTTCCTCGTGTGTGATTTCCATGATGTTCCTGGAATACTTGTATCTGCAATCGCTCATGAAAAGCAACCATTAGCCTGAAAATCTCATATTCTACCATGTTTTATGTATATTTTTTTCATTCCTTTTTAATGCACTTAAAAGGAAAAAAAGGAGCTTATGGGTGCACTTTGAAAGGCTGAAGGGTTGAGAGAAGGAGGCTTCAGTGCTTCGGCATGCACTCATGTGCTCAAGAGAGACAGGCAGTCAATGCAGGGTGCATGGCACAAGTCTGAAGGATGAAGGAGAAGGCTTCAGGATTCCCAAGTGTGTTGTGTACTCGAGGAGAGATGGAGGGTCCAAGGTGCACTCCTAAAGACTGAAGGATGAAGGCTCGTTAGAGGAAATTTCAACCTAAAAGTGGCCTCATAAGGAAAAATAATACGAAAATAATAAAATAATATTTATGAATTTTTCAGGGAAAAGAAGAAAACTATTTTTTTCAAAGTATTTTTGGCTTATATCCTTATAGGTTTCCTCAAATTTCAAGTGTAGACACTCGTTGGATGCATAATTAAATTCTACATCCAACGAGTACCCATTATGCATACTTTTGAGAAGACCCGTATTGATAAAAATTGAAGATACATTAAACAATTGGGTTCAACACATTTTTTTAATGTATCTTCAATTTTTATCAATGTGGATATTCTCAAAAGTATGCATAATGGGTACTCGTTGGATGCAGAATTTTATTTTGCATCCAACAAGTGTCTACACTTGAAATTTTAGTAAACTTATAAGCATACAAGTCAAAAATACAATTAAAAAAGTAGCTTTTTTATTTTCCCTCTAAAATATTTACATGCACCTCTTTTTAAATTTAAAATATTTTGATCGGTTTACATATTATGTATATGAAAATTTCATGGGCACTTTTAGGCTAAAATTTCCTCTAATGTTAGCCCTTAGGGGTCTCTCATGCACGCAAGAGGCCTAGGAGGGTGCATGGCGCAAGTCTGAAGGTTGAAGGTTGATGCTTCATGCCTTTGAAGTGTGCTCATGCAATCAAAGGGTCGAAGAGGGTGCATGGAGAATTGTGGAAGGTTGAAGGTTTAAACTTAAGGCCTTCAGGGTGTGCTCATGTGCTTAAGGAGGGTGCACTTCTTCGAGTTGAAGGAGTGTGCTTAGAGGAAGACTTAGTCTCTTGAAATTTTCAGAACAAGGAAATGGAAAGGGCTTAAGGAGTGTGTTTTACGCTCTTGAATGGTTCATGGTGCACTTCCAAACAATGAAGGATTCAGAGTGCGCTCATGCGCTCTTCCCGTCAATGGGTCTGCTTTGAAACCAAAGGTTTGTCTAAGTCCGAGATGTAGGGCAAGGGTTGAATAGGATGATTTTAGACATAGAACCATGTGCGGTACATACCAAATCATTGATAAAACTTATAAAAGGTTGAAAATTTATAAGTATACATCACAATGCCACTTTGTACACATTCCCCAAGTACAGCGAGTGAAGTGTGTGCAACTGCGACCCAAAAGTGTCATTCTAAAAAAACAAAGATGTTATGGCTATGAAGTGCACCTAAATATGTTCTAACCAATGCAACGACACTTGAAACCTATAGAATAACATGAGATGACACTTGATTATCAAGGTGACGGTGATAGTAGGCTCCAAAACTTGAATGTAGTGAAATTTTGGAGGTTGTTGTAGCAGTGACAACACTTGGAGACACACTGGGAAAACTTCAGCTTCTCTATCTGGGAGTAGATTTGGTGAAGGGTCACACCTTTAGGAAGTATTTATTTCCTCGATTTCCCCTTTTCGATTTGGTTTTATACATAGAATTTCACTTTCCTTTACTTGGTTAAACACATACAAAAGATACACCATATCACAATTGTTTCAATCTGGGAAAGGGTAATGTGTGCAGCGATTTTATGATATTCATAGTATTAGTTTTCATCTCTGATGTTTCTCCACTACCGTAAAACCTAGATAGTACCCTGGCAGAGTCACTTCAAGGTTATAAATGTTACTTTTCTTCCAGCGAGCTTGGACAGTACCCCAGCAAAGTCGCTTGCTTCACCTCCCTGCATAGGAATCCTTTCTCTTCTTTCACCCTTTATTTATTTATTTAATATAATTGTGCATCGGCACTTATTATTTTCATCGGGTGGAATATGGATCCTGAATTATTGAGAGCAGGGGAGGTTTCCCCTTCAAAGAAGTATTTTAAGACCTCTAGTATTGGTTTTCTCACTTTATATTTTCCCCATATCCTTTCTCTACTAGATGGGCCAAACGTTAACACATAAGTAGATTTACACCAAGTTGAGTGGTTCCAATACTAGCATAGGTGTGAATCTAATAGGTTCCCTCAAGGTTATCCTATTGAACGAATCATATTTTCCATGTGGAATTGGATCAACCTGTGGAATTTTCCTGAACAAAGAAGGATAAAAATAGAAAGCCAAGCGTTGTGGTTGTCATACTCTTCTTTCGTCACACCACAAAGTCCTTTTGGGCCATGCACTTTTACAGAAGAGTCTTATTTATGTACAATGACCAAAAAACATGACAAAACGGGATACGAATGACTAACACATACAAAAGGAAAAGAAACCAAACAAATTATACAGGAAGAGAGACTTGTAGTTGTTATTGGAAGTAATGTTTCAAATCTAGTCCATTTACAGGGAGGGGGTCAATCCTCTCATCTAAAGATTTCAGCGTAAAAGTATTATGACCAAGATTTTAATCAATGATAAATGGTCAAATCCACAAAGGTTGGAACTTCGTGTGTTTTGCATTTTCTTCATGGGGTTTTTCCCACTTCAGTACTAGGTCACCCACATCAAAGCTCTTTGCCCATGTGGACTTCTTATCAAACTAGTACTTTACATGGTTCTGATGCACAGTAAATTTATCCTTGGCTTTTATCCTTTCTTCCTCGAGTTTGAGTAAAGTGTCAATCATACTCTAAACCATAAGGAAAGGTATACCTTGTGACTCTTGGGAGAGTTGAAATGCTGGAAGATATAGGTTCAGAGGCAATATATCTTCTTTACCGTAAACTAGAAAGTACGACGAGGTTTTTAGGGAAGGCTAAGAAGTTACATGGTCGGCCCAAAGTGCAATGGTAAAAGATTTATGTCAATTCCTTTGTTCAGAGAAGATGGTTTTCTTGATTATGTAGATAATATTATTATTTTTTGATTCAGCCAAACCATTTCCCTACGGATAATAATTAGATGCATGTTTCAATAGAATCCCATTTTCTAATGTGAATTCATAAAGTTTTAATGATGAAAAGTAAGTCCCATTATCAAATACAAGTGATGTAGGAACGTCAAACATGGTTATAATGTTGCGTTGTAAGAAGTGGATGACTTCCTGTTCATTTAATTGTCTCAAAGGAACTGCTTTTGACCACCAAGTGAAATAATTTGTCATTGTCAAAATATATCATTGTTGTTTTGAGGAATGGGGACAATTTTTTCTGATAACATCTAGGCCCCACTATTGGAATGGTTCCTCAACTGTTACTGGTAGCAATGGGGTAGTTAACCTCTGATTACAACTGACACATCTCTAACAAGATTGGAACTTGCAGACATAAGTGTGGGAATCCTTGAATAAATTCAGTCAATAATAACCAGCCCTCATAGCTTTATGTGTTGTAGTGTCGCCTGCATAGTGACCACCTGTCAGTCCATCATGAAAGTCTCTAAGTACCTTCTCTATATCCTACAGCTCAAGGCACCTTAGTAAGACACCATTATGGTGCTTCCTGAAAAGCACTCCATGAACGAATGGATAGAATAAAACTTTTAAATAGATTTCCCTCTTTTGTTTATTCGATAAGTGCATGGGAAAGGTGACATGATCTATAATTTTTTGTAAATTTGAATACCATGGCGTTGTAGATGTGTACTGAGAAAAATGTTCAGTATTTTACATTTCTATCTCTTTCTCCCAACCTAAAAGATATTGCTCATGATCATCTCTTGCTTCAGTTTCTAGCTTACAACGGACATGACCCTTTATGGTATGAACTGGTTTGAATTCCATATCATATTCTTGTAAACTGGTCATCCAGTTAGCCCTGTTTTCACCCAATTCTTAATTTTGGATGAGGTACAAAAATGAGCATGTGAGATTTTAATATATAGCGTTTAAATACATTACTTCCTTGTATACAACATATGTGTGATTTTCAATGGCACGAAAATTTAATTTTGACCCTTGTAGACTAGTGCTCATAAAAGAGATAGGTCGCTCATTTCATTGAATATCCTTTTGATTTAATATGATCGCAATTCATGAATTTGAAGCAAATGTATAAAGCAGGAAATCTTTGCCATATTCTAGAGTGAATAACCCAGGTGCATCAGCAATCGCTAGCTTGATCTAAGTGAAAGTGTCCTTCTCCCATTTATCCCATTTGTATGTTGCATCTTTCTTGATAATATCCTATATGTGCTTGACTATCTGAGCATAATCAAAGATGAATTTTCTCATGAAATTAATCTTCCCTAAGAAAGAATGCGTGGAATTTTTATCCAGTAGAAATGGGATCTATATGATAGCTTTGACCCTATCGAGATAAATTTTAATTCTACTTTTTGAAATTATGTGCCCTAAGAGAATCCCTTCAGACACACCAAATATGCTCTTCTTGGGATTAAGATAAATCCCATACTTTTGACACCGCTCGAATATTTGTTTTAGTTGGCGTACGTGATTTGATATTTTCTTGGAAAACGTAGTAACATTATCCAAACGAACAATGATGCTCTGACCTATAAGGCCACGGAAGGCAATGTCCGATGTCCATCTCTCTTTATAAAGTTACACTAGAGTTGATAATCCAAAATTGCATCCTCTTGAAGGCGAATGTTCCCCATTTGGTCCTGAAGGTAGTTTTCAATCTATCTAGTTCTGCTACTAGCACTTGATTATAACCAGAGAAACCATATATTAGCGAAAACATGTCAGACCTAGATATCTTCTAAAGAATCTATTCCATGGATGCCACTGGGTAGTTATCTTTATCAGAAGCCCAGTTGAGATTTCAGAAATCAACACAGAGACATATTTCACTAGACTTCTTTCTAACTAGGACCAAGTTGGAAACCCAAGTGTGATGTCTGATTTTAAAAATGATCTGAGCATCCAACAACTTTCTCAATTCCTTTTGGATAAGGGGTTCCAATGTTGGATGAAATTTTCGTAATTTTTGTTCGAAATTATTTGCCCATTCTTTTATAGGAAATGCATGATGGATAATATGAGTACCATATGTATTTAAATCATCATATGTCCATTAAAATACATTGATGGTACTATATGAATAGGAAGATGAATGTCTATTATTCCTATGGAGAACAATAAGTATCGATGTTTACGTACTCCGTATATTATTTGGTCCCAAGATTAACTTGTTTGGATGATAACTTTGAGCTCTAAGTCTTTATGTTGGTTGGTCCTCTAAACTATTTTTGTAGGTCATATCAATTTTGTTTCATTTTGTTGCATTGGATGCATCCTGCAGTGCCTAATCGTGCTCATCCTCATCTATGGCAGCATATTTGAATACATCTACATTATCCATAAAGTGCAGTATATGTTGGTTGTCATTGAAAAAATGTAAATTAGTGACGTTGTATGGCACAGATAGTTTATATATAATTTCAATAGAAAAAACATTTTTCAATGGTGACATCCTAGTGGCTACATTTGTTAATGCATCTATTACAGCATTTCTAACTCTAGTAAAATAAATAAGATTGAAAGCTTTGAAATGATTAATTAAATTCCATACCTCTTGCTAGTAGTTGTTTAGATTCGGTGAAACACATTGTATAGTATCGTGTACCTAACGAGTGACCACCTCTGAGTCATTGATTACCTTAATAGTATCTACCTTCAGGTCAATATCTTTCTTTAATCCAAGTACGTGTTTCATATTCAACAGTACTATCAGTACGCTTGAACTCAATACGACATGAAAGGATATGTTACTTGTTGTATGGGTCTATAAGTACACAACTAGCTCCAAAGTCGTCTTGCGTCTTTGAACCATCAAAATATAAATTCCAAATATTATGAGCTACTAAGCTACTTCCTATGCTATTATTACTACTAGTATTATGTACATTTATATTACATGATTCATTTTCACCAGTTGGAGAACAAGGAAGGAGCTCCAACTATGTATCTAGTGGAATGGGTGATGGTTGTGCCTGATAACTCCTAAGGTCAGTTTCCAGGAAAAAATTCCAAAAAATTAGATAGGAAAAAGCAACAGACTCGTTATTTTCCTCAATTGGGTTCATGGTGTGTTTCATATATGGCTTACTTTCCACTCGAATCTGGTTATTCCTACCCTTATACGAAAGCCATAAATGTGACTAGTCTGTCGCAAAATACCCTTGTAATTTGCTAGACTAGTCTCTACTGAGGAGTACACCATAGCATTCTGGGATGTCCACAATTACAATATTTATACACTGATGAACTTGATCATCTTTTGATAATCTAATAAGCACATTCTTGAGTTCACCAATAGCTTGGACAAGAGATATGTCTTGTTGAATATTTTATGCATCGATTTTGTCCCATTTATCATTTATTTTATTTGCAATAGATAATGGCATTACATTTACAGATGCACTAGAATCAACTAAACAATTATGAACATTATAATTAAAAATTTCAAACGTTAATAAAAATGGGGGGCAGAGAGTGTTAGCTTCTAATGTTATGGAATTAACTATAGACTCAAGGGAACTAGAAGACGTACCAAACACCTTTTAAGAGAAAGAATCTTTATCCCCTGATGAAGGTTGTGAAAATGATTGGACAATAAGTTCACATTGGCCTATGATATTTGCGAGCTCATAGATAGAAGTGTTGGCTCGTTTTTTCTTCAAATATTCCATTGTGTTATAATCAATTGTTTCACCTCTAGCAAGTAATGTTGAAGTGTCTAGAGAAGTGCCTTTATTTGACACTTCCGAAGTGGTGGACCTACCCTTGTTGCTAGAGGAAGTGTTCTTGGAATTAGTTGCATCACAAAACTTATTTTGTGCATTCTAATCAGGATTGACTGGTTGTGAGATCCTTCTTAATAAATTCTCCCTCAAATTTTGTCTTGTCGCCTCCTAATCAAAAATGGGCCCTTTACTCCTTAAACTATATCAACCATTTTTCTTATAAGGAGGGGCCTCATCTTGTGGTGATTATTCATCATCCTTCTTGCTAGTATTATAGATACAGTTTAAATCATTCACTACATGTTTAATACCCTTTCTTTCTTTAGCCGCCGCAGGTTCATCCATTTCTTCTGTCTATTCTTCCTTCTCATATTCTAATTGGTTATCCACATTGTGTGCAGCCAGAACGTTCATGTTGTGGTTCCACTATGGGCATGTATTTTCTAAGTGATATTCCTAGTGGAAAGAACAATAATTATCCATGTCAATACTTTCTATATTCATCACAACATTTGACCTCTGGGAAAAATTTGCAGGATTATTATTGTTGTTATTACTATTCCTTCGAGAAGGGAAGGACTTGGGAGGCTTGGTGCTAATAGAAGTCTCGCTTGACCTCTTCTTTAGCTATGAGATTTCGTTGGTAAGAATTTTCACCATCCTTGTTAGGCTTTCAATATTTTATGATTCCATTTATTTAGCCTTACTTAGAGAAGGTTGAGACCTCCTACTAGTCTCTTTGGAGTCCTTTGGTTCGTCATCATCAGTAATGGCCCTGATAACACGCAAGTCCTTCTCAATGGTGATTTCTTACGCAAATTTTAATTCCAATGTTTCCTTTGCGACTCTTTTAACAAACTTGGAATCTTTAGCAAGCAAGACAACTGCATAATAATCGATAGTAATGGAGTCATGTGGTTGTGTACCCGGGAGAAACTTAATCAATATATAGTCGAATCTCTGATTAAATTCTTTCACTTTCTCCTTTTTCCCCATTTTACTATTTCTGAGCTCTTTCAGTAACTTGGTAGGAGTTTTTTCATCAGCAAATTTCTCAAGAAATGACTTTTTAAACTCCCTCCAAGTGTGTACTAAATTGATAGGAAGATTATGTTACCATGTTGTTACCCTACCTTCTAATGTACGAGGGAAAAGTATACAAGCAACATCATCGCACCTTACTTCCAACATTCGTAGATGCATATATAAATCCTCGATGTGATCTTATGCCTTTGTCTTATTTTCTAGATCGTACTTTAATAACAACTTTTTTGTATGTCTAGGAATCTTATGTAGATTGTCTTGAAGAGAAAGAGGCCCTTGGGCCATCCAATCCGAGTCCTGGTCAGACATGTTCTCGTCTTTGTGTTCCTCTTCCTTTTCAGAATATGAGGAGTCTTATCCTTCACTGTATAAAACATCAAAAATGTTTTCAAAAAGAACAAAAATGTCCTTGTACCCTTCGTTAATGGGTGGAAATTGATCTTGATGCACTGTATTTTCTACAGATTTTGCTAACTCTTTAAGAGTGGAAAAAACCAAATATTCCACTATAGAAACTAATATACTGGTATGAGTTTTTTCTTTCTTCTTAGAAAATTATGGGAGATTCTACTCTTCACGAATTAATATGATATCCTTTGCAAACCGACGGGTTATAGGTCGAAGTGCCAAATTTGTTCGTATGTTACTTTTTATGTCAACTATGGTCCAGGCTGATAAGACCCTCCTACTTTAGGAATAGGAGTTGGAGTGGTGCTCATAATACTACTACCATGTCTAGAATATGAATGGTTAGGGTGTGTGGAGTTATCATCCATAAAACATCGACGGCCCTCCTCCTAGCGCCAAAATGTTGACTGTGTTGGATATCGCCAACATACAAGGGATCTCCCTGATAAAAGGTCCCAATTAGTCCTCACACCATTTGGTGTAGGAGTCCCATTCTGAATAAGGCATGGTTTTCGTTTACTTAAATATATTCCTTGGCTTTAGTTGTCAATGCGAAAGAGAATTTTATATGTCCTTTTGAATGAGCAAGTGAGTGCACCTTGTGAATGTTCAATTGAAAATGTATTAATGTTCTCTTACTACGAAAGGGGAAATAAATTGAGCCTCTAAGAGAGAAGTAATAGTACTACCCTAAAGGAGACACACGGGAATAAGAAAGGCGTGTCTAACATCAATCAAAATATTTCACATAGATGTGATGATCATTACAAACATTACAACACATTTATGATAAGTAAGCACCAAAGTCACCAAAATAGTTCAATTAATCTAGTAGAGATGAAAGAAAACATTAACCATAAAAATTGAAAAAATAGTCTTAGAAACATTCACAATCCATGTGTGAAAATATGTTGGCCAGAAAGGCTTCAATATTAAGAAAAAATCCCAAGATACATAAATAAAATGAACATCACTAGCTCCAAGGGTGGAGCATTAGAGCCACTAATTGCTCCCCAAAAGTAATAACTGTGTCCCTTTAATGCCTTGTGGGAGAAGTCAAGGTTAAGATTCCTTTACATGAGAGATGAGAATCCTTTTATAACTTGAGGCATGACCTTTTCACATCCTCATGACTCTTGACTTTCCAACTCCAAATGACCTTTGGAATTCCAAATGTCTTTTGGAATTACATATGACTTTTGGTAATACATTTCTTTTCGATTTTCATGACTCTTTAGCTCATACATGACTCTTAGACTTCCACTTATTTGTCCTTACAATGATTACAACAATACATCATGACTTCCACATCAACATGTGATGAGAACATGATGTGTCACTATCTTTGATGACTGGGACTAATAGTTACTGATGACATGGATATTCTCTAGTGGTGACACGAATGCCACTTGTATCTTTCTTCTTCATGCAGCTTTGATCATCGATGTCTTCACCCATCAAAGGGTATTCGATCTAATGGAGTATTCGAGGTGATTTGATCATCAATATTCAAGTGTTTTATTTGTTCTTTCAACTCTCCCTTTGTTTTTTCTCTTTTCCTGATCTTCCACGTGTGTTCTTGCCATGTTCATGGAATACTTATATCTGCAATCACTCATGACAAGCAACCATCATCCTGAAAATCTCCTATTCTGCCATGTTTTGTGCATATTTTTTGTTCATGCCTTTTTAGTGCACTCAAAAGGGACAAAAGGATCTTATGGTCACACTTTGAAAGGCTGAAGGACTAAGAGAAGGAGCTCCATGGCTTTGGCATGCACTCATGAGCTTAAGAGAGAGAGGAAGTCAAGGCAAGGCACATGGCACAAGTTTCAAGGACGAAGGGGAAGGCTTAGGGATTCCCAAATGTGTTGTGAAATTAGGAAGAGATGGAGGGTGTAGGGTGTACTTCTGAAGGCTAAAGGATGAAGGCTTCAGGCCTTCGAGGTGTGCTCATTCACTCTATAGGACCAGGAGGGCGCATGGCACAATTCTGAAGGTTGAAGGTTGATGCTTCATTGCTTTGAAGTGCACTCATGAACTTAGAGGGTCCAAGAGGGCGCATGGTGCATTGTGGAAGGTTGAAAGGTCAAGCTTAAGGCCTTTAGGGTGGGTTCATGCTCTTAAGGAGGGCACACTTCTTCGAGTGAAAGGAGTGCACTGAGAGGAAGACTTGTCTATTGAAGGGTGCAGTTCGGAACAAGGATGGAGAAAGGGCTTAAGGAGTGTGCTTCACACTCTTGAAGGGCACATGGTGCACTTCCAAATAATGCAGGATTCCCGATCAAGGCTTCAAAGTGCACTCATGCACTCTTAGCCTCAATGGGTTTTATTTGAAACCAAAGATTTGTCTAAGTCCATGATATCGAGGGAGGGGTGAACAAGATAATTTTGGACATAAGACCATGTGTGACACATACCAACTAATCGAGAAAACTTAAAAAATATTGAAAAATGATAAGTATACATCACAACGCCACTTTGTACACATTCCCCAAGTACATCGAGGGAAGTGTGTGCGACTGCAACCCAATAGTGTCATTTTACAATGACAAAGATGTTATGACTATGAAGTGCACCTAAAGATGTTCTAACCAATGTGATGATATTTGATACCATTCAAGGACACTTGAAACCCGTAGAATAACATGAGACGACACTTGATGATCAAAGCGACAGTGATAGTAAGCTCCAAAATTTGAATGTAGTGAAATTTTGGAGGGTGTTGTAGTAGTGAAAACACCAGGTTACCACCAGTAGCCAAGCATATTGAAGATCAAACACCCGAGAAGAAAATAGAGATAGAGAATCATGACCTAGAGAAAAAATACATTCCCCCCTCCCCAATAGCCGCAGCACTACCTAGATACTGAGAGTTTTTCCACTCCGCAACTAAAACATATAAACGCTAAACCATAAAACAACAAATTAGAAAGATCCAACACTAAGGGAAGTGGGGGGAAGCCTCTATGATAGAAAATTCAAACCCCAAAAGCCACCATGGCCTTGATCCCCCACTAATGACAAAGGAATTAACAGGTTATTGATGGTACCAAACAGGTTTAACATTACCCCTAGTCTAGCCTAAAATTCATAGGCCTGTAAATTTTTCATCATATAAAGCATCTACGACAAATACTAGAGCCTAAGACAAGAAATATCACTTACTTTTTAGGGATATAGGTAGATATTATATACACCTACATGTGTAAATGAAAGTGTTGCTAAACACCAAAACAAACCCAATTCCCCACCACAATCATCAACACTAATAAAAAATGAATCCCATAAATGAACTTGTCAGCGACCAAATGAGAACAAGAGGGAATTCCAACAAGAGAGCACCATTGAGAAGAGAAACAACTCCACACTCCATTTCAGAGCAAAATCCCTGCCAAAACATATACAAAAAGATTGATATAAACAAAATATACTAGAATTGAAATTGTAAATAGAATTACCTTTCCCCATAAGTGGCTATGCATATTGAACAATAAATACCCCCACCTTTGCATATTGTCAGCGAAAAATAAGGGGTTTATTTAACTCTCCAACATTCCTAATAACTCTTGTTGTTCAAATATTCTCATTGATTCCGCTCTGCTTGCCCGCTTCACTATCGGACATTGTCTTCTACCTCCAACAACCACCATCTCATCATATAACCATGGGAGTGTCTACATTTTTCCATTCAAATCTCGCTCATGTACTAAGCTCTGCAAGCTAGCTTGGAAACCCTTTATCTGACACCATCTGTCCAACACTACAAATTTTTGCATATGATCAGCTCAAACCAAGTGAATTAAACATCACTAGCGGTGAGTTTCCATGTCCATCGACATATTATCCAGATGGGCTGGTGGCAACCTATCCCCCTCCTCGCTCTCTAAAAGAAACCCAATCCTAAGTATTTTTGTGTACATGTTTAAGTGAAGGATAAAGCAGCCATTTGTGGATTATGCACAAATGATGATGCCTATTCTTCATCTTGGAAATTTTTCCTCCTTGGAAGGAATATCTCTAAATATGGCTTTGTAAGTCTGCTTTAACCAAACATTGTAACAGTAGTTAACTTTGTTGCAAGTAGGATCTATGTAGTGGATTGGATGCTTCTACACTGCATACTACAACATCACTACATAGATCAAGTTCTGCAAAAATGTAGAAATGTGTGGGGATGTTAACTTCTAGGTGAGAACAGAGTTTTTTCGGCTTAATCAATATCTATGTTGGTTAAGCCTCATAATCATTATGTGAAATCTTGGATTGAAATGAAGGATGTTTCGACTATGAAACTGCAGGATCTCACTGCGTCCAAAACTTTCCAAATTTGTCCCTTGTGAGGCTTTCATAAATTTTGTGAGTGTTGTGTAGGTAAATCCCCTCTGCAGACAAAGGTGATCCCTCTAGCCCTACGTTGGGTCTAGCAGCAAGAGGACATGCTAATGCATCGATTCCTAGTTAATGAATGAAAATGAGTCGGGATAGATGGCATACCTTTGTTCCAACGCATTTGTCGTAGCTGTGACAACAGTCTCCTGATCTTCATCCTGACACATCGCAGTCCTTCAGCGATGGTACTCAGGTGCCTGGACAAGGATCAGAGAACGATAAAAACATATCAAACAATACTTGCATTCATAACTATTTAATCGGTCAAGGGGAACTAAATGTATTTCACAAGATTAATCATATCAAACGCAAAACGGGAACCAAAACATCAGTCATGTATTAATAAGAAGAGAGAAAAAGTTTACAACCAAAAGAGCCTTGACGTTGAAGCCTCCTTCAGCAGGTCCAGTCAAAATGTGTCTCAAGCATTCGTCGGGAAATTGGACTTGGAGAGGCAATAAGCCTAGACTCTCCCTCGACAATGGGTCTCTCTCTGCTCTATCTCACACCAATTATATCCGACTATTCAGCTATTCAACCATTTCAGCTATTGTAAAAAATGTTCAGCTAACTGCAACTATGTGAGAGAGATGTATTTATAGGAGAGGAGGAGGTTTGGATCCCTTAAATAGTGGAAGGGAGGCCTTATCCTTTGGGAGGTTTCTCAAATATAGGAAAAAAAAAGCTAAAGGAAGGTGTTCGACGTTATTCAATCGAACAACCCATGTTGAATCTGCTCACGAAGTGGTTGGGAATGGAAACTTCGCTTCTATTTTAAAAAAAAATTCCAAAAACAGCTCGGCATGGGTAGTCCACTGAGACAGAGCGCCAATGGGCACGAGCCCCAGTGCTAATTTCTCTATGGGCGCGAGGCCATAACTGCCTACCAGCGCCAACCCAAAATCATATTTTTTCATAGTTTATTCCAGGAATAGTCAACAGAGGAAATGTTCTTCCCATGGAAATGGATGCAATGACACTTTTTGCAAGGCATGACACTACACAGAAGTCACAGAAATGGTCCTCCAATGTTCAGGATGAGGATTGCAGGGACGGTGACAAAATTTTGTGTAACAGATGTCGTCTAAATCATGAGGTCCGAGAGAGAGGGAGGAGTGAAATGCTTTATGAGAACGTGTTCAAACCAAACACCGTCGTCGGAAGACCTTCAAGTACAAGTACAACTAATATCTCTAATACATGAACATGTGACATGGGCGCAACCATCCATAATAGAGTACATATAAAACTAAGATCTGAGGTATGGATGCAGCCATCCAACAAGAAGGATCAATAAATAGACTCGGGTATGGCGGTAGCCATACAATCAAAAGAGTCATGCATATAGTCAAGATAAACCAAAATATCCTGCAGCCTGGATTTTATCACACAAAACCCAGGGTCTTGTGCTCCATCAAATTCAAGCATGCAAATATGTAAGCTGAAGTCAAACATGCAATAAAGTTACCTGATTACCAGCCAATGATGAAATTTGTTAACAGGCACGAGAGAAACCACCAATAATGACAATGGCTCTCAAGGTACAACTAGTACAATCCACGGAATGTGAACAGTGATTTGGCATCGAACACCCGCAGAATCACTCGATTGAAGGCCAATGATGAGGACCTATCGTTGAATGCAAAGAACTCGCCATTGAGGCATGCAAGCTCCAAGGTACCAGAAGGGAGTCTTTAGATCAACTTACTGGATAATGAGCTGAAGTCGACAGGAAGTGACCTGGTCAAAGGAGGACCATAATGGTTCCCACATCATCGACACGAGACGGAGGAATAAGATGATAGTGAATCAGGACCAAAAATAGGATCAGAGGTTGAAAACTGCAAAATGAAACTTCTCTTGAACATATCAGTGACACAAATTTGAAATTTGGCAGTATTTGACATCAAAGGATCTAAGGTCATGGTGATGTGGAAAAGAGCAGATGAGAGGTCAAAACAGATTACCCAAACCCATGGAGGCAAAAATGACGAAATGAGATGTCCCCAAACCAACATGAATGCAGATGAGTGTCATGTTCAAGAGCGACATACTGCAGACACGACTGAGAACTGGTTCCATTTTTCCCCACCCATTGTTGGTGAGTACCCCAATTATTTTTGGAAACAAGCTTGAAGGGGATAGCATATGCTTGTCATGTAAGTTTGTCCTTCGGACAAATCCATCCTAGTACATTTTACCAGCCCTAGGAAGGAGGAACTTGATTACGTCATGGTGATGGTTTTCGACGTCATTTAAGTTGTAATGAGTCTGATAAAGGAATAACTCGGCATGTTTTCATGTTTAGAGAGTTTGAAAAGAAGCGGAAAAGAAAACTCTAACAGGTCCCTTTTCGTAGGTAGTCTCACAGATCCAAAAAGGTAGAAAACTATGTCTGAGAGAACCTCTTAGTCACGATAGGCTAAGGTATTCATTTTTCATAAATAATTTATCCCAGCCCGAAAAAGGGGTAAACGTATACTGGGTAGATATCGTTTCGCAACCTTTTAACAAGTTCAAAACAACAAGAGTCTCGGAAATCTTTTCAATTTTCAAGAGTCAGAAAAGAGTTGAAATATGACTCTAGTGGTGAATTTTTCGTATTTTTACCGAGTCCGAAAAAGTATAAAATACAACTCGTTACTTCATCGTCGTCATGTTGAGGTTTTGTCGCTGCACAAGAGACGCATGTAAAACCCAATTTTCGAAAATAAAATAGCATAATAATCGAAAAATAAGCTTTAAAACCTAATTAGGGTTCTGAAAAGTTTATAAAATGCCAAAAATGGTAAAAAATAAATTACTTTTCACTTTTACCTCTTGTGAGCACTTTTTACCCTTTTTCACTGTGATTTTGCAGAGCTAACAATGGGCAATCCGAAAGGCCAATCGCGAATCCGTTTGTTCCAGGTAAGAACGCACATCCTTCCCTACATTTTGATATCATTTTCATTACCTGCAACCCACTTTATAGATCTATGGGGGGATTTTTGTAAAAATTAGGGCGTGACGGTCGGCGCGGGTATCGGGCACGGACTTGCGCCAACCGGCCTTAAATCCAAACGAGGACGCGCCAATGGTGGTCGCGATGTTTAGCTTGCAAATTTAACAAGTGAGCCCAATTTAACCACTTCAAAAGCATATTATTTGACTAATGACAACCATATGAATTCTTTTGCAGGTGTGAAAGAGAAAAATGGTGATCGAATGGAAAGAACGAGAGCATAGTGAAGAGGATGAGGAAGCCATGGGCAATGTGAGATGTATGGAAGTTCTCATGGACTACGGGCTCAAGAAGTTCTTCATGGCACCATGTCTCAGAGCTCAACTGGATCTATTACAGTACTTGATCATTGTTTGGGACATTGATCAGGAAAGATTCATAATTCATGATCAGGAACTCGAGATTGAGGTCTCAGATGTGTACTTCATAACCTGATTGTCGCGGAGGGGGGTAGTACCAATCCTGACACGTACTCGGCCCACAATGGAAAACATGAGCATGGTTATCGATAGAGTGTGCCGAGGAGCATGGAAAGGATCCAAAAGTGGGAAGGTGGATATCCAAACCATTCCCGATCTGGCACTCAGAGTAGTGCTACACACCATCACGCAAGCTGCTGGAGTTCAGGCTCCACATGAGGCCACAAAAACACAGTTACTTCTTATAGTAGATTGCATGGCACTGAATCTCTACAATTGGGCAGAGGCGGTAACAATCAACATAAAACGTCAGCTAACAAAATGCAAGAATGGTAAGCTGAAGCAATTCAACTATTGGTCCATCTTGGTATCTTTCATCTTGGAACGATTACCAATTTTCCAATGCCAGGAAGTGATAGTTCCAACACCACCAGCCCAAGAGCCACGGATGGTCCGTTGGGCAGATTTAATGCCAAGATCAGGGGGCAGTCAACAGATTTCCTGGAGACCAGAGTTCTTTGAGTGGCTCCACCGACAACTGATTATCGTGGAGGACTGGCCCTATTATGGCATGGACTTTACCAGTGATGCAGATCTCCCACTCCCAACAGGAGAGGATTGGGATGAAGCATTGGGTAAGACTCATTTTTTATTTTGTTGAGTATTGTGATTTTTTTGGTTATGTATATTCTGACATTAATCCATCTATTTGCAGATGTTGGCCTAGAAAGACCTGCAGGTATGTCTCCAATAGCACAGAGAATTCCTCGTGATTTTTATGTGGCCCCTCATGGTGAGGGAGGCGAGGAGGAGGAAATCATACGCAACTTGGAGGGAATCTCTCATGGGATCCCTGACTATGCGAGATTCGATGATGTTCCTTACGCATACCAGAGATACACTGCAAGGGTTTCGAACCGTGTTCACCACATATTGAGGTGGCTTGTACGGGCAGTGATGTGCTATCATGAGCGTCACGCTGACGAGACACCTAGGCTTTTATTTCTGTATATTTTTTGAGAGACATGATGTCTCAAGATGTAACTGAAACATACATATTTTTTGAAATTATGATGCACGTGGATGCAAACACTCAATATATATATATATATATATATATTCCTGTATGGATCTTGTCATTTGATGATGATGTTTTTACAAATTACGCAAATGTCTATCTAATACAATATTGGCTACTGTATCAGTTAACGCATTCATTCGTCTAGGAATATGTTGATATGTAATGTAATCAAAATGTCTTTCCAGTAAAATAACGTGCAAATACAACCTTAAGGTGTGAGGATTTCTAACAGAATAACGCCCATTAAGTTGAAGAACAAGCAGCTGTGAATCTAGGTTAACAATCAATGCACGAATGTCGAGACCAATGGCCTCGGTTAATAGTTCAATAACAGCACTATATTCAGCGACATTGTTTGTGGTTCATCCTAGATAGATACCTTGAAGGTCTATCAACTCACCAGCAGGATCATAAATCACCCAGGCTGCTGAAGACAAGTTCTGAGTACTGCGGGAAGCACCATCCGCGAAAATGACATAAGGGGTAATAGACATCTGCACAATAAGAAACGATCCAATAATTAGGAAAACACTCGCAAATCACACCAAGCCAAAAAAATGTACAAAAATGAAAAAAAAAAAAAACCAATGTACAAAGAAAAATGCACGAAAGACTCATGCATAGTACTTTTTAAGATACAGCCCATTTCTGGGCTGATCTAGAGGATGACCTTCATAATCAATAAGCTCATAAGCCCCATTTTGCAAAACGCGCTTAACAATGTAGGGCACATGCCACATGGGTTGGAATTTACCTACCCCCAGCTTATCGTGAGCTTGGTCGTACAGGAGGACGAGGTCTCCTTCTATAAAGGAACGAGGAGAAACTGACTGGTCAAAATGAGCTTTGACCCACTTTTTATGCGCTTCTATGACCAGAGCAACAAAGCGACAAGTTTCATCAAGCCTCTCTAAATATAGAAGATGTTATTCTTCTGGCGAGGTATTAGGCAGCAATTCAAAAACTAGTTTGAGAGAAGGGATTTCACATTCAATCGGAAGGGTAGCTTCCAGACCATAGATAAGCTAGAATGGAGTGAATCCGGTCGCATCCTTCACTGAGGTTCAGTAAGCCCAGAGAGCTGAAAACAACATGAGATGCCAGTTTGACTTGTGCATCCCAATCGTATGTTGAAGCATAGTGACAAGATATTTGTTCACAGCTTCAACCTGGCCGTTCACAGCTTCAACCTGGCCATTGGCCTGAGGGTAGTACGGCGTTGAGTTGTCGTGACGCAGACCCAACTTGTAAGTCAACTCAACCACCATGTAATGTCAAAAATGAGAACCATGATCCGTAACAATAGCTTGAGGGACACAAAACCTAGCAATGACATGATTGAATAGAAATTGTGCGGATGTCTTATCGTCAGATGTAAGTGTAGGCATTGCTTCGGCCCATTTTGTGAAGTATTCCACGGCTATGTTAAGTGTGTCATCCGGAATGTGTTCCTCAGAACCAGATGGAGCAGAATCCGAAGGGAGAGAGCAAATCAAATCAGCAAAGACCAATGATTTCTTCGACTTAGAGGTAGTGAACTCCAAATCGACCTCTTGGAGGATAAAAATCCATTTCGAGTATTTGTCCCCTAGCAATTGACGAGTCAATATGTAGGTCATAGGGTTGCAATCAGAAATCACGGTCACTATACGCAACAGAATATAGTGACGAAAACATTGAACAACTTGAACGGTAGCCAACGCCAACTTCTCGACATGTGCATAACGCATCTCAGTATCGAGAAGATTGGGACTTAGATAGTAAATGACATGTTCGTCACCATCATCATCGTCTTGTACCAAAACCATGGCAATCGTGCTAAATGCGGCGGCCAAATAGAGGGAGTAATCACGATGATAATTTGGAGGACGCAACAGAGGAGCATTAACGAGCAATGTCTTCAGTGCATCAAGGGACTTTTGGGTGATCTCATCCCAAAGGAATGGGACGCCTTGCTTCAGTAATCGTGTAAATCCTTTGGCCACATCAGCATAGTTAGGTATAAAACGGCGCAGGAAGTTAGCTTTCCCCTGCAAAATATGCAGTTGATGTAAGGAGGAACTTGGAGAGGGGAGATTAACAATAGCTTCAAATTTGAGTGGATTGAGACGAATTTCATATTTGGAAACGATAAACCCTAAGAGTCTACCGAAGTCAACGCAGAAGACGCACTTATGCGGATTGAGCCGGATGTTATAGCGTTGACAACAAAGAAAAATATGGAGATGATCAAGATGGTCTTTACGCTTAGCCGAATGAGCCAGAAGGTCATCCAGATAAGGTTGAACAATGCGCTTGATATCATGGAAATCATATGACATTGCTCGCTGAAATGTAGCCCCAGCATTTTTAAGACCGAAGGGGAGCTTTTTATAGGAATAAGTATATTAATCTAGTTGTGCCCAGAAAACCCGTCCATAAGGGAAAAAATCTCACTCCCAGCACAGTCATCAATGATTTGATCAATAAAAGGAGTGGGATAATTATCCTTAGGGTAAGCACAGTTAATGTCACGGTAGTCGACAAAGACACAAATAGTACCTTGTTTCTTGTCTACATGAACAATATTGGAAACCCATTCTGTCAAGGGAATTAGATAGATAAAACCATCTCGAAGAAGTTTTTCAACTTCACCTTTGATAGCGGTCGCCTTTCTAGGGTGCACAGGACGAAGATGTTGGCAAACAGGCTTCGCACCAGGATAGGTAGGAATCTCATGCACCATTATACTTGGATCGATGCCGAGCATTTCTTCGTAATACCATGAAAAAACGTCATGAAACTCGCGAAAGAGACTAGTATAGACCTGGATAAAATCAGGAGAACAGGTCACCCCAATGTGGATGTTCTCGACAACCCCCAGTTTAACAGAGATGTCGATAGGCATTGTTTATGTGATGTTGCCCAAGTTACCTTCTACAAAGACTTCTTGTGTCAAGATGGGCGTTTGAAACGAAGGAGAAGGAACTTGATAAGCAAACCTCTCGAGACAAGTAGACATGGCCCCAAGGCCAGGCATGAACGAGAAACGATGATGACGATCATCCCAAGGAGGATCCTCAAGAGGCATAGTTTCCACGACGGCCTCATCGGAGGGAAATATCTCACTTAAGGGATCGGGCGAATCTGAATCATCGAGCCAAGGGGATTGAGAATAAGTGTCAAGAGACATACTCAAAGGAGCATGAGCAGAGGGTGGAGGATCCGAAGCCGAAATAAGTTCACAATAATCAATCTCGATCAGACTTAACGGCATTGAATCTCCGAATGAATCAATATGCTCGGGCGAAGGGACGATCCACGAATCAGAAGACTTGAAGATCATGTTAACCTGAATAGTTTTGGGTGGAGGAAGAGGAAAAATACCCATGAGGGCAGGATATTTGAAGAGACCTGGCCCTACGCTCTCATAAGGCGTAGGAATTTGACCTACATATGGAGCGTTGCTCTCGAAAGATGAAGAAGTGAAAAAAGACAACTGATTGACAGTGACGATCTTTCCTTTGTGCGAAATCGCAAAACATGAAAGAGAGTGGACGAAACGCACAACATGGCGTGATTCCAACTGCGACCAAGGAGAAGATTGTAATTGAGCCTGGCGTCAACTACTTCAACCTCGACATTAACTGATTTCTCTTCTAAAGTAATCGGTAAACTAGCGTGAACACCAAAAAGTTTAGATTCCCTTCCATCAAACGCTTCTAGAGCATTTGAAGATGAATTGAAAGCTGGATAACCGACGGCTTTCCAGCAGGCAAATGACATGACGCACGTAGATGCACCCTCGTCCATGACCGCTCGATAGATATTCAGTCCATTAATCCCAACTTGGATGATTAGTACAAGCTGGTGAGGGAGAGTCCGCGGGACAAAATTCTCTAATTCAAAAGTGATATGGCTCGAATCAGTGGGATCAAACCCACTGATGGCAGATAGAAAAGCCTTCTGTTGAGACAGACAACTCTGAAGTACTTCTAATGTAGACATAGCAGATGGCACCTGAGCCAAATCCTAAACAATACTGTAATGCGAAGCAGCACAAACGTTAGGATTGTAAGAAGACTTACGGAGTACACCTTTGGAAGGTGGTCGTACAACGAGCTCAGTACTAGGCATTTCAATCTGAAGAGGGCCAGAAGCAGGCAGAGGAGGACCATCAGCGATCTCTTTCCCTACTGCCTGACGCGGTGCGATATAATCTTTCGATCGAGTAGCAATAGAAATGGATGCAGGACCGTTCATCATGAAAACTTGAGAGCCAAATGGGGCAGAGGACTGAGGTTTCTCTACCAACTGAGTCTGCTATGATGGAAACAGTTCTTTGAGAACAGTCGAAGTGTCTTGGGTGCCTTTGAGCAATCGACTCACTTCGGCCCATCAGGGACAGTCCTTGGTGTAGTGCTTTTCGTCACAAATCAAACAAGGGTACTTCGGTTTACGTTGCGAACCATCATCATCAGGAGATTTCTGAGAACCTTGTTTCAGGGTATCAGCTTTGGCCTTACCTTTACCCTTCTCTTTACTCTTGGAAGTTTTATCCACCAGATTGGCCTGAATGGCATTCACTTCCGCGTTTTTGCCAGAATTCGGAGGTGGCTGAGAAGCAGTATCATTGGAAGGAGTATATTTTGCTTCCTAGGATTCGGGGCAGAAGACTTCCGAGAAGTCTGAGACACAGAACCGATGATACCGTTGACAGATGGTGTTGTCGGTGCTTTGGAAGTTCCAGGTCGAGGGGCATCAGGCAAGAGTTCGTACAACGTGTCGGACTGAGAGTACACGAGATCAAGGTACTGTGCATAAGAAATGGCTTTTTCCTCAGTAACGCATGCCCCCATGGAAATGTCCTTAGTAATCATAGCAACGAAGGAGGTATTGAACCAATCATTTTGAAGCTGATCAGGAATCTCAAATTTGATCAAGCGACGAAGATTCCTCCATTCATGAATATGATCTAAGATATGAGTAGCTCGATCTTGCTTCAAGGATGTGAGGATGTGTGTGTTGGTTTCATACCGAACCAGTAACTGAAAGTGTGTGAGAAATTCCATGGCTAAAGAGTTGAAATCTTGGAAGAAACCACGAGATAATTCGATGTACCACTTAGTAGCGGCACCAATCAGAGTACGTTGGAAAAGAAGGAGTCGAATAGAATCTTCAACCCAAGAGTTAGAGGAACACCAAAGATGATATTTCATAACATGCGCTTCGGGGTCTGCTCCGAACTTTCCCTCAAACTTGGGACAATCACCAAGAATTTTGGTTGGAACTGGAGGCCAATACGGGCTATGAAGGATAGGATCGTTCGTCAACTTTGACACATCAGGCAGTGCCAACGTAGCAAGGAAAGGTAATTGAGTATTGAAAGGCATTACAGGTCGTTAATAAAGACTAGCATTTGGTTTCCATGCAGGCTGAGAGGAATTCTGCCCCCATATGTTTTGTCATGAAGGATTTTGTCCATAGGATTTATAAGCCTAAAAGTTCTGCCCATACGTGGGTTGAGGACCAGGATATTGATTTTGAGCATACCACTGAGGTCCTTGCTGAATAACATATGGATTTTGTTACGGAATGAAAGCAGTGCCTTAAGGTGCTTTATACAATACATGAGTTTGACCTGGTGGAAGATACGCAGTGCCTTGAGGAGCACTGTATACCATCTGAGATTAACCTTGAGGGATATAATTAATATCTTGGGGCACACTATATACAACCTGAGATTGGCCTGGAGGAAGATAAGTGGTGCCTTGCGGCTGAACGAGTTGCCCCTAGGGTGCAAGTTGACCCAGATACTGAGGTTGGACAGGCCATCCCTTCGAATCAGGTTAGCCTGGATACTGAGGGCCACCAGGTTTTCCTTGGTGAAAAGGTTGGCCTGATGGTTGGGACAAGCCAGGTTTCCCCTGAAGACCAGGTTGACCCGGCGCAAGACCATAGGGTTTTCCTTGTTGTACAAAATTTTGGCCTTGCTAAACATAAGGCGGATGTTGTTGCACAAAAGGTTGTCTCTGTTGTGGATAGATTTTCCCCCTAAGGACATAAGATGCACCCTGTTGAACATGAGATGGACCAGCAGAACTGAAGGGTTTTCCTTGTTGGGCTGAAGGTTGTCCCTGGAAGGGTTGTCCTTGCAAACCATAAGGTTGTCCCTGTGAACCGGAGGGTTGTCCCCGATGGATCGAAGGTTTTCCATTTAAGGGTTGTCCTTGCAAACCAGAGGGTTGTCCCTGTTGGTAAGTGAACTGACTGGGATCAATCAGAGGAAAATACAGGGATTACTGTACGCATCGTAATGATGCGTAGGATTTCCAAAAGTTACAAACTTCTAAGAACCCTAAGGGGTATAACTTTGCTGCTGAGGACCCTGAGATGTAGAATATTGTTTTTTAATGGTCAACAGATACTCATCGAATGTATAACCACTAGGAATGTAAGTAGAAACCATAGGTGCAGTACAAGTAGGTAGGATTTCCACAGTGCAAGGTTTTGATCCACTCACGGCGGGCCTAATAGGTATCATGGGAATGATAAAGATAGACCTACGGACAGCAGAAGGCCCCGATGATGATGGAGTCATACTAACAACTGGTGCAGATGAAGCCACACAGACAATGGGTCGGACAGGAACAGAGGTTACAATCGTCAAAGACATAGGAGTCGAGGGTGATGCCCTCGATACCGAGACAACTGAGCTCGCAGAGGGAGTTGACGTATCAAACCATATTGTATTATGATACAATGATTGAACGCCAAAAATTATCTGACCCAAAGTTCGATAACAACGTGGGAGAGACACTGGTTGTGAGGAAGGTTGACTTGACACATAAGGAAAGTTCTCCGGAGGGAGATGATGATCTTCTGAAGAAACATAAAGCTCTTCACTACTAACAGGACTCGAAGAATCCATGTCAGATGAAGCCAGTTGATCGTGAAAAAGACGACGAATAGTGCCAAGTAAGGCAGTAGCTAGTAGAGGTGATTCCGAAGTAAGAGGAGGGAATTCTTCCTCGTTCCCAAAACCAGACCAAGCATCCTGAGGTTTCCAATTGATATCAAATGGCTCTTCAAGAGGAGATCGGGTAGCGAGAGGTAAGATACTCGTAAGGATAGACTGCCAGAAATCGACGAACCTACTGGGTTGAGATGCTTCCAAAGAAACTTCAGGAGAAGGATCGCCACTAGGAGGTAATGAAGAGGACGACGAAACTGGTGGTTCTGCCACCGTGACTATGTTTCAAAACAGAAAGGAAACGAGATAGCCTATTCGAGGCTTCAATACAAAACGCTAAGGAACTACTAAAAACAAGCCAAGAAAATATCTTTAACGGGCATGTGATCGTAGGGAATTAATTTTATGACATTGAAAAGAAACTTTGTTATTTCATGTTTTAAGAGTCGAGAAACAAGCAAAAGATGACTCTAGTCACTTTCAAATTGAACGAGCATGAAAGGACAAGTGCTCGATGATATTTTCACTTTTAGAGAGTCATGAAAAGACCAAAATTACTACTCAGGTAATCTAAGCAAGAGGGTGTACCAAGTTTCTGTGAACTGCAATACACACCTTGGTGATCAAATGAAAGAGAAATGACCAAGGACTTGACGTACGTGCAAGCTGTCTCCCCAAATGTTGTGTTCGATGTATCACGGTTACAGGGGCAGACTCAGCGTCCTATGGATAAAGGATTGCAACCTATGAGGGTCTCCCTTTATATACGCGACGGTACAGAGAGCACAAGTTCGTGCTAGCGCTGTCTAATGCCAGATGGCGAATGACAGTTACTAGGTTTAACGACACTGGAACACGTCACTAACCTAGACCTCTAAAATATGTGCATTAGCTTCCTTAGGTTGATTGAATTCATTTTAAGGTTGATATTGAATTAATGTTGCGATTTCAAGGCCTTACCGAATGTGATCTCGAATTCTTAATGCAAACTACATGCAAAAGAAAATCATTTCCATTCAATGAATGCTAGCTAAGAGAAGGATAGGAATCTATAACAAAGCAGTAATCAATTGAAGCATAAGAATAATTTAACTAATGCATCTAATACAACCAAAGCAGAAAACGAAAAACTCTTTCCTAGTTCGCTAAGAGCTACTAAAGCAAAAGAACATTTTCATTTTCAAATTAAGCGAAAGAATGCAAATTTTGTATTTTTAGATGAATGAGAAACACAATGCACTGTTACACTAAAAAGCAAAATAAACACTAGTTTTGAGCGCTGCGAATGTAATGATCTAAAACAAAGAGATCAATGCAATACAAACATAAAACACACTCAAAACAAGGATGCACTCTTTCAATAAAACAAAGGGTTTTCGAAATGATCCAACGAGAAATGTAATCTATGCTCAAAGTGACGAATGGAGAGATAAACAAAAACAAAGGTGATCATTCAACAAACCAAAGACACGAAGAATCGAAAGAAATACTAAAACAATTAGTCAGCGAATTGAAACGACAAATATCAATGTGAAACGAACTCAACTCAGAAGGCTCAGTGAGGAGAGAGCCGAACAAACGGCACAAGGCACCTAGAAACCCTTGGGCAACAAACTCCACTGATACGATAATGGAAAAACAGCTGAGAAGACCGAGACTACAGAGTCAAAACAATCCCAGTACACCAATTGTAAGGTGAAAAACCAATCCAGAGACAAGAAACACTAACAAAACTCAGAAAAGAGGCCAAAATCCAATCCTACAGGATTCGACGTGACTGTTTAGCTGTAATCTGCGCTAAACAGGGGTTGGCGCACTTGTAACAAAAGCAACATGCGTCAATCAACACGACTATTCAAAGAAAAGCCGCGTCGAGCTAGAAAACCATGGGAAAAAATAGAAACCACTGAGCAAAGGTCAGACTTGACACTCTGGAACTGAACAGGTTGGTTGAAAACAGACAGACAAGTCAAACAAAGTAGAAAAACGATGAAACGACCAAAGTCAACTTGACAAGAAAAATGCTTGACGAACAACGAGACGACACATACACACTGATTCCCCAGCAGAGTCGCCAACTTTTTGTGTAGGTAACTCCCATCTATGGACAAAGGTGATCCCTCTAGCCCTAGGGTGGGTCTAGCAGCAAGAGGATATGCTAATGCGTCAATTCCTTGTTAATGAATGAAACTGAGTTGGGATAGATGTCCTACCTTTGTTCCAACACAGTTTTCGTAGATGTGGCAACAGTCTCCTGATCTTCGTCCTGACACGTCACGGTCCTTCAGCGGTGGTACTCAAGTGCCTGCACAAGGATCAGAGAACGATAGCAGCATATGAAACAATACTTGCATTCATAATTATTTAGTTGGTCAAGGAGAATTGAACGTATTTCACAAGATTAATCATATCAAACGCAAAATGGGAACCAAAACATCATTCGTGTATTAATAAGAAGAGAGAAAGATTTTACAACCAAAAGAGCCTTGACGTTGCAGCCTCCTTCAGCGGGTCCTGTCAAAATGCATCTCAAGCATTCGTCGGGGAATTGGAATTGGCGAGGCAATAAGCCTAGACTCTATCTCGACAATGGATCTCTCTCTACTCTATCTCACACCAGCTATATCAGAATGTTCAGCTATTCAACCATTTCAGCTATTGTAAAAAATGTTCAGCTAGCTGCAACTATGTGAGAGAGATGTATTTATAAGAGAGGAGGAGGAGGTTGGGATCCCTCAAATGGTGGAAGGGAGGCCTTATCCTTTGGGAGGTTGCTCAAATGTAGGAAACAAGAAGCCAAAGGAAGGTGTTCAATGTTATTCAGTCGAACAACCCATGTTGACTCCACTCACGAAGTGGTTGGGAATGGAAACTTCACTTCTATTTTAAAACACTTTCCAAAAACAGCTCAGTGCGGGTAGTCCACTGAGATAGAGCACCAATGGGCGCGAGGCCTAGTGCTAATTTCTCTATGGGCACGAGGCCATAACTGCCTGCCAGCGCCAACACAAAATCATATGTTTTTGATAGTCTGTTCTAGGAATAGTCAACAGAGGAAATGTTCTTCTCATGGCAAGGGATGCTATGACACTTTTTGCAAGGCATGACACTACACAGAAGTCACATAAATGGTCCTCCAATGTTCGGGATGGGGATTGCAATAATGGTGACACAATTTTGTGTAACAGTGAGGTCAAAGCCACTGTATATGAAAGACTTAATGGGGTTGTGAACTTCATTTGCAGGATGTCTAACTATGTTGTTTAGTTTTTTGGATATGGTGTTAATGAGAAGTCATTCTCGATCTCTAAAATTTCTTAGGGAAAGAGTTGAGGTGATGAATAATATTTCAAGATGAAGGTAGAGAAGAATGTGTCAGTTTATATATATATAATTCTTTTGTTAATAAATATGCATTTTGGAAGATTTGAATATCATAATATTTCAAGAAGGAGATGGAGAAGAATATGTGTATAAGTGCATGATGTTTATATATATATATATATATATATATATATATATATATATATATATATATATTGTTATTAAATCTGCATGTTAGAAGATTTGCATAACAGAAGGAAATGTAATCATACAATTTTGAAGTTTATCTTTGTAGGGTCACTGCTTATGCTTTATATTGTGTGATGTTTCATAGATTAAATATTTTTTATTGAAATCTTGGTCAAGTTTAATGTTAAAGAGAAAATATAAAAACTCGAGGTTATGAAGTATTGTTGAGCACATATACTATTTACATTATTTATAGAAGTGTTCTTTGTCTTAAAACGATGATTATTTTTTTCAATTTCATAGCAAAGTTGCTTACATGTTAATAGTTATATGATTAATTATACATCTTGAGTGTGCCTAATGGTTAAGAGCATGTGTTTCCTCCTAAGAGTTCACAGGTTCAAAACCATAGGGGGGTAGAGTATGTATGCCTTCGTAGACTTTCGTTGTGCGGAGGTGGGTCCCTTGTCCCACAAACAAGGGAATCTCATACACCAATTTGGTGTCTGGCTTGGCTGTGACCTTAAAATTGGATAATAATAATAATAATAACTATTGTATTGAATGTTTCGGATAAACCAACAACATCATATCTCAAGAAATAAAATAAAAATAAATTTTAAAAAGTATAAGATTTATATTTAAAATATATTTTTCATATATATATATATATATATATATATATATATATATATATATATATATAGTTATTAACATATTCACATAAATAAATCATATTTAAAAACACTAATATTGGACTTGGACCTACTGCTCCTGTAGTGGCGTTCTTAAAAATCCAGGGGTAGCTTCATGGACACTCATAACATTACTTTTAATACTCAAAGGGTATAAATTTCCTTATATTGTAAACTATTATTACTAGAGTAGTACAGATGATTGTACTTAATGTTGTGTCTTCTTTAATAATGTCATTTCTTAATTAAATATGTAACAAGATTGCAATGCAATGGTATGCCTGTCAAAACAAGACAACTAGGAAACCAAGAATGAAACCAACATTTGAAATTTATGATAGTTCAAATTGGCAGCATCAATTCTATAAAATTCCAAGGCCCAACCGAGAATCCAGATGTAAAAACATTGTCTTTTCACCAATCGAAAGGATCTTGTGCACCATCTCCTGAAACTAATCCTCTTATGGAAATGATTCCAAAATGGGAGGCTTCTTGCACTTAGTGCACCAGCAGCAAATAAACTTCGATTAAGCACATCCATACCAAGGTCTTACAACACGCATAGAGCAAAGCACATCCATACCAGAGTCTTACAGCAACACATGGAGAATTTTTTTATTGAATGCCATTTGATAGAACTTCCAGAGTTGTGGTAGTTGCAATTCTTTTAACATAAAACATTGATAAAAAAACAAGCTCCAATTATTTTAACCAGATCGTGATCCCTGTATCAGTAAAAAATTGTGTTGACACCTAATACTCAAGATTGGGTGAAATTGTAAAATAATGTAAATAGAAAATAAGGAGAGTTGGAATATGAAGAGACACTGGGAGATGAATCCCAAGAGTCTCTCCCTCCATGTATATATTTGTGTTCACCCTTAATGCAAAAATCAATTCAGTTTGTGGAGTTACCACCTGGCCTAACATGGTTTCAGAGCCAGCACCATTTTTGGCTTCCCTGCCCTTGTAACTCCCTCCTACAAATTTTGCAGAACTGCCTATATTCTACAAATTTGCCTCTCTGCCTTTCTGGTGGTATCAATATAATTTATGGTTCATCACTCCACTCCCACTACTATTCACAATGGTGAGCTCCCACAACAAATCTGAGCCATACACTCCTCTTAGTTCCCATACTCGGTGGTATCTTCCCACTATGCATTGCAGCAAATACACTCCCTCTACACCTACGCTCTAGTGTCGGCCCTCCTCCCCACCGCATTGGCTCCTCTATACAGCATGCTCTCCTCCAAGACACCACACCTCTCAACCTCCACTTCTCAGCACCGTGAAGAAATTTCATAGGCATTGATATTAGGAGATTCCCCTCCTGCAAACGCTACCTGCGCAGCATGTTAGTCGACTCATAAAAAGCCTCCAGCTGCCACTCCTCGACTCCTCAGCCTTGAGTGCTATTCTCTGCAACTACAACTGGTTGGTGCATTCCCATACAGCACCCCAACACCCCTCCTAGCTCCTCGCCTCCCTCATATATGCAGCAAAACTTCCACGATCCTCCTCGTTATTGTGGCCACTCCTCAACGTGCCATACATTTCTCTGCTTTGTCATATGTTGACTCCATAAATTTTTACCTCCATACCCTTCCTCCATACATCTTTGCCCCCATACACTTACATACGATGCTCTATTGTCATACTCCCCAGATATCACCTCCATAAAGCGCTCTAGTGCACTCCATAATCCCCTCCCCATATAATCCCTCCCCTCATAATACCAACCCCATATAAGCCCTCTCCTCATAATCCCTCCCCCATATATACCTATGCATACAAAAATTAACACTATAATTGATTTTTTTCACAAAAAATTAGCACCTGAATTGCAATTTTTTTATAGTATTGACACTAAAGTGTAACTTATTTTTTCACAGTACATATTTAGAATGCATTCACTCATATATATTGTGGGAGTGGTTCTCACTGGAAAGGAGAATTATCCTTATTGGTATCGAAAAATAAAGCACACTCTCATTTTTTATGAGTTGTGGAAAGGAATTTCTGAAGGATAAGGAGAAAATGCACCTGCAAAGCCCACCTTAGACAAGGAGATCGCCATTTGGGAAAACAAGAATAGAAAAGCTTATGCCTTGATTGTAGCATCTATAAATGAAGAGGTGAGTCGCAGTATTACACCATTCTCAAATTATTATGAAGTCTTGAAGAAGTTAAAATAATTGTATGACTCACACTCAGAACTTGAAGTTGTTCAATTGATGATTAAACTATTCAGTCTCGAATTGAAAAATGATGACCTTATTGTTCTAGTATCAAAAGTAAGATCTAACTTGTGTGATATTAAAAACATTGGCATTGAAATATGCATACCTCTCATAGATTATGTCAAGGCGTTATATCCCACTTACTCACATTATGTTGAGTCATTGCAAGCAAGTGGAAACCTCAAGGATATTACCTTTGACTCCCTTGAGAAGAATTTTGTTGAGAGAGAAAGCCTTTTGGGAAGAAGAAATCTCCTCAGTATTCTGAATAAGTTGTGTGTCTTGCACATAGAGAGAAGAATCATGCTCAAGATTCTTCTAGAGGAAGAGGAAGAAGAAATTTCAAAGGCAAGGAGGGCCTACAATTTCAAGGAGAAAAGTTTGATCTTCATTGCACATGTTTGTTATGAAACTAGCTCCAAAAATAGAAGAAAAGAGAGATCAACGCCTTAAAAATCAGCCACTTCGAGGGGGCAACCTCCAATACATTACATAAATGAACAATTCTTGGATGATACAAATGACAAAACCTCCTTCCATATACAGGAGTCCATGGGATCACAATATAATCCTAACCGACCTAACAATAATCCTTAGTGGAGACATACGCATGTTGTGTCTTGGCTAGAAGAGTAGGCGACCCCATAGCGGACGTCTCGGCTCTTGTTGAGGCATAAGTTAATTGCTATTGTGTGCGGCTTGCAGGCTGTTGCACCTAGCCTAGGTTTATAGTGGCAGCCAGTTGGATTTGAATTCGGGCCTTGCTCAGGCAACTCTCACCAGTTACTGATTGTCCTAGATCTAAAAAAAAAATAACAATATTGGGGTTATAGGGCTACAACAATAACAATCAGGGGGTTACGCTAACAAAAATAAGGGACTATACTAGTAATATAAGTACCTAACATGCCCCTCTCCTTCAAAAAGTGTTGTCCTCAACGCTTGAGTAGCTCTGGATGCTTCCATATAACATTTTCATCCTCCCAAGTAGAATCTCCAGTGGGTAAGTTCTTCCACTTGATGAGATACTCTGAAATTGATCGATTTTGTAGCTGTCGAGTTCTTGTTTAACATTCCGATACCAAATGTTATGAAACTAGCTCCAAAAATAGAAGAAAAGAGAGGTCAACGCTTTATAAATCAGCCACTTCGAAGGGGCAACCTCCAATACATTACATAAACGAACAATTCTTGGATGATACAAATGAAAAAGCCTCCTTCTATATATAGGAGTCCATGGGATCACAATATAATCCTAGCCAACCTAACAATAATAAAGTAAGGGCACAATAATAACAATATTGGGGTTATAGGGGTACAACAATAACGATAAGGGGGTTACACTAACAACAATAAGGGACTATACTAGTAATATAGGGATCTAACAACGTTGCAATAGAGATGGACATGATGTATTCACATGTAAGCTTCCTTGGGACAGAATTGAGCAAGAAACAAATGAATCCAAAGGTAAAACTCATGACAAAGAGAAAGGTAAAGCACCTGAATCCACTCATTATGTTGTGACACATTGTAATATTGGAGTAACTAAAGACTTGTTTAATGCTTCATTTTCTTCTTGGGAAAATGATTGGTTGCTTGATTCAGGAGAAACGTGTCACATGACTTTTAGAAAATATTTTTTTGAAGAATTTGCTGACAAGGTTGATGGAGAAGTATACTTTGCAGACAAATCAAAACTCAAGCCATCAGGGCTTGGCACAATCAGGCTCAAACTGCATGGTCTTCCATACTTTCTTCTACATGAGGTTCTATACCTCCCAGAGTTGAGGAGAAACTTGTATTTGGTCCACATCCACCAGCAAGGAAACTCCATTCATATGTTTGATGATAAGGTTGTGGTCATAAAAGCATCAGATCGTTCACTTTTCATGACAGGGATAAAAGAAGAAAGACTTCTAAAGCTACAAGGTACCTCTGCTCGTGCACAAAACTTTGCATACAGCGCTCACTATGATGAAGGTACATTTCCATCAAGTCTTTTATGGCATGCTAGATTTATACTCTTGAAAAATGATAGCCTTCGATTATTGAAGAAAAATGGTGTTACTGGTTTGCCTACAATTCCTAGGAAACTTAAGCAATGTGATGTTTGTATTCTAAGAAAGCATAGCAAACAATCTTTTCATGATTCACATTCCATAGCACATAGAAAACTTGAACTCATTCATTCATATTTATGTGGCCCCATGCTTGTTCCTTCTACAAATGGAAATAAATATATGATGATATTTATTGATGACTACAGCAGAATGTGTTGGGTTTACTTATTGAAGAACAAATATGATGATTTTCAAACATTCAAGAACTTTCATGCATGGATTTCAAATAATTCACAAAATCATATTGGCTCTATTCGCACTGATAATGGAAAAGTATACACTTCAAATGAATTTGAAAACTATCTTCGCCAAAATAGGACCAAACATAAAATAATTGTGCCTTACAATCCCCAACAGAACGGAGTAGATGAAAGAATGAATAAGACAATTTTGAATATGGTACGTTCCATGCTGTTTTCCAAGAATATAAAATTGGTGTTTTGGGATGATGCAGTTCTATGTGTTGTTTATATAAATAATAGGTGTCATTTTAATGCAATTAGAAACAAGACTCCTTATGAAATATGACATGGCCACATTCCTTCGGTAAATCATCTCAGGGTCTTTGGTTCCACCTGTTATGCTTTGATACCTAAGGAAAAAGGAAACAAACTTGGTGCAAGGAGTCGAAAGTGTATCTTTTTGGGGTATTCAAATACCTCCAAAGCATATTATCTCTCTTATGAAGTTAATAAGAAGTTTGTAGTATCTAGAGATGTCATATTTCTTTAATCTTCCAAGACTGACAATGTTGTTGAGCAGCACATTAATCGCTTGGATAGATTCGGGCATGCAAAGTCATTTCAAGAATTTGATAATCAGATTCAAATCTTGAAGGGGGGATTCCTATACTGGATCAATTTGTGGAATCTTCTTCTGAATCACTTTCTCCCCCACATGAAGCTCCAGCCATGGATGACATTTTGAGTGATGTGATTGACATAATTGGGAGACTCAGACTTTATTCAGCCCTAACTCAATCAACTAAGCACTCTGGGCCATCTCATAAAGGTCCTCCAAAATGGCTGACAAAGACACTTGAAAATGTTCATCCTGGTGAGGTTGGAAAGACAGGAACAAGAAGTTCCACCAGGAAAAATGGAGGTGATGTAGATGATTCTAATTCACGTGTTGATATGGATGTTTCCTATAATTGTGAATTGAATTTTTCTATAGATTTTGAACAAAATTCCTTCAAAGAAATTGCTTCTAATGATGAATGGAAAGAAGCGATGCGGAAGGAATATGATGCCTTGATAAATAATGGCACCTGGAAGCTGTTTGATCGTCCATTAGGAACCAAACCAATTCGCTGCAAGTGGGTCTACAAGAACAAGTATAAAGCTAATGGTTCACTTGACAAGCACAAAGCCAAGCTTGTTGCAAAAGGTTTTGCACAAAAGGAAGGGGTCGATTATGAGGAGATGTTTTCCCCCATAACAAAATGGGCTACCATCGAGACACTCTTTGCCTTGGCAGCTCAGAACAATTGGAAAGTCCATCAGATGGATGTAAAAACTGCTTTCTTGAATGGAGATTTGAAAGAAAACATTTTTATGTCTCAGCCAGAAGGATTTGTTGTGAGGGACAAGAACACAAAGTATGCAAACTTGTAAAAACCTTGTATGGCCTCAAGCAAGCACCACAAACCTAGTATGAGAAGTTAACTGGGCATCTTTTGAAACTCAACTTCAAACATTATGATCTTAATGATGCAAATTTGTTTGTCAAGAAAGTTGGCAAAAAAATTGTATATCTTGTGGTGTTTGTAGACAAAGAATGATATAGTATCTTATTTCTCTTAGTTAGCATTTTTTATTTCATCGAATGGGCAAAAATGAAAAGGTTATTGATGATAATGAACAATGAGAGCTACATTGCATCCATAAAGAAAGAATTGAGGAAAGGTTTTGAAATGAATGGCTTGGGCTATGTTCACTACTATCTTGGTGTTGAAGTAACTCAACATCCTAAGTTTATATTCCTCTCTCAAAATAAGTACATTAGAGATCTATTGAACAGGTTTGGCATGGTTGAGTGCAATCCTTTGACTACTCCAATGGAACAGAACTTGAAGCTCACATTCATTGAAGGAGAAGAATTTGAGGATGAAACAAACTATAGAAAGCTTGTAGGAAATCTCAACTACCTGACTACTACCAAACCAGACATTTAATTTTATGTTGGAATCCTCTCTAGGTTTATGCAAAAGCCTTGTGAGGGACATTGGTCTGCTGCAAAAAGAGTGCTAAAGAGCTTAAAGGGGACTCAAGTATACACAGGTGGGCGACTCCAGCTTGAATGGATACTCTGATTCAGACTTTGATGGAGAAAAAGAAACTAGGGTATCTACTCCAGGTTCTACTATGATTCTTGGATCAAGATTTGTCTCATGGATATCATGCAAAAAATCAGTTCCAGAATATTCCACAACTTAGGCAGAATATGTTGCAGCAGCTAAAGCAACAAAGGAAATTGTGTGGCTCGAGAAAATTCTAGAATATTTGCAAGAGAAACAAATGCATTCAACTCCACTCATGATCGACAACACTTCTGAAATAAAGTTGGCCAAGAACCCAAAGTGCCATGATCAAATGAAGCACGTAATACAAAATACCACCTGATTCAACATCATGTTGGGGCCAAGACAATCCATCTACGCCATTTTTCCACAAATGAGTAGATTGCGGACATCTTCACCAAAGCGCTTGGAAGAGAAAAGTTCAAAATATTAAGAACAATGCTTGGACTCACCAACATCCCTTCGGATTAAGGGGGGGAATGTTACCACCTAATCCTTGGGATTGGGTGAAATTGTAAAATAATGTAAATAGAAAATAAGGAGAGATGGAATATGAAGAGAAACTAGGAGATGAATCCTAAGAGTCTCTCCCTCCATGTATATATTTTTGTTCACCCTTAATGAAAAAATCAATTTGGTTTGTGGAGTTACCTCCTGGCTTGACACATTGACACAAAACAAAATAGAAGCATTCTTTGAAACTGATATAGAATTTGTAGTAGCTCCAATTCTTTTAACATAAAACATTGATACAAAACAAGCTCCAATTATTTTAACCATATCGAGATCCCTGTATCAATAAAAGATTGATACAAAACAAAATAGAACTCTTTGAAACTGTATAGAATGTAGCAGAACATAGCTTAAAGGATTATGAGAAAATTAAAATAGGTTAGTGTTTTTTTTACCCTTTTTCAAAATTGCATCAAATACTTGCAAACTTAAAGGAAGAACCCAAAGGTGTACAATTTACTTCTTTATTGCTATTTACAGTCATATTCGATGCATTCAAAAATCATACGATAATCGTACTTTATCTTCATATTTCTATGTACAAGTGTATCTTGTGTCAAAAATGAAAAAAAAATGAAAATTTAAATGAAGAACCCAAATGTTTATAATTTATTGTTTTGCTGCTATTTACAATCATATTCTATGCATTCAAAAATCATACGATAAACATATTGTGTCTTTAGATTGTTATGTGCAAATGCATCCTATGTCAAAAATGACAAAAATACTCAAAATAAAAGCACTCTCAAATTGAAACCTACCATAGCTTCAAAAACTTATAGATCACCCATTTTTTTGCTTTGTTTATAAATTGAGTAGAGGATTGAAATTTTATTGAAGAACCCAAATGGGTATAATTTTCTTGAGTTACAGCAGTGACTCTATAAATTTTCTTTGTTGTTGTTTTTACAATCACATTCGATGCTTTCAAAAAACCAACTAGGAATATGTTTGTATACTATCTTTTTCAATTTGTATCTTCAGCCAAAAAAAACTTTCCTTGTATTCTATTCATCTCCTTAACAAGACAACAACATTCTTCGAAAAAAAATCAACATAACAACATAACCATTCTATTCAGCCCTTAACAAGATATTGTAAGCACGTTAATATTGTATCGGAAACATTTTCAACCCATTATAATATTCATAGTGGTTATGAATAAAAATAGCATCCTTAGGATGTGGGACAAAATATGTTAACAAATAAGCAAATGCATTTTTCCCACCAGAAATTGGAAAAAAAAGTTGATATCAAAAAAGGAGCATGTCATTTGGGAAAATCCAGGGGTAAACTTATAACAGCTCCATTAAACACACAAAATTTCAAAAATTCATTAAATGTGTATCTTCATCCAACAAAATTTGGACTGAACTTATCTCATAAATACCATTGCAACATGCAACAAGGATAATGGGTTGTCTGGTAAAAGAGGAATACAATATTGTGCATTTCTCTCAATGAACTAGAAAATTATATGTTATTGTTTTTAAATCTATGAATGATGTATCTTTAAAGAAGTTAAAAATTTTATTAAAACTCATACCACGTAAATGCAACCTTGAGGTTCACTTTTCTTGTAACCACAACAAGGAAATCACTGTGTACAAAGGAAAATGTTGTATCTAGCACTTCTTCATATGCTTCAAAAAATAGAACTTTGAATTACATGGTTAATTGCATATAAAAATTATGTATAAAAGTTAAAAATAATTTCAACAAACACCTTATCTATTCCAATTTTTCAATTTTACATTTAATTAGGGAAATTAATATGACTAGAATAATCATGGATATAGTGAACTTTGGGACTTAAATGGTCTAAACCCAAACAAAAAAATTTCATTGATAAGCTTGTGACATGACCAGCAAATAGAAGGATGGATGATATGTGCTAGATTTTTTCCTCTAATTGAAGTTGTCGTTGATTTTATTGAGCATGCAAAACAATTGAATGTTATTGTGTCTTCATATTGTTATGTGCAAATTCATCCTATGTCAAAAATGAAAAAAAGTACTCAAAATAGAAGCACTCTCAAATTGAAACCTACCATAGCTTCAAAAACCTATAGATTAGCCATTTTGTTGCTTTGTTTATAAATTGAGTAGATGCTTGAAATTTTATTGAAGAACCCAAATGGGTATAATTTTCTTTGTTACTACTATTTACAATCACATCATGTGCTTTGAAAAAGCATAGAAGAAACCAACTAGGCATATGATTTTCTCCTGCTCTTTGAAATTATATTTTGTGTTTTCCAAAAATATGAAAAAACTTAATAGAAATGTTATGAACCAAACTAGAATAATGTCTTGAGCTACATCGGTAACTTTATAAAGGTTCTTTGTTGCTGCTTTTACAATCACATCCTATACTTTCAAAAAACCAACTAGGAATATGCTTTTATACTATATTTTGCAATATCTATCTTCAGCCAACAAAAACTTTCCTTGTGTTCTATTCATCTCCTTAACAACATAACGCATTCTTCGGTGAAAATAAAACAAGGTAACAACATAATCATTCTATTTATCCCTTAACAAGATATTTTAATCTTGTTAATATTGTATGGGAAACATTTTCAACCCATTATAACATTCATAGTGGGTATGAATAAAAATAAAATACATAGGATATGCAACTAAATATGTTAACAAATAAACAAATGCATTTTTCCCACAAGAAATTGGAAAAAAAAAAATTGATGTTAAAAAAGGAGCATGTCATTTGGGAAAATCCAAGAGTAAACTTATAACAACTCCATAAAACACACAAAATTTCAAAACGTCATTGAATGTGTATCTTCATCCAACAAAAGTTGGACTGAAGTTATATCATAAATACCATTGCAACATGCACCAAGGATAATAGGTTGTCTGGTAAAAGAGGAATACAATATTGTGTATTGCTCTCAATGAACTGGAAAATTATATGTTATTGTTTTTAAATCTATAAAGGGCACAACTTTCAAGAAGTCATAATTGTTATTAAAACTCATACCACATAAACACAATCTGGGGGTTCATTTTTCCTGTAACCACAACAAGGAAATCATTGTCTACAAAGGAAAATGTTGTATCTGAATTTCCTTCATATGGTTCTATAAAATAGAACTTTGAATTACATGGTTAATTGCATATAAAAATTAGGTATAAAAGAAAAATGGAATTTCAACAAACACCTTATATATTCCAATTTTTTTATTGTACATACAATTAAGGCAATTAATATCACTAGAAAATCATGGATATAGTGAACTTTGGGATTTAAATGGTCTAAACCCAAACAAAACAATTTCATTGATAATCTTGTGGCATGACCAGTGAATAGAAGGATGGATGATATGTGCTAGAGATTTTCCCCTAATTTAAGTTGTCGTTAATTTTATTGAGCATGCAAAATAATTGAACATTCATACCACAAGAAAATCGTATACATAACAAAAAATAGATGGCCTAGACTCTAGACTATGTACACACCAATAAGAAAGACAATTGTGCACGATATATCCAAAGAAGGACAAGGGAAGAAAATGGCTCCATGAGTAATCCTAACAGCGATGCAAAGCATTAATGAATGCAACAGTTTAACCATTCAAACAATTGAACTAGATGATCAAGTGTGTTACATAACAGGAATTGCAATCTTAGCAAAACAAATTCTACTCAAAGTAGTCTCTAAAACTATGATAATATCCCTAAAACTATCGAAGCTAATACTTTGTAGAGACTTTGGTTAAAAACATGTCTTACATGCAAGAGGGCCCACATGTGGAATGATGCATGTCATAGTGGTAAATATTAAAAAAATGTGATTAATTCATTATTGTGTCTCTTTAATTTAATCAAATATTATTTGTTCATGCTACATGTTGTAATACTTTACATGCATGAAACTTTAATAATGATCTACATACCTGATGCTTCTTTAGAGAATGTAAATCTGGTTAGTTGGTCGGTGGGTTTGTGTGCGACCTAGATCTGATGCGATGGTCGATGGGCTTGTCTGCGACCCAAATCTGATGCGATGTCGACTTGAGGGTGAACTCAATCTATTAATGTTGGGAGTTTGGCAGAGGGAATTATTTCCCTAACGAACTTGACGCAGTGATGGGGCTTGCATTTTGGGCTTGACCAAATGACAATCCCACGAGAAAAGATGCCCAAAAGAAAGGGACAAGTTGAGGAAAATAACAAACCCACGAGAAAGGATTCCCATTAGAGGAAATTTAAACTCAAAAATAGGCACCTAAGAAAAAATTTTAAAAATAATAAAATAATATGATGTAGAAAAAAAATTAATATATCATTTTTATTATTTTACTTTTATCGAAATTACCCAAATAAATGTGACATTTATCAACAAAAAAAACCATATATATAATTTATCTTTAAATTAATTTTTTAACACAATATTTAAAAATAAAAAACAAAATAAAAATAAATAAATTTAAAATTAAAATTAAAATTAAATTACCCAAATTTGATTTTAAAAAATTATATTTAAAATTTAAATTAGTTAACATCATTAAAAATAAATAACAATATATATAATATTCATATTAATTTATTAACACGAGATTTAATAAAATTTAAATTAAAAAAGTGAATTTAGAATTAAAATTTACTTTAAATTTAAATTAACCAAATAAATGCACTTTTATCAAATAGTATATATATTTTATATTTAAATTAACTTGTTTACACCTAATTTAATAAAATTTAAATTAAAAAAAATTGTTATCGATACTATTAACTTTTGTAGAATAAGATGTTAATATAATTTTTAATATTTACTGTGGTTTTGGGTCACTTGGAGCCATTCATGCTTAAGATAGGTAAATTATATTATTAAAAAAATTGTCACTTCCTAGTCACGTCTCTATCTCTTTTGAATTTTAAAGGATTTTGATTAGCTTACACATTATGACATGGAAATTCAATATCAACATTTTAAAATGGAATTTCCTCTAATGCAAAAGAAAGGGACAGGTTGAGGCAAATGACGAGCCCATGGGAAAGGATGCCCGAAATAAAAGGACGAGTTAGAGTTAGTGATGGGGATTGTGTGTCGGGCTTGGCCAAATGATGAGCTCGTGGGAAAGGATGGCCGAAATAAAGGGACAGATTGTGTTTTCCTAAATGGAGTGGGAATAACAACCCGTTGATGAGGTGTTGGAATCATTATGAAAATCATTAGGAATAGAAAATTACAGCAGTGATATCGGAAAGAGAGACTCAAGTAGGAGAATATATGATACATGAAGTTTGGATCTAGTCCTACCATTAGTGGTTTACCTTGTTTCAGTGAATGATGTTGAAGAGAAAGAAGCATAGATATAGTGAATGATGTCGAAGAGAAAGAAGCATAGATAGCTAAGCATGGGAAGAATCAACAAAGGAAATCCGTTGATCTTTCAGTGAAGGCATGAGTAACGAGAGCAGTGGGAGTTTAAAAGAGATGCGACAACATAAAAATCCAGGTTGGGGAGCACCAATCCAGACCCATATATAGTAGTAGCCAGCATCAAAGCAAGCAGCTTATTGCACCTACTTACTCCCCTGCTAGTTCAAAATCATCTACCTATTAGTTGGTTCACATGTAATTTAAGTGAAAAGGCTTTCTTTCTTACTAGTTAGCGATTTAAGCTCTGTTTGTGCCTTTCTTTGAGGCTAGATTTTGGCCTCACTAGGTCGTTGGCCTCCTGAACCCTTCTTTCATTCCCTTGGCTTAACAGGGCAAGGCACCAGCTGAGTATTTATCCAAAGCATAATTGTCATTGGAGATATAAGAAAAGTAGTACTCAAAGAATGAAAATTTGACCAGGAGGCCCTAAATTGGACTTCGGGAGCATGGGTGAATCTCGAGTGCATGCTTTGATGCACAAAATAGAATTATCCCTAGATTGAAAGTATGTATACAAAAGTGTGGCAAGTTTTGTGATCTTCTTCTTGTTCATATAGCATGTTAAAACAAAATCCAAGAACCAGAGGGAAAAAGAGAGAGAAGTCACATATCTATGATTCAATGAATTCAATTCCAAGACAAGTTGCAAGCCCTGTGATATCGTGTTCATGTATTCAAATACTTGTAGTACAAATTGAATGAATGAATGAATGAGGGGGGAAGGCATGAAGGCATGAGGCAATGGTTACCAGAGCCAAGAATATATCCCCATCAAACAAATAAGAAGGAATCTAGGAATAGAAAACCAGACCAAGACCAAGAAATTTATGTTTCTTTCACTCATATTGCAAGAAACTGATGACCAAGTGATATGGTGTTTAGTAATTATGGCATATCACGAACATGCCCAGAGAACACAAATAATTAGACACAGTTTACAATGAAAAATCTACCAAAAGTTATCCAAAGTTGTTTTTCATGAAAATGCAATAACATTTCATGTTATGAACTTACACTATCCTAAAATGGACTAATGCTAACCTAAAATAGAAATGCTAATATGAACTTTGGTTAAAAGAGACATCATTCTTTGGTTAAGGAGGAAAATGTGTGGCAACTGTGCAATAAGACTCCAAAGTTGTCTAGCCAATAATATTTTAAATAAATGGTATTTAAAATTAATTTTTAATTAATATTTATGAAAATATTGGTTTACGAAAAATAGGTTTGGTGGTCAACCATCAACTAAAAGTAAATCAAATGTCAAGTGAATGTTATATACCATGTCTATCGTTAAGTATAATAAGGGTTGGGAGCACTTAATGTTGTACCTTGTTTAGTTATGTTATTTTTTACTTAAATATATAATAAGAGTGGAGTAGTTTTAGTATCTGCCTTGTTTGAAATAATAATTGATTTTAAAATAAAATATATAATTAATGTAATAATATTGTAGTAAATTTAGAATATATTTTATTAGAGGATATTTTAGCCTAGAAGTGGTCTCTTAATGAAAAACAATAAAATAATAGTTAAAATAATATAATAAGAGTTGTGAGTTTTGAATGAAAAATAAGAAAAAAATTATTGTATTTTTAGCTTATCTACTTATAGGTTTACTCAAATTTCAAATGTAAACAGTAGTTCACATCCAACGAGTACCCATTATGAATACTTCTAAGAAGACCTACATTGATAAAAATTGAAGGTACTTTAAAAAATCTGTTGAATGTATGCATAATGGGTACTCATTGGATGTGGAATTTAATTGTGCGTCAAACGAGTGTCTACAAATAAAATTTGAGTAAACCTATAAGAAGATCAAAAATAAAAATAAAAATTACCTATGTCTTTTTAAATTTGAATATTATGACATGGAAAGTACATGGAAAATTCATGGGCACTTTTAAGCTGAAATTTTCTCTATTGTAATTATCAAATAGATTAATTTGGTACATCATCTAAATTTTAAAGATACTGATATTTTTGTAGAATTGATTTTCATTTTATTGTTTGAGATACGATGTTATTTGTTTACTCGAAAAATTCAATACTACTACAACATAATTATATATTATTATTCTTGGAGTATGTAACTTTTACTTGTCTTATAGATGTCATTATAATATTTTTTATTTGGTTATTGGTAATTATTGGGCTGAAGGTCGCATTGTGCACCGCAGTATGAGGGAGATACGTAATTACTTCCATACTCAACCTCAAGTTGACAAGTGTACCTTTTAAAATAAAAATAAAATATTCTCTAAATAAAAAATGAAAATATTTTGCAAGTAAAATTTGAATATCAGCTATAATTAAAGGAAAAAATAAATATCAAACCAACAAAAAAATATGTTTGGTTTACATATTATGACATGGAAAGTACATGGAAAATTCATGGGCACATTTAAGCTGAAATTTTCTCTATTGTAATTATCAAATAGATTAATTTGGTACATCATCTAAATTTTAAAGATACTGATATTTTTGTAGAATTGATTAATTCTTATACTTTTAAATAACTCAAAATAGAAATTAAATAAACTATTTGAATATATATAATATCAATATATATTCATATTGTTGGAGAGAGAGAGAGAGATGTTGGTCATAATAAAATATTTTTGTTAGAAACCTTGAGCACCACTGAGAGGGGGAGGTGGATCAGTAGTGTGATTTGTTATACAATTATTACCCATTTTAACTTCTCTACTAAATCATGCATCAAATAACCAACATCACATTAAATCATCACATAAGCATAAACCATGTAAGCAGCTAAATCTAACAACCATGGGAGCCAGAGTAATCAACACATCAAGGAACAATCACATCATCACACATGAGACACATGATATCTAATGGAAAAGCCCTCCAAGACAAAAAACCACCATTGTTGTTGTTGCGCTTCTCTGAATATATATTATGTCAAGCAAAATATATTTCACATAAATTAGCTAACAACCATCAGCGAAGAGACTTGACACCATATACAATCAGTTGATCCCCGCCAGCCAAGAGACTTGATTCTACTTATCAACTCAGAAGACTATGTTCTCACACGGATCTATAGACCACCATCCATAGAAAGCCATCGCGATCAACGATCCTCACCCAACTCTGATTGGACTATCCAACTCTGATTGGATGGATAAACAGTGCATTTTGTCAATGTTATGAAACCACTGCTCCACTCTCATGAAGTCACTGCTCCTATACGCTATGCAGACCTCGTTTCATATATTTTCACACTAGATCCAAGACACTCTGCTCAACTCCAATTCAGCTCTACAATACTATCTTCAGCAGTAATACACCATCGACACAAATAAAAACACCACAAACATATTCTGTCCACTCAATCAAAATAGTGGCCACAATGCATGCATCATATCTGAATAACATAATCACAAGAAGCAAAAGTAAATCTCACACTCAACCATAACATCAAACCCTCACTCCAAAATAAAAATTTTGCATAATGCAATCAGCAGCATAAAACACAATGGTTATCTGCCAAATGCACTAGCAGCACCTGCAAAACAAATGTGAGTCACAAACTTGGAGCTCTACCAAACTCCCCATCTCTACTAAGAAATTGTACTACAACTCTACATCTTTGATCTACAAATTGAATTTCTTCATCAATACTCTACTTTAACAATTAGAACTTCTCATTCTGTTACCATTAGCACTCATACATTGAAGCAATCTTTCACACAACTTAGTCTAAAACATTCCTCTTCTATACAGCCTTCTCTCACTCACCGTATCACTGAGCCAACGATCACTCAGCTCCAAATTGAAGAATATAAAACATAAAGGGTGAATTGCACTTTGGACTAGGATCAAGAGTGCACAAAGTTGATGAAATCCAACCATTATCACCACTACTTTTTCACTTAAGGTATTCACACCCACTAGAAAACTTTCTCAACCAATTTTGACCTTATATCATTAATTTAGAAGCTTCCCTAAACATACAAGTTGAAATACTCTGGAAATATGTGAGGAGTGTGGAGAAAAATTCATTCTAAGCCTCAACTGCACCCACAGAATTAGCATATTTTGGTTGTAGATGCACTCACAAGCCTACCAAATTTCGGTTGGAGTCTTCCAACTGCACACATGAGCATGTCTCACAGCAGCTGGGGAAGATCATAAGGAAAAACATAAAAACCTCTACTCATAAACTATGCCACCTAAATGGTCACCTTCTACAACTCTTGTACAAGCCTTCAAACCACTCTAAGTCGTTTAACACTTCTACAAATAGGCCAAACATATATCCCAAGTACCACTTCCAAGTTGACCTAGAAGCCAATAAACAAGAGTTGACATGACTGCCAACAAGTCCTCTACTCTCCTCAAACACTTGCACAAGCTACAACACCTCTGAATAGACCTGCAACACACTATAGCACATCTCTATCATCATCATCAACCCATCCCACTATTGCAACAGGTCATCCTCTTGCACTAGGTCATAAACAGAAACATAACCATCACTAGCACATGAAGCACATCTCCATCACCTACAACAGCATCTACAATGCCTCCAATCAATGCATAACAAGGCATCAAAAAGTTTACATCAATGTACTATGAATCCAACACAACTTTGACATCAATGCAAACACATGCCAATATAAGACAACTCCTCCATGAACACCAAACTACCAACAAGCTACATCATCATAAGGTTGACATCACAGCATCACGAGGCCAACATAAGGTTGAAATCAATGCCAACATAACCAACTACAACCATACTACAAGGTGGGCATCAATACAAAATCTAGACTACATAGGTATGACACCAATGCCAACACAAATTAGTTGTGTTGGGTCGTTTGGCCTTGACTCGGGTTCGATTTATGCTTCGTACCAACAAAACCCCTGATCATCAGCCCTTTCAGTGTCACCCAAGGTGACTATGGGTGGTTGCGAAACCAGGTTTCTGCAGCCTTGAGGGATTGCGCGATGTGGCTAATCTATTGTGCTAATATTATCCCTTAACATGCATAAACTTACTGTGTTGTATTAAACCCTTCACTTACTTCAACACATTCAACAAAACATATAAAAAATATCATAAACTGCATTGTTATAACGCACAACTATAATATTTACTTTGCAACAATTGATATTAAGCAAATAGATAAGAAGACATAATAACACATGATATCTTTGCAAAACTTCTTATTTTCTATTATGATGGATCTTTTCGGTGCAATCAGTTCTCTAACCTGCGCACACACCCGCAGGTGGTTTGCACACTAAGCTGCAGAGTCTTCCAAGGTCTTTGCGCACTCAAAAGACAGATACAAACTATCTTGTGACTTACATCCACATATTCACACATGATTTATGACTTAGCATTGCATCGCTTTATATAGTATTACATCGTTACAAAACCATGGTCCAAATACCATGGGCTAAGCAGAATACAAGAAAATCTAACCCAAGCCCATTACAAAAGGAGGGCCTTCGACCCACCCCGAAGACCCTAAGATACCGCACAATATGTCCAAAATGTTGTGCTACGCGGTATACTTCGCACTCCACTCCTCAAAATGTGAAGACTTAGCCAAAATAGATGCCAAGTTGGGTTGCGCCCAACAGGCCCCCAATACTCACATGTTCGTCCCGAGTCACTCAACTACTTTTCCCTTGATATTTGTTGCTATGTTATTGTAGGCAATGTTGAACTTCTGCAACACCTCTACGACCTGATTCTCTTGATTGCGAATTTCTTCCAAAATTTCCTCTGTGATTGATCCTGCAGTCTTCTTCAGTGCTGCTTCTTCCTATTGGCGAAGCTCTGGGAGCTTCCCATTCACTTGTTGCAACAGTTGGAGAGCCTCATCTTACCATGGTTGAGTTATCTCCGTCAAAATTTTCTCTTCCTTCCTGAGGTCTTCAATCTGCTTCTGAAGATACTTTCCCTCACTGATCCTCGCGAGCTTCTGCAAAACTGGAAAGTTCTTCGTTATTGTCTTGATTTCCTCCAACTACTTCTGCTTCTATTGGATATCCTCCTCTATCTTATGCACATTTGGATCTTCCATCAGCGAAGTCCAAATCAGATAGGTTTCTACCAGTAGTTTTCCACAGTCTGCTAATGTGCCGGAGATGCCTGCCACTACACTTTTCAGGCTGATCTTCCTCTGTTCTTGTACTTCTTGTGGCATGGTTGGATGCAACTTCATTTGCAGCTCGCTAATCTTGAGCTCATACTCAAACTGGCCTTTTGCAACCTTCTTCTTGGATTCCTTGACATTCTTCAAACCACCTTGACATTCTTCAAACCATCCATCTTAGCTTCCACGTCATTCATCTTAGCTTCCATGACATTCATCTTAGCTTCCATGTCTTTCTTCAAAGCATCCATTTTAGTTTCCATTTCATTTTTGGTTACTTTTTGCGAGAGCGACATTTGTTGCACTTGGTCTCGTAACTTTGATACATCGTGTTGCACTTCTTCCTCTTCATGCGTCATAATAGAAGTTCCAGAGGAGTCAATGGATGTGGAATTATTTTTGGGAGGCATTTTAGAACCTAACACTGATATCTATGTTTAAATATGCCCTTGGAATCACTTCAAACTGATTTTCAAGCAAACGTTATGCAATTTTAAAAAAGCGATAACACACCTTTTCCTTGCGTTTGACGAGCTTTCTATTGATCCTGCTGTATCTCTGTGATTTATGATCCCCAAGATTTGAACTTCGAACCTGTAGTACCCCTTTGAGTCTTCTTTCGAATGCCACGGATCTGACATGATTTGGATTCTTCAAGACAAAGTTATACCCAATCTCCCACAATGACCTAATTATGAACTGGTTCAGTAGAGCGAACTTGTACAGTGTACAACGTATCACTGTTTCATCTTTCGATTCTAAAATCGATGCACAAGAAACTAAAGTCCATGAAATTTCAACCACTTTTTACAGAATTCAAATCTGATGCTCATATAGAGTTATGACGATTTTCTCAAGGTCACCTCTTTGAGATGAAATTTTGGAGCCTGCAAAAACCCTAACTTCCTCAGATCATATCTCTGAAACTATAGCGAACAGAGATCTGAAACTTTTACATGAAGCTTCTTTGGAATTCGGCTCAAATGGGTTTTTTTTCAGCATCTAAAACTTCATATAAAAAAAAGTTATAGCTAAAATGCCACAATGACTTGTTTGTAGCAGCGAAACCCTAGAATCCAAAGCTCTGATACCAAAAGTTATGAAGCCAACTCACAAAATAGAAGAAAAGATAGATCAACGCCTTAGAAATCAACCTCTTCAGGGGGGCAACCTCCTTTACATTACATAAATGAACAATTATTGGATGATACAAATGACAAAACCTTCTTTCTATATATAGGAGTCCATGGGGTCACAATATAATCCTAGCCGACCTAACAATAATAATGTAAGGGCACAACAACAGCAATAGTGAGCTTTAATGGGGCACAATAATAACAATATGGGGACTACAGGGGTACAACAATAGCAATAAGGGGGCTACACTAACAAAAATAAGGGGCTACACTAGTAATAAAGGGACCTAACACCCCACCATCTAGAAGGGGTAGATCTTAGGGTTGTATCCAAAGCTAACAGTGTCTGATCTTCTGATACCCTTTCTTCATAATCATTAATAAAAGTTTCTACATTACCCAAACCATCATAATAAAGCAGATTACATACCTCAAATGTCATGCAAAGAACTACTTTTGTTATTCTTGCATAGCGCTTTGTGGATATTTCATGAAATATGTTCTACCAATTCTCTAGTTCTTCTGAGTCTAATGTACAAGTACTATCATGATCCCAACTCAGATTTCCATCTACAGTAGGGTTAATAGTCTTCTTCATTAGCTTTCAATTAATAGATGTTATCAATATCTGTTGTGTTGTATTCTTCTCTTACTAGCTATGTATATCTTACTCCTTCTGATGGGTCTAAAGGCACAATCACCCTCATATTGCTTCCTTCAAATATCATTTGTCTCTTTTTTAGATTGATTATGGACATATTATCCATTTCCCAATCAATTCCAAACAAAGCAAGGTAAGGATTATTGTCATCAACAATTTCTATTACTTCAAAATCAGCAATGGTGCGAACTCCTTCAAAATCTATTGTGACACCTAATAGTCTTCCCATAGGAAATATTTTTGCTTATTTTCCAGTATTAACTTAATGTTTGACCATTGTAGCTTCGGCTTACCCATTATTTCCCATGTCTGCTTTGTCAAAACATTAGCATCAGAGCCCAAATCCAAAATAACCTGATCATTTTCATATTCTCTAATCTGCGCACTCAGTCTCATCTCTTTGCCTGTTCTCTTTTATCAATGGTAAATTATTAACTGTACCCATATCACTTAGCGGTGCTTCTTTTAATGCATAGGAATCTATCAATTCCCGAAGTCCTTCTACAGCCTTTTGATCCCTTAACAACTTCATACAAGTCTGCAGAAAACATCTCAACATGCATGCTTGATCTGTTGAACTCTGTGTCAGAGCTCGATCCTACGTCATAGCTTGGTTCTGTGTCAAAACTATTGTCATGTCGCGGTTACTAGGGCTTGGTTGTGTAGTAGAAGTTGAAGCTCTTGCATCCATGAAACTTCGCTTCACCTCCATAAACACTTGCTTTTCTCTCTGAATATCAAAAACAAGAACTTTCTCGGGATATTTTCTAACCCATGCACCTAGATTTTCAAATTCCTTCGTTCCATTGTCTTTATCACTTCTAGTCGCAGCTCCACTTCTATTGACAATGTTAACACAAGTTTCATTGGTCCTTCTTTCATCCTTCATCATTTGGAGGTTTTGTATGGGTTGATGGTTTCTTTTTTCTTGCATTTTTACCATAAGTACAAGGTAGTCTTCAATTACATGATCAAAATATCTGCAATACTTACATGTCGTAGTAGAATTCTGGAAATCTCTTGCAAAATGACCTGCCTAGCCACAATTCTAGCAAATGATCTGACCTCTTCCTCTACCAACTCCACCACCTCGACCTCTTCCTTGATAACCTCCTCGACCTTAAAACCTCTTCGACCTTGATAGTTGTGTTGTCCATTATCCTCCTGTGTGTGCTCTTCCGCTTGCATTTTGTAGGTATTAGCATTGCACTCTATCATCAAGTCATAAATTTGATAGTTATTTTCATCGTGTCCTACTAACTTACAAAATTTGCAAAACATGTTCCTTGGGGTCTGCACATATCTCTGCAATATATAACACTCTTCTAGGCGATGTTGGCCTATAGTTCTGCATATCTCACACGACTGGCTGGATCCTGCATTCAAGGGATTAGGTGCTCTAGTAACCTAGTAATCTCTGAAAACAGGGCAATGTTCCTTAGAATGGACCTCTGATTTGCACTCTGTACACCACACTTCTTCTCTGACTTCTTTTCCCTTCTTAATATCCTACATTGCCCTCTGATTTGCACTTTGTACACCACACTTCTTCTCTGATTTCTTTTCCCTTCTTAATATCCTACAATTGCAAAGTCAAATTTTCCAGTTGACTCTGAATTTGTTGCATACCTGCATAAGTGTCTCTTATCGGCGAAGATTCCAACTTCATCGCTATTTCTAGAGCTTTGGCTTGAGTTGTTGTCATTTGTTGCATTAATGGTAACATGATATGTGCAAACAACGCACCTATAAATCATTCCTTATGTTGGTCTGGGGGCAAGGAGGGCTATGAAGGTAGAGTTGAAGGCATCATACATGCGACCGGATAATGTGCAGTCTTCAACCACTTGTAGAATGTCCTGACCGAGGATATCAAAGAAGGCCAGATAAAATTCGATGGGCCATCCATCAGGCCCAGGGCTCTTATCCTTTTGGAACCATTTCATGGTAGACTGTAGCTCCTGCCTAGAGACAGACCTGGTAAGAATCTCTTCCTCATCTTGATCAACAAACCGAGGGAATAAACCCGCTACCTTCATGATCTCAGCCAATGAGGGAGTGGGCGGAGCCTTGAAAAGATTGTGGAAGTGTTCAATGCCCATATTAGCCAATTGACGGAAAGTCTAAGCTCAGTTCCCCTTATCATCTTCCAGTTGCCAGAGGGTATTAATAGCTCGCCTGCCATTTGCAAACTGGTGAAAGAATTTGGTATTATCATCACCAGCTTTTAACTAAGTGGCTCTAATTCTGAGGCGCCATGTTTCCTCGCGATCTTTCAGAATCCTGGATCTTTCGGCCTCCAAATGTATAAGATGAGCTTTGGTACCCTCCAATGAGAATCCCCCATCCACTGAGGTCCCTAAGGATGCAAGTTCCAATTCTATATCTCAAATGGCCAGGTCATCTCTGACCTTTTACTCCTTGGCCCATTTCATCGTTAATTGCTTGACATCATACATTTTATGTGCAAATGATGTCGAGTGGGATAAATCAGGGAGGGGGTGTGAGAAATCCAGTATTGAGTGACCAGATTGATATAATCTGCGTGCGATAACCAGGTTGCATTGAATTTGAAGGGGATCTTGGGCTTACGAGCCTCCTCAGAAAGCTCCAGGTAGATAAGATAATGATCTGATATGCCCCCAGTTCCAACCCATTGACGGCCCACAGGGGTATTGTCCACAAGGGCTTCACGAAGTAGGAAGCGGTCTAGTCTTCTTACTAATGAGGCATCTCCCACCCTACGATTACGCCAAGTAGGGAGAATACGCGGCGAAGGAATATCCACCAGGTGATGATCCTCTAGTAGATTCACCATAGTATCAGATAAGTGATCAGTCTAGGCTGAGTGGCCCCATGATTCAACATCGTTGAAAGAGAAATTAAGGTCTCCTCCCAAGATGAGATTATCGACAGACATGAAGGACTGATTGAAGAGAAGCTCCCAAAAGGGTAACCCTTCCCCCCCACCCCCTCAAAAAAAAAAAAAAAATTGAGAAGATTAATCGAACGAGGGTTGATCGCAAGTGCAATACCCCCAGATCGTCCCCGAGCATCCAATGCATGAAAAATCCAACCCGGTCGGAGGGCTTGCAGAGAGCGAATAATGTAGTCAGCAAGGCCACGAGTTCCCTGTAGAAAGATAATGTTAACCGGTAGACAATCAAAGAGTCTCTTAAGAGCAATCTTTTTAGCGAAGTTGGCCAGTCCGCAATAGTTGAAAGATATTATCTTCATGAGGAAACCTCAAAGGGGGTCGACTGTGCTCTAAGGACCCGATCGAGTGTTTGTTGTCTACCATCATCAACATCTAGACTCGCTTAGATGATGTCTTTAGAGATAAAGGAGTGATGGCCTCATGTTGATTTGGGGATGCAGGAAGGGGGAATGATCCCAAGCCCACCAGGTAAACCCGAGGATAATATGGATAGGGAACAGAGAATAGGAGTGACTACTCCTGAGTCAGTAGAAGTCTCAGATGACGAACCCGGAGAGGAATGATTAGGGATGGTAGGAGGGATGTCCGAATAGGTGGGTAGGGGTAGGGAGGGAGGGCAGGAGATATGGGGGAAAGCAAGAGGGGGGGACAAAATATGAGACGTAATCGGATGCAAACCATATGCACAAGAATGCGGAGATAAATCAAAAGGATGAGACAGAGGAATACCGGAAGATTGCTTGCTCGCCGCAACACGTGCACGAGTAATCCGAGGGGACGGAGGCCTAGGAGGAGGAGGTGCGACCCCAGCACCCATAGCAGAAGACTTGTTCCTGCGTCCACCGGAGGAGGGAGCACCAGAAGCAGGCGGATCCACGGGAATAGCAACCTCCGAAGTAGAAATAAGGATAGTCAACTCCTTATGAGATGGATGGAGAGGGCAGTGTTTATAAAGATGTCATACCGCATGGCATCTTCTGCAGTGAAATGGTACCCCTTCGTAGTCAAGGATCTGTAGACGAACAAATTGTTGCCATTTAATGGTAATCGACTCCTCCAGCCCTTCTCTGGTGTCCAAGTGAACCAAAACGCGAGCCAGGGACATATTGCCAGTGGCTGTGTAGGACTTATTGTGGTCTAGGTATGTGTCGAATTGTAGCTAGCATTTATTTCCAAGTTAAGACCTTAGTTTCACAAAATGACTCTAAACAAGCATGTATTCCCAAGCCAACAAAACAACCTTACAGTTATAAACTAGATAAAGTCGCTTCAAACATATTCTTCAAAGCCATTATTTTGAATAAATCCAATAGTCATTTTTACTTTAGCTTAGCAATATCCTTTAATGGGTATGTTGTTATTTAAGAATATTAAATCTCAATTAATATCAAACAAAAAGTTTTGAAATGCCTATCAAGCCTTTAGTTCACTCGTGAGGTCAGAAAGTGTTGACACATTTCCTTGGATTCCATTAAAGTTGTGGCCTATCCCACCCAAATTGTATGTTAAAAAGGGATGAAGTCAGATGCAAGTCCCAAGAAAATTTCGGAAAAAAACATAACCCTGAAACTTGATGTCTAAGCCAAAGAGATCTAAGTTGTATAGTGCAACCCCTTCGGGCATGTTTCTAGAAGCATTTCAAACATTGAAAAAAAGAGTAAAACTTTGTTGCAAAGGTACAATGGAAATGTCATACTAAGAAATTGTTACAATGAATAAAGGGAATGGTTGCAATCATATTATGATAAAAATTGCCTGCCTTCTGAAAAAACATATCTTTGATAACAATTGTCTGCCTCTTGAAAAACCTCCTCAACGAGGGTAATTGGAAATATTTAACAAACCTTATACATTTATATTTAATTACCCGTAAAATTGGGAATCCCTAAATTCATGGAAAATTTATCTATTGAATGCAAATTCTACACTTAGCAAGGGGAGGAACAATCAGTATAACTACAAAACAAAAGATAGCTTTGCTTACCCATACAAGTAAATGGGTGCATAGACTCATTGCAATCATATAAAAACATTATTTTGAAATTGCATTATTGTAAAATGGAAGAGATATTACCAGAAACTATAAAATAATTAATATGCTTCGATGTCTTGGTACTGAAAATGCACTTAATGCTTCGATGTCTTGGTACTGAAAATGCACCTACATTGTAAGGGTGTTCGGAAACATTATTTAATGATATGTCAAGATAAAAGTGAAACACAAACATAGGCTCATGCATATGCTGTAGGAAAAAACAGTACAAATCACATAATAAAATCCTGGGAGGATAAGATGAAATAAACTATGGAATAAGATACAATAATGCTATTAAAATAGAAACATTATATATGTTATGTATTTTGAGGCTTGTACACCAAAACTTAGGACTACAAGCAGGAAAGTACAAAGTTAATTTTGGAAGAATGTATCGAGTGAACAATGTTGCTTTCATGTGTTCAATCTTCTTTTCTTCCTTGTTGACTTATTACCAATAAAAGAACTAAGAATGGCAAGAGATGTTATGCTAAACATTTCAGAACTTGAAAAGACATCAAACAACCTTTCTTAAAGACAATCATTAGAAGATTATATTTACACTGACACAGTAATGAACAAAGAGAGTTTTCTTTTTTTTTTTGGGTACCTAATACCTACAGTTAGAACTTAGGTGCTGATCAATGATGACATATGTTATTTACTGAACTTGAAATTTGAAGGTTCGTGTTATGGTTGATCATTTGACAGTAATGGTATAACTGCTAGACAGTTGAAGTTGTCTGTGTGCTGAATGGTTGGAACTTTCATGACTAAGATAATATGGATTACAGCTTTGGCTTCTTAAAAATGTAATATTCGTCTACAAGTAGCTCAAAAATCTATGTTTTCAAGTTTCCTGGTATTAATTTAACATTCTGCATGTTTTCTAAACATATATGCATCAAAATATATAAAAATATGTATTATATAAAAAAGGCTTCACTCACAGATTTTCTGGAAATTCATGTTCCAAACTCCACACTTTGCTCCTGCTTCCAACGGCACTGGGAAGAAAGCAATAACCAAACTTTTTAACCTTATCAAGTGCTAAGAAAGCAAGTGCCAAGGACTAATCAGTAAAAGCTACCCAATAGGAAAGTGACCCTTGCATAGAGTTGCTAATGGAGCTGCAAATGTATGCATAGCTTGGATGGAGTGAAATCGAAAAGCCAAAGAAGCTTAAGGGAAAACAACATTACACTGAAATGGAGAAGGTAGCAACGGTGTCATACACTTTTTCCATTCAAAAGCAATGCTATGATTGATGGGATCCTAGAGGTTAGAGGTATTTACTAATTATTATAAGGTATCATTCATAAGCCCAAATCCGAGAAATGCCTCTACAGATATTTTGCAAAGATGCAAAATAGTGTTCCAAACAAGGCTAAGATTTATTTGAATTTTGATAACAATGGGAGACTCCCGAGTCCTAACCCATGATGAAATCTAAATTTCCTGATTTTATGCCTGATGGGAAAGGAAATTCACATACCCTAGCACAAATCAGAAAGGACTTTCAAAAGGAATCCCACGAGTTAGCAGCAGGAGCAATCTTATCCAATTTAACTGACTCTAGTAGATATTCAATCCAAGAAGCTGATGGAAAAACAACATTCAAGATTGTAAACTACAGAGACGTCACCCTAGAACTTGAAGCCATAATAACTGTGAATGTAACAAATATGGTGATTTAGCAGCAGAAGCAACCTCAACCAACTTACCTGACTCTGGTAGATGTCTGTCCACAAGGCTGTTGGAAAAACGATGTTCAATATTATAAACTGCAGAGACATTACCCAAAGAATTGAAACAATGATAACTCTGAATGTAACAAACATGATACAAAAGAATTTTATAATAACAGCCAGAATCAAAGAGTTTATAGCAAAGCAATTAAATATGATGCCACAAACACACATGGGCAAGCTTAGGAACCGAAATGAGAACTCTCCACCTTCTATATCAACAAGATTTCAGCAAGTGCTGCTCAATATTCGCTACACAAACCAATGGCTTGTATATTCCATCTCAGCTCTCACATTCACTTTGGCATGCAACTCAAACCTATAGAGATCACATTACAACTTACAACTGAATAATATAATTACAATTAAAGACAAACTTAATAAATATTTACACAATAATTACAATCAATCAAAACTCTCCAAAAAATCAACCAAACTCTGGTACCCGGACATGCAGGCCAATAGCCATCATAATAATGTTATGAGCCACAGTTTTCCTTGTGCTCGTGACTTCTTTCTATGTGTCTGTTGTTTCACACCTATATTATGTGTGCGACACCATACCAAAACTTTATTTTATGAGCCTATTTCCTCCACAGTTGTGTTCTACAACCTTGATTTACCCAAATTACAGACACAATTTCATCTGCAACAACGAATTTATAGTCTAGTTCGTACTGAAACCTCCTTCTGCCAAAATCAGTGACAACATCATCCAACCCTGTAGTTTTGCATACCATGATGTGAGAATCTGAAGAGTCGCTTGATTACAAAGGTTGCAATGGCTAGACACTAAATCCGTTGCCCTGCTCTTTCTGGAACATTGTTTGTTATAGTGGATAAGGCCATGACCCCTATATGTAATCACCTCTAAATGTAAGCAACTTAGCATAGATACCCACTGTTGAATGAACCACATTTTTTCCCAATAATAAAAGCAAAAATTGGTTACAAGTTGGTATCATCATCCCACACATTCATTTTTCATCAGGGGTTGCTAGTTCTGTTAACAAACTAACAAAGCCTCTGTAAACCAGAAAAGTGAATCTCCTCTTTGAAGTCAGTTTCTGTCAATAGGGTGAGCTACAAGTTGCCCAACAAAATGCATATTTGTTAATGTTCAATGATCATATCTTTCGCTGATGCACTGTGCTGTTCAGAATGTTGAAAATTGGTGCAGCTTGGGAGGTACTCCCACAAATCATGGGTACTTGATTTGTGAGGAGGTAACCCACAAAATGAAGGATTGTGGGAAAAGTACCCAAGACTGGGGGTTTTGGACCCAAAGCAGTCAGTTTAGAACTAGGAAAGAATTTTTATTTTTTATATTATTAGTGTTTGAGCATGTAGGCTCAGGTCGGTTGGGAGCCAAGTGACATAACCCTTGGGGTTAATAGTCACCCCTTGAACACTATATATTGGAGGACATGGAGGTCATTTCATCATCATAGCAACTACAAGTGGAAGACGAATTGAAGATTTTCTATATGTTGTTGAAGAGGAATAGAAGGCGGAGGGTTTTGTTCTGTCTGGCCGAGTTAAAGGAAGTTTTGTTCTGTCATAGGGCTGCCGGTGGCTGCAGAGGGTCGCAGAGGGTCTCAGGCTGGTTGCCAAAAAGGCCTCACGACCAAGAGAAGACAGATCTGTGACGGCCGCAACAGAGACAAGCCTATCTGAGGTAGGCCGTAGTCAGAGGAGAGGGTCCGAAATGCCTCAGAGACCTGTGGAGCAAGGCCAAAGTGCCTCAGGCCTGTGGAGAGGCCAGCGAGGCAGAGAAGAAGGGTTGATGTTTGTGTCAAGGGCTGTTGTTCTGAGAGAGAAGGGTTGTTGAGTTGTAACTGTGAAGTCTGTTCAGTAATGGAAGTCTGAACAGCATGTTTAGAGGCTGATATATGCAGAGGATTGAAGGACAAGCCCTATTGTGAGCAGCTGTACATACAGGGCATAAAAGGAGCTATTCCCTGTGAGTGGAGGCAAAGGACTACCAGGACAAAGAACTAAAGGGAGCTGATCTTCTGTGGACAACAGGACTGAAAGGGCTGATTGAAAAGGGAGCTCAACCAGCAAGTAAGTTGTGTGTTTGTATTTGATTTGCTAGGAAAATTGAAGGTATAAAGGAGTTGACCTCGAGCCCTAGTTGTATATTGTGTATACAGTGTCTTATATCAGGTTTCATAAACGGCCATGATCCCTGGTACAGGAGCCCTATGATTGTTTATTGAAGGACTAATAAAACAAGTTTTGGGTCATGTGTGTGTGTGTGTACTTTATTGTTTCACTGATGTTATATTTCTGCTGCGCAAAGTTGTTTTGGTTGAAAACTGCTACTGTGTTTGTGTGCCAAGTCTAGCCATAGACCAGACATAGGGTGCAAGGAATTTCAACACAGAACAGTGCTCAACTCTTGTATTTCCTGTCCCAAGTGTAAATCCCACCCTGGCTCAATAGCAACTTCATTTCTCCGACCTGCAGATGATTATTCTAAAGGTGACATGATTCCATAAAACCATAGAATTTTTTATCATGTTATTGAATGCGACCAGTGGCCAAAAAATAAAAATCATGATTCAATTGTCCATCATGTGTGTGTGCCATCTTAGTGCATTGTACATGAATGCCAACACTTGCTAATAATACTCCACTCAACTAATTTAGGCATGCACACATTTTACAAAATAATGTAGCTAGCATTTACTTCCAAGCTAAGACCTTAATTTCACAAAATGCCTCTAAACAAGCAAGTATTCTTAAGCTAACAAACCAACCTTACTTCAAAAGCAATAAACTAGATAAAGCTGCTTCAAACATATCCTTCAAGCCATTATTTGAATAAATCCAAAAGTCGTAAAACACTACTTTCGCTTAGCATTATCCTTTAATGGGTACATTGGTATTTAAAAAAATTAAATTTCAATTAATATCAAACAAACAAAAAAAAAAAATGTCAATCAAGTCTTTAATTCGCTAGTGAGGTTGATGAAGTGTTGAGACATTTCCTTGGGTTCCATTAAAGTTATGTCCTACCCCACCCAAATTGCACGTTGAAAAGGGACGAGGTTAGATGCAAGTCCCAAGCAAATTTCAGGTAAAAAAATACACTCAAACTTGAGGTCTAAGCCAAAGAGAGTTTATGTTGTATAGTGCAGCCCCTCAGGCCATGTTTATAGAAGCATTTTGGACCTTGAAAAAAAAGTGAAATTTTATTGCAAAGGAACAATGTAAATGTCATATTAAGAAACCGTTGCAATGAATAAAGAGAATGGTTGCAATCATACCTTGATAAAAATTATCTGCCTCTGGCAAAACCATATTTTGATAACAATTATCTGCCTTCCGAAAAACCTCCTCAACAAGGCTAATTGGAAATATTTAACAAACGTTATACATGTATATTTTATTCCCCAAAATTGGGAATCCCTAAATTCATGGAAAATTTATCTATTGAATGCAAAACCTCCCCTTAGAAAGGGCAAGAACAATCAGTATAACCACAAAACAAAAGATAGCTTTGCTTACTCGTAAAACAAAAAGTCTGGTAACACATAATAAAATGCTGGAGGATGAGATGAAATAAACTATGGAATAAAATACAATCAAGCTATTAGAATAGAAACAATATATATGTTATGTATTTTGAGGCTTGTACACCAAAACTTTAGGACTACAAGCAGGAAAATACAAAGTTAGTTTTGGAAGAATGTATCAGGTGAACAATGTTGCTTTCATGTGTTCAATCTTCTTTTCTTCCGTGTTGAATTATTACCAATAAAAGAACCAAGAATGGCAAGATATGTTATGCTAAACATTTCAGAACTTGAAAAGACATCAAAATACCTTTCTTAAAGACAATCATTAGAATATTATATTTAGACTGACATAAATGAGGGGCAAAAGAGCCTTTTTTTTTTTTTTTTGGGGTACCTAATACCTACAGTTACAACTTGGGTGCTGATCAATGATGACAAATGTTATTTATTCAACTTGAAATTTGAAGGTTCATGTTATGGTTGATCATTTGACGATCGATGTTGTCTGTGTGCTAAATGGTTGGAACTTTAATGACTAAGATTCATGGTTGGAACTTTAATTTGAAGGTTTATGTTATGGTTGATCATTTGACAATAATGGTATAACTGCTAGACAGTTGATCAACTATAGTCAAATGATCAACCATAACATAAACCTTCAAATTAAAGTTACAACCATGAATCTTAGTCATTAAAGTTCCAACAATTTAGCACACAGACAACATCGATCGTCAAATGATCGTTAATGACTATAGTTTTAGCTTCTTAAAAATGTAATATTTGTCTACATGTAGCACAAAAATCTATGTTCTCAAGTCTTCTGGATTTAATTTGTCATTCTGCAAGTTTTTTAAATATATATCCACCAAAATCAATGTCACCAGACTCGGAATCAGCAATAAAACGGCCAGGCAAAAGAGAGAAGTGTTTTAATCAGATTGGCAAATCATCGGGAAAAAACCAATGAATACAATAAATAAAGATATATATTGAATTAACAAACAAAAAAACATTTTTCATTGATATTCAATAAAGCCATGTCCAGACTCCAAACAATGCATAATAAATATTATATTATATAAAAAAATATATAAATTTATGTCAATATTTCACAAATTACTAGTATAATATGTAATTATTAATATATAATATATACAACAATTTATATATAATATGTAAATATTTATAATTATTAATATATAATATAGACAAGAAATGGTTTAACTATCTTACTAAACTTATGTTTGGCAGCTAACTTAAAAAAAAACCTACATTTGGTGGCTAAGTGACTCTGTGTTAGACAAATGTATGTTTTATTTTAATGATTAATGCACTATTTCATTTGTTCAGTGGAGGGAAGCCAACAGGTTGCAAACTCTATGAAAATGTGGCTTCTCATCCAGATTTTGTTTGGGCTACACAAAACAAGAAGTTAGAACAGCCGTAGAGATCAATGATTCAGAATTGTCGATTTAGCGAACCTATGGCAGCACAATCTCTACAACGATACCCATTAATATGCAGGAGGGCTCTCGAAGGGCACGTTTGATGCAAGGGTTTCGTAGGGCACATTTGATCATTGTATGGAACCCCAAGTTCGAAGCGAATGAAGAAAATTGAACCCCTTATGCAAGAGATATCTCAAAGGGAACATTTGACGCTTGTATGGAGCTCTGAAGTTGAAGCAAATATAAAAACCAAACCTCAAACGAACCTTGAACGAACTTACGCCAAAAAAAACATCAAAAAAACCCATCTGTCCAAAGTTTGACCCGCCCAGATTCGAATTGGGTCTTTTGCATGCTGACCCAACTTGAACTCACCAAGTCTGGTAACACTGATCAATATATATTAAAATATGTATTATATAAAAATGCTTCGCTCCCAGGTTTTCTGGAAATTCATGTTCCAAAATCCACACTTTGCTCCTGCTTCCAACGGCACTGGGAAGAAAGCAATAACCAAAACATTTAACCTTATCAAGTGTTAAGAAAGCAAATGCCAAGGACTAATAAGTAAAATGTACCCAATAGGAAAGTGACCCTTGCATAGAGTGGCTAATGAAGCTACAATGTATGCATAAACTTGGATGGAGTGAAATCGAAAAGCTAAAGAAGCTTAAGTGAAAACAACATGACACTGAAATAGAGTAGGTAACAACAGTGCCATATACTTCTTCCATTCAAAAGCAATGCTATGATTGATGGTATCCTAGAGATTAGAGGTATTTACTAATTATTATAAGATAGCATTTACATCCGAAATCCCAGTAATGGCTTTAGAGATATTTTGCAAAAATGCAAAATAGTGTTTCAAACAAGGCTTAGGTTTAAATGAATTTTGATAACCATTGGAAACTCCTAACTCCTGATGAAATCAATTTTTCCTGACTTTATGTCCCATGGGCAAGGAAATTCAAACACCCTAGCACAATTCAGAAAGGACTTCCATAAGGAATCCCATGAGTTAGCAGCAGGAGCAACCTTATCCAATTTAGCTGATCGTAGTAGAGATGTTAAGTCCACGAAGCTGTTGGGAAAACTACATTCAAGATTGTAAACTGCAGAGACATCACCCTAGGAATTGAGGCCATAATCACTTTGAATGTAACAAATATGGTGAGTTGGCAGCAGAAGCAACCTCGACCAACTTACCTGACTCTAGTAGATGATCTATCCACAATATTGTTGGAAAAACAATGTTTAGGATTATAAACTGTAAAAACATTACCCCAGGGCCCAAGGAATTGAAACAACAATAACTTTGAATGTAACAAACATGGTACACAAGGATTTTATAATAACTGCCAGATTCAAAGAGTTTATAGCAAAGCAATTCAATATGATGCCACAAACACACTTGGGCAAGCATAGGAACCGAAATGAGAACTCTGCACCTTCTATATCAACCAAATTGTAGCAAGTGCTACTCAATATTCACTACACAAACCAACGGCATGTATATTCCATCTCAGCTCTCACGTTCACTTTGGCATGTAACTCAGACCTATAGAGATCACATTACAACTTACTTTTGAATAACATAATTACAATTAAAGACAAACTAAATGTAATGCTCTTGGTCAGCTGATGACTGGAATTTGTAGGTTTCCATGCTTGCCTTCATATTTGGGGTTTTTGGTGTTTTGTATCGTTTTTGTGTTTGACTTGAAAATTTTATGGGCATGCAAAATTCTACTTTCTAATGCAAAAGAACAATAAAAAAAGTCATGTAGGCAAGACCAACTAAATTGTTTATTTCAAAGGATAGATTGAATGAACATCCCTAACATAGATATTAAATGATTAATGTTATCACTTGAAGCTGCCAACCAGATCTAGAATCAAAACGACTCCAACATTATTCACCCTTCGTTAAGTTATTTGGGACACCAAACTGCGGGCATAGAATTGATACTCAGCTGTTGTTTCCTTGTTAGTGCTCTCAGCTACAGGGATGGTTGAACTTGATCATGCATGGGTACTTACAGCGGCTATTATGTCTGTTTAAGGGCTAGAGACAGCCTTTGTCAACAGTCTGACACCTCCACCCTTCAATCTCGCCACCAGATGTCAGGTAACTCTGTAAGTGCCCCTTCTTTATGGGCGTAGCGGTCCTTACAGGCCCCAATGGCCCTCAATCTACCCTTCACTACCCTTGGTACTCAACATGCCTACACCTGGGCCCCAGTTATGATTGTTGCCCCAGTCCTGACTGCGACCTAACTCTATAGCACCTGCTACCTCCTTTCCCATCAATGACAACCCTCCTATGCACTCGTGCACCCACAAAACAGTAGTCCGGACTTCCTCCTGCGTATGCTAGCAGCCACCGGTAGGCAATGCAGTCCTTCCCCTGTTTATTCAACCTCGACAAGGAAACAATCCTCATCCTGTGCGTGACTGTAACCTCCAGCAAGCAAATCAACCCTCTTCTATGCATTCTGATCAACAACATGACTCCCCTTTTGTGTTCTCAAGCAACCACGAATAGCCAGTATCACGCTGTTACCTTATCCTCAACAAACGCGTCCTTCATGTGCACGTTTACAGCCCTGATAGCAGCTCGATCCACCACTGATAACCCAGCCACCTTCTCCTCAGCCAATGCGGCCTTCTAGTGCACGCATACAGTCACGTTCAACACGTTCAACAGATCGTCCTCTCTCTTGTGGGTTCTTGCAACCTGAGCAAGCAAATCGACCTCTCCCTGTGCAATCGTACAGCCACGCATCCACTGAACAATACCCACCAGTATGTAGCAACTCGCAGAGGATTGAGACATCCTCTCCAAGTGTGATTTTCCCTGTCAATGAGGAAATCGAGCAACCCAAGTTTCAAGCCAGGCCTGCATGAGGGAATAGAGCTCCTCTGGCAAGAAATTTGATCTAACTGAAACTCTAACAATGTTGTTCTTCTTCAATGGTTAAATCTAATAAGAGATCTAAGTAATCTTTTCTCCAACTAGGATCGTCCACCGAAACCAGTTTTCTTCCAAGGTTTTTCGTCCAAAGAAGAGATGAAGCACTAAGCTCTCCAATTCAGTCTCAAAAGAGAAAAATGCATAATGGTGAGAGGGAAATTGATTTGCTCTCTTTCAATTTCCCTCCTTTTTCTCCAATTTGAATTTCTTTCCCTTTCTTTTTAGTTTTGATTTTCTTTCTAATGTTTTTCCATCACTTTTATTATTGTCACTTTATAACGTCATTTCATAAAGTTATCCTAACCCCCATGATGTTCATTTATTAATTGAGCCCCTTAATTAATTTCCCCATTGCAACTCTCGAAAAAGAGCTAGTGAGTCGTCCCTCTGCCAATCACTGAAGGCACATGACACATAATGAATATTACACAATAATTACAATCAATCAGAACTCTCCAAAAGATCAATCAAACTCTGGTACCTGGACATGCAGGCCAACGGCCATCATAATAATGTTGAGTCATAGTTTTCCTTGTGCTCATGATCTCTTTCTGTGTCTGTTGTTCCACAACTATATTATGTGTGATACACTATACCAAAACTTTATTTTGTAAGCCTATTTCCTCCACAGTTTCATTCTACAACCTTGATTTTCTCCAACTACATAAACAAAATCTCATCTGCAACAACCAACATCTAGCTTAATGAATTTATAGTCTAGTTCATACTGAAACATACTTGTACAAAAATCAGTGACAACATCATCCAACCCTATAGTTTTGCATACCGTGATGTGAGAATCTGAAGAGTCACTTGATTACAAAGGTTGCAATGGTTAGACACTGTTAATTTTTAGATAACAATGGTATGTTCTATGCTTAGAGCAATTTACTTCAGTATTTTCTTATTAGCCCAATATCAATTTCCAGATTTGCAATCACATTAATATTGACAGTAAATGCTGATAGAACATAAACAATAAACAGAAGACAAGCCAAGAAAAGAGGACATAATATTTGGCAGATAACAGGGAAAAACCCTAATGTGGGGAAAACCCTTTGATCAAATCTTCTTATTATTCTTCAAAAGTTCAGCAGAGAAAGAGTACAATATATAAAATTCACTTGCCCAAAACTTCAGTCAAACAGCAGTCAACAGGATGCCCTAACCAGAAAGTCAACGTTGGTCAAACCAGAAAGAAGACTTCACCAAATGACCTCAGTCAACCTTAGTCAATGCAACCTCCAACAGTGATCCAAATCAGCCCAAAACAAATCTGAAAAACACAGTCAAACTCAGTCAACTCTGCGGTCAAATGCTTTGGTCAAATGTTGCGGTCAAACTGCCCAAAATTCCTCAGTTTTCGTGCCAATAGCTGCGGCCTAAAGAGACCGAAATTCTGCCCTCAAAAACACACTTTTCTTAGTGAGGTTGACCCAAAGTCAACGCTGGTCAACGCTCTGTTTTGCTACCCAAGAACAGTGCAAAAATTTCAGTCAAAATTCCACACGTGCGAAGAGAGAGAGAGACTCCTTTGATATTGTAGGAACCAATGAGAGAGAGATGATGTGATGAGATGTGTTGAGAATGAGGAATGAGTCTCTTATTTATATCCTTAATGAGGGGTGGAGACACATCTATTAGGGCTTGTGAGCCCATTATATTTCTGGCCGACCTTCGCAATTTGCACGTGTGAGAAAATAAATTCAAAATCCAACTTCTGCTCATCCAAACAAGATGATCTTTAGATCAATCTTGCACCTCTCGGAAAGAAGAATCCAACAAAAATATCATCTCCATCATATGAGCTGTCCAAAGTGGAGTTTGGCCCTAGTTGCCAATTTTAACACTCCCTCTCAACTAGGGAGAACTCCACCCGTCATTCCATCTGTCAACCTGTGCAATCCTGTCATCCCTATACTCTGCTCTGTTGAACCATGAAGAAATAATGAAGAAGATTTGATCGAGAGTGAGTCACAAGACCTTGCCACTCTCCACTGACCTGAAGTTAGTCTAGAGGTAAAAACCTCAACCAGACTTTGATCCCAAATCAAGTTGTTGGACACAACCCATCCTAGCATAAAGAGTATGGAAATACACAATGCGTCCATCGGCAGTGCTATGGTCTCTATCCTCATTTCCCAACTCATTGGCCAAATGAGAGGTACTTCCCAAGAGTCCCGGACTACATGGGTAGGATGTATGTGGGTCATAGACCAAGAGAGGGTGAACCAGCTCAATATCATAACGGTGGGGAATAGCACACTGTAAATTTTTGTAGATGAACTATGGTTGATGCAACTTTACTTTTTATCCCAATATCAGTCAACAATCACATAAACAATAAAGTAAAACGCTGATAGAACATAGCAGTAGATCAAAAGAAGACAAGTGTGTTGGTGCGTTATGGTGGTCAGCAGGATGCTTCAACCAACAAAGTCTCAATACGGTCAGCCAACCAGAAGTGTCACACAACCCTCTAGGACAGCCAAAACAGTCAACATTGTCAGTCAACAGTCAACGCAAACAACTGCAGCAGCAAGGTCAACGCAGCAAAGTCAAAGTCAACATCTAGCCTCAGGAATTGTGCCAAAAAATGCAGATTCAGAAAATCAAAAGTTTGAGAGAGTTTCAAGTCAATTTGACCTTGCGTTGACCAAAGTCAACGTTGGTCAACGCTGCTGCAAAAACCCTAGGCCGAAAACAGAATTTGTTGCTTGTTGCAATTTTCCACATGTGAAGAGAAGAGCCTCCAAGGTGATCGAACCAATCAGATGAGGAGAGAGAAATGTGTGAGGATGAGATGAGTGAAAATGTCCTCCAACGTTGACCAATATATATCCATCAATGAGGGTGTGTGACACAACTGCTGGGGCACTAAACCTTCAGGCCGACCTGTACATATTTTGAATAAATTCGAAATAAATGTTCTCCTCATCGGATCAAGATGATCTTTAGATCGATCTTGCACCTCTCTAAAAGAGATGTCCAATAAAAATATTGGCATCTTCATCTGAGCATTACAACATGGAGTTTGGACCTAGTTGTCCAAAATTAACACTCCCTCTCAACTAGGGAGAACTACATCCACCTGTGCAATCAAACATCGTGCGTCATCCCGCCATGACTTGCTTTGTTGGCTTCTTTATTTCAGAACAGAAGTGGGTCAGTCACAAAGACATCATTCTCGGCTGACAGATTCAGCCCAGAGGTCTGAAACCTCTATAGGACTCAAAAAGGGTCTCATACCAACCCAAAGTTGGTTTACCTGACCCGAAGTCAGTTAGAGGTCCGAAACCTCACTATACTTGATCCCAGATCAAGTGGTTGGACCGTGCCATCCTAGAGAGAGAGTACGACAATCTCTGATGCGTCCATCAGTCTTTGCTACTAGTCTCTAGCTTTTCCCACCTCACTGGCCAAATGAGAGGTACTTCCCATGAGCCATGGACTCAATGGGTAGGATGCATACGGGGCACAGATCATGAGAGGTGAACCAACTCAATCATCATAATGGTGGGGCAGAAGCACACCAACAAGGTTCGACAAGCCTAGCCCTGTGGTTGCTTATAGCTCCGAGAAGTTATCCCCAAAGCCCCCCAGAGCTCCAAGAGCTCATCGTCCAACAGGACCCTCAGCATAGGGTCATTCCACGATACCAAGATTCTCACGGAAGGTTAGGAACTTGACCTTCCCCAAGGGATTTGTGAGAATATCCGCGACCTGCTCATCAGTTCCTATATGATCGAGCCTTACGGTGCCTCGCTATACCATATCCCGGATAAAGTGGTACTGATATCAATATGCTTGGATCGATCGTGGAACACGGGATTCTCGGACAACCGAATCCCACTCTGGTTATCACAGAGTATCACGGTGGTATCTAGCACATGCTCGAACATCTCATTGAAGAGCTTTCGCAACCAAACTGCTTCACAACGGGCCATACTCGCTGCAATGTATTCGACCTTCGCGGTGCTCAAAGCCACCGACTTCTGCTTCCTGCTCATCCATGATATCGAAGCAGAACCAAGTGTGAAGCAGCATCCCGATGTGCTCTTACGATCCACCACACTACCAGCCCAATCGACATCAGTATATCCATGGAGTGTCACACTCCCGACAGTGTATCTCAACCCATGGTTTATCGTGCCCCGAAGATATCTCAACGGATTCTTGGCACCAACCCATTGAATGTGATGAAGCTCAACCATATGTTGACTCAAAGTGTTCACTGCAAAACGTACGTTCGGACGGGTGTTCACTAAGAACATCAAGGCCCCTACGAGTTGATGATACTCAGTAGGATTGCTAGCACGGGCCCAGTAGCGCTGCCACTCAACTTCTTAAAGTTGAGCTCCATCGGTGTCGACACAGACTTACAATCCACCATACCAAATCTTTCCGGAAGCTTCACAATGTAATTTCCTTGAGAAAGGAAAATCTCGCCATGTCTCTGCCAGACCTCCAGGCCTAGGAAGTAATGCATCAGTCCTAGGTCCTTCATCTCAAACTCAGCAGCGAGCTCCCTTTTGCACTGATGAATGAGAGGGTCAGCACCTGTCAGGAAGAGGTCGTCCACATACAGCACCAGAATGAGAGGCTTTTCTCTATCAACCTTGAAGTAAAGGTTTGGATCAAAGACACACAGAGTGAAGCTCACCACTGGGGAAGCCATTCATCCCTCTCATTCGTTTCCAGTGCTTGCTTCAACCCATAGAGGGCTTTCTTCAACCTGCAGACATGGGTATCCCGATCCTGGACTTCGAACCCTAGAGGTTGCTCCACATACACCTCTTCCTTTATCGCACCATGCAGAAATGCAATCTTCACATCCAGTTGATGAAGACTACATCCTTGCGTAGCAGCAAGGGCTATGATAGATCGAAAGGTGGTATATCGGGCCACAGGTGCAAATATATCATCATAGTCTACGCCTTCTTTTTTAGAGAAGCCATGGGCAACGAATCTTGCCTTGAACTTTTCAGCACTTCCATCAGATCCATGCTTAATCTTGTACAGCCATTTTGAGGTGACAACTACTTTGTCCTCCGGTCTTGGAACCACATCCCAGACATCATTCTTCATTATGGACACATACTCTTCGTGCATAGCATCCTTCCAGACTTGATGCTTTATAGCTTCCTCAAAAGATCCAAACTCAAATTGTACGATTGTACTCATTGCTGCTAGATACCCTTGGTATCTATTCGGCTTCTTGCTTTCACAGAATGTCCCCCTTGGGGCCATATGATTCTCGGCATCCTTGAGAGTGTCCCTGAGCCATGATGGTCTTTTCCTCATCGAAGGAGGTGGACCAATCGGGTCCATCGGTCCTTCAACATCGGGCATCATCTCATCCTTCGGTTCTTCTTGATTTCCAGGCCTTGCTTCATGATCTTCCTTAGATCTCAGAAGATTGACTACTTTCCTCAGGGAAGCATCTCCGTCAAAGGTAACATCGTGGCATATCTCCAATTCCCTTTAACCAGGCACATAGACTCTATAGGCCTTCGAAGTTTCGCTGTAGCACACAAACATTCCCTTCTTCCCAGAAGCATCTAGCTTGCTCCTCTTCTACTTCGACAAATGAAAATAAACAGGACATCCAAAAACTCTAAAATGTGAGACGTCAAGTTTCTTACCAGAGAAAACCTCTTCAGGAGTTTTGGAATCCAGAGCGAAATGTGGGCATCAGTTTCGTATGTACACAGCAATGTTCGCATCTTCTCCCCACAGAAACTTCGGTAGACCTTGGTCACATAGCATGGCATGGGCAACTTCCACAATGGTCCTGTTCTTTAGTTTAGCAACGCCATTCTGCTCAGGAGTATGACGGTTGTGGTCTCCCTTTTGATGCCAGCTTCTCTGCAAAAGTTTTTGAACTCGTTCGTCTCATATGCAGTGCCATTATCGGTCCTCAATATCTTGATCTTCTTCCCTGTCAGATTTTCCACCAAGGCTTTGAAGGTACAGAACCACATGAAAGCCTCATCATTATTTTTCAAGAAGTATATCCAGGTTTTGCGAGAGAAGTCATCTATGAATGTCATATAATAAGAACATCCTCCCAAGGATGTCACGGGCAGCATCCCAGACAGATCAGAATGTATCAATTGCAAGACATTAGATGTCTTTGTGACACTTGAGGGGAAAGGTCCCCTTGTATGTTTTCCTTCAGCACGACCCTGACATACACCTTCATGATTATTTGAGAACTCAAGCATCCCCGTCACCACCTTCCTTGCTTCGGGAAGGGCATTGTAGTGAAGGTGTCCAAACCTCTGGTGCCATAGTTCAGTCTGTCGAATAGTATCACATGTCATCGCTCCCAGTGGACTTTCTCCAACTTGGTAGAGTGTATCAACTCTAAACCCAATCGTGACAGATTCCTTGAAATTCTTCTTCCAGATACGCACCTTCCCATCAATGAATGCCACATTGAAACATTTGTCTTCCATGGCCGAAATAGACACAAGGTTCTTCTTCAAATCGAGTACATAGAGTACATCCTGCAAGTGGAGGACTTGACCTTGAGACAAGTGGAGGGTCACAGTCCCTGTCCCTTTCACGAGATATGTGGCATTGTCTCCAAGGATAATTTCCATATTAGTATCCTTCTCAACCATATCAGAAAGTGCTTCCTTGAACCCAGCGATGTGCCTTGAAGCACCACTATCTATCAACAAGACATCAATAGTGTCGGGTGGAGAAGCAGCAGAGAGGGCAAATACAAGACTGAATTCATTTCTTTTATCAACAACATTTGATTCCTCATACTTGGAATTTCTCGACCTTTTGAAAGGTTGACCATTTCCGTCGGAGGGAGCCTTCCTCTTCCCCTTGAACCTGTTGTTCCTTTGATTGCCATTCCTCCGGTTGTTGTTGTTGTCATCATCATCGGGAGAATCCTTCTTGAAAGGGCATTCTCTAGCATAGTGACATGGCTTGTGACAAGTGTAACACTTGCCTTTCTTTCCTTGGGCCCCTACTCTTCCTTTGTTCCTTGGACCACCAAAGTTCTTCTTAGTATGAGCAGCGAAGGCAGCATTTCCTTCATTTTCATATTCCTTCATCTTTGTCTCTTCTTGTACGCATCTCAATAGTACTTCGTCAAAATCAGCTATCACATTGTTATTGAGAATGGTAGTGTTGAATACATGTCATTCGGATGAGAGACCTCCAACTTCGGTGAGAACCATATCTCGATCAGCTATTGTCTCCCCAATAGCCAAAAGATTATTCCTGATTTCAGTCAGCTTCAGAAAATATGATTGAACAGACTCATCCCTGCCTTTCTTTAGATTCTTCAATTGATTCTTGAAGAATAAGACTTGATTCGCATTGTTGGCCTTGAACATGTGGACCAACTTATCATACATCTCCTTAGATGTGCCCAGCTCAGAGATGTAGGCAACCAGACTCTTATGAATTGAGTCCCTAATCATTAGCTTTGCTTTGATTTCCCCCTTCTTGTACTTTGTTTTGGCAGCAGCAGTTGCAGTGGATGGAGGCTCTTGAATTTTACCCTACACATAATCCATGACATCTTGGTCTTCCAACATAAGATCCAATGTCATCTTCCAGGCATAGAAGTCATCCTTCCTAGTCAATTTGTCATCAGCCTTAAAGCCATTGTAGTTAGAGGAACCCATGCTCTTCTTTGGTGATTGCTACAAACTAGGGCTTTGTCTTCACCTCAGCTCCGATACCATGTAAATTTTTGTAGATGTTCTATGCTTGATGCAACTTTACTTTTTATCCCAATATCAGTCAGCAATCACATAAACAATAAAGTAAAATGCTGATAGAACATACCAGTAGATCGACAGAAGACAAGCCAGAAATATGTGTGTTGGTGCATTACGGCAATCAGCAGGATGCTTCAACAAGCAAAGTCTCAATACGGTCAGCCAACCAGAAGTGTCACACAACCCTCCAGGACAGCCAAAACAATCAACCCCAAAAGTCAACAAAAGTCAACGTTGTCAGTCAATGGTCAACGCAAACAGTTGCAGCAGCAAGGTCAACGCAGCAAAGTCAAAGTCAATGTCTAGCCTCAAGAATTGTGCCAAAAAATGCAGACTCAAAAAATCGAAAGTTTGGGAGAGTTTCAGGTCAATTTGACCTTGCGTTGACCAAAGTCAACGTTGGTCAACGCTACTGCAGAAACCCTAGGCCGAAAACAGAATTTGCTGCTTGCTGAAATTTCCCACGTGTGAAGAGAAGAGCCTCCAAGGTGATCGAACCAATCAAATGAGGAGAGAGAAATGTGCGAGGATGAGATGAGTGAAAATGTCCTCCAACGTTGACCAATATATATCCATCAATGAGGGTGTGTGACACAACTGCTGCGGCACTAAAACTTCAAGCCGACCTGCACATATTTTGAATAAATTCAAAATAAATGTTCTGCTCATTGGATCAAGATGATCTTTAGATCGATCTTGCACCTCTTCAAAAGAGGAGTCTAATAAAAATATTGGCATCTTCATCTGAGCATTACAACATGGAGTTTGGACCTAGTTGTCCAAAATTAACACACACCAATAAGGAAAGCGAACCTCGCCCTATGGTTGCTTATAGCTCCAAGAAGCTACCCCAACCCCCTGGAGCTCCCAAAGCTCAAAGTCCAACTCAAGCGGGACCCTCATAGGAGAGTCTGTCCACAACTCCAAGTTTCCCACATAAGGTTAAGAATTTGACCTTCCCAAGGGCTTCGTGAGAATATTTGTGATGTGCTCATCAGCCTCAATGTGATGAAGCCTTACAGCGCCTCGCTATACCATATCCTGAATAAAGTGGTACCTGATATCAATATGCTTGGAGTAGTTGTGGAACACGGGATTCTCTGAAAGACAAATCCCACTTTGGTTGTCGCAATAGATCATGGTGGTATCTAGCACATGCCCAAACAACTCACTAAAGAGCTTCCTCAACCAAACAGCTTCACAACAAGCCATACTTGATGCAATGTATTCGGCCTCGGCGGTGCTCAAAGCAACCGATTTCTGCTTCCTGCTCGTCCAAGAGATCGAAGCATAACCTAGAGTGAAGCAACATCCAGATCTGTTCTTACGATCCACCGCACTGCCAACCCAGTCAGCATCAGTATATCCATGGAGCCTCAAAGTCCCAACAGTGTATCTCAATCCATGGTTGATTGTGCCCCAGAGATATCTCAAGAGATTCTTGGCAACAATCCAGTGTATGTGACAAGGCTCGACCATATATTGACTCAACGTATTCACTGCAAAACATATGTTCGGACGGGAGTTCACTAAGAACATCAGGGCCCCGAGGAGTTGACAATACTATGTAGGATTTCCCAAATCGGGCCCAATAGCTCTTCCTCAGTTTCTTAAAGTTGAGCTCCATCGGAGTAGTCACAGACTTGCAACCCACCATCCCAAATCTTTTCCGCAGCTTCACAATATATTTTCCTTGAGAAAGGAAAATCTCACCAGGCTTCTATCAGACCTCCAACCCTAGGAAGTAGTACATCAGTTCTAGGTCCTTCATCTCGAATTCAGAAGCCAACTCTCTCTTACATTGATGAATGAGAGGGTCTGCACCTGTCAGAAAGAGATCGTCCACATAGAGTACCAGAATGAGAGGCTTGTCATTATCAAGCTTGAAATATAGGTTCGGATCAGCTTCACTTCGTGTGAAGCCCAGCTTCATCAAATAGCTATTGATCCTCTCATACCAAGCCCTCAGGGCTTGCTTCAACCCATAGAGGGCTTTCTTCAACCTGCATATATGTGTGTCCCGATCTTGAACTTCGAACCCCAACATAGACCTCTTCCTTGAGCGAACCATGCAAGAAGGCAATCTTGACATCCATTTGATGTAGATTCCATCCTTGCGAGGCAGCAAGGGCAATAATCGAACGGATGGTGGTGTAATGGGCAACAGGTGCAAATATCTCATCATAGTCTATACCTTCCTTCTGTAAGAAGCCTCAGGCAACAAATATGGCTTTGAACTATTCAACATTTCCATCAGCTCCATGTTTGATTTTGTAGAGACATTTCGACGTGACAACAGAATTGTCCTTTGGTCTAGTGACCACATTCTAGACATCATTCTTCATGATTGACTCATATTCTTCATTCATTTCATCCTTCCAAACTTGGTGCTTCACGGCTTCTTCAAACATTTCAGGCTCAGATTGGACAATGGTGCTCATGGCTACTAAGTGCCCTTGGTACCTATTCGGCTTCTTACTTTCACGGAATGTTCCCCTTGGTGCAATATGTCTCTCAGCATCTTCAAGAGTATCTCTAAGCCATGATGGTCTTCTCTTTGAAGAAGTGGTCTCACTAGGAGGTGGATCTATAGGATCCATTGGACCTTCAACATTAGGCATTTGTTCATCCTTCGATTCTTCCTGCTTTCCTGCATCTTCATCTGTCTTCCTTTGAGATAGGAAAATCTCTAACTTTCCCAAGGACAACATCTTCATCGAAGGTGACCTCATGACTTATCTCCACTTCCCTTTGACCAGGCATATAGATTCTATATGCCTTTGAAGTTTCACTATAGCCCACAAATGTTTCCTTCTTTCCAGAGGCATCCAACTTGCTTCTCTTTTCTTTCGGCACATAAAAATATACAGGACTTCCAAAAATTCTAAAATGAGAAACATTACGTTTCTTAAAACTGAAGATTTCTTCGAGAGTTTTGAAGTCCAATGCTTGATGTGGGCATCTATTTTGAACATACAAGGAAGTGTTGGCAGCTTCTCCCCATAGGAACTTCAGTAGGCCTTGGTCATGAAGCATGGCATGAGTAGCTTCAATGATAGTTCTATTATTTCTTTCGGCAACTCCATTTTGTTCGGGAGTATAAGCAGTGGTGGTCTCCCTCTTAATGCGAACCTCCCTACAATAGTCATTGAACTCAATTGACTCATATTCAATTCCATTATCGATCCTCAAAATTTTGATCTTCTTCCCTATTTGATTTTCAACCAAGGCTTTGAAAGAGCGAAACCACTTGAAAACTTCGTCCTTCTTCTTTAAAAAGTATATCCAAGTTATGCGAAAGAAGTCATCCACAAAAATAGCATAATACAAGTATCCTCCCAAGGATGTTATGGGAAACATACCAGATAAATCGAAATGAATCAATTGAAGAATGTTGGTAGTCTTGCTATCACTTGAGGGGAATGGTCCCGTTGTATGTTTCCCTTCGACACAACCCTAACAAACACCTTCATGACCAACTTTGAAATCAGGCATACCTGTGACCATCTTCCTAGCTTCGAGAAGAGCTTTATAATGAAAGTGGGAAAACCTTCGATGCCATAATTCGGATTGAAGAGTTGTGTTGCATGTCATGGCTCCCAACGGACTTCCTCCAACCTGATAAAGTGTATCAACCCTAAAACCAAGAGCGAATGCTTCTTTGAAACTCCTCTTCCAAACATGTACCTTTCCATTAATGAATGCCACCTTGAATCCTTTATCTCCCATCGCCAAAATAAACATTAAATTCTTCGTCAAGTCAGGTACATATACCACATCTTGTAGATGAAGGATTTGACTTTGATTTAGATGAAGAGTCACAGTCCCTGTCCCTTTCACGGGATAGGTGGCGTTGTCTCCATGTATAATTTCCAAATTGGTTTCCTTTTCAATCAAATGTGAGAGGGCCTCTTTATATCCAAAGAACTACCTTGAGGCACCACTATCAATCAACCAATTATCCAGGGTGTTGGGAGGAGAGGCAGTAGAGAGGGCAAATATAAGAAGAAATTATTCTTGCTTGTTACCTACAACATTAGATTCATCATACCTGGAATTTCTTGACCTCTTGGAAGGTTGACCATTTCCATTTCCATTTCAAGTAGAGGGAGCCTTTCTCTTTCCTTTGTTGTTGAACCTGTTGTTCCTTTGATTTCCATTGTTGTTGTTGTTGTTGTTGTTGTCATCATCTCAGGGTGTATCCCTTTTATTGGGACACTCTCTAGCATAGTGGCTAAACCTGTTACAATTGTAACATCTACCCTCCCTTCCTTCTTTGAATCCTGATCTTCCTTAACCTTGATTTCTTGGACCAGCATTATTCTTCTTCTTTGCATGAGCGAAGAAAGCAGTAGGTTCATTTCCATTTGAGGGCTTGTCTCTCTCCATCATCCTCGTCTCCTCTTGAGTGCATCTTGTCTACAATTCATCAAAATTAGGAATCATGTTATTGTTAAGAATAGTGGTATTGAATACATACCATGCTCGAGGAAGACCTCCAAGAGAAATAAGAGTGAGTTATCAGTCATCTATGACCTCTCCAATAGATAAGAGATCATTTTTTATTTTGGTAATCCTCATAAAGTAGGATTGGATGGATTCTCCCTTATCCATCTCGATGTCCTTCAGCTTGTTCTTCAGAAAGAGAATTTGGTTTGCGTTGCTAGCCCTGAACATGCCAACCAACTTGTCATACATCTCCTTAGATGTGCCCAACTCGGAGATATAAGCAACCAAATGCTTGTGAATTGAATCCCTGAAGATCTTCTTCACTTTGACTTCTCCTTTCTTGTACTTTGTTTTAGTGGCAGTCGGTGCATTAGAAGGAGGCTTAGTAATCGTTCCCTGCACATAGTCCATAACTTCTTGTTCCTCCAAAGTCAACTCCAAGGACATTTTCCAAGCATGATAATTAGACTTATCATTGAGCTTGTCATCAAATTTGAAGTATGATGAGGAAGCCATTGACCTTTGTCCTTGTCCAATAGATTTCAGTGATTGCTCTTCTCACTCTTGCTTGGGCTTTGTCTTCACCTGAACTCCAATACCATGTTAATTTTTAGATAACAATGGTATGTTCTATGCTTAAGAGCAATTTACTTCAATCTTGTCTTATTAGCCCAACATCAATTTCCAGATTTGCAATCACATTAATATTGACGGTAAACGCTGATAGAACATAAACAATAAACAGAAGACAAGTCAAGAAAAGAGGACACAATATTTGGCGAATGCGAAGGAAAAACCCCAATGTGGGGAAAACCCTTTGATCAAATCTTCTTATCATTCTTCAAAAGTTCAGCACAGAGAGAGAGAGTACAATATACAAAATTCACTTGCCCAAAACTTCAGTCAAACAGCAGTCAACAGGATGCCCTAACTAGAAAGTCAACGTTGGTCAAACCAGCAAGAGGACTTCACCAAATGAGCTCGTCAACCTTAGTCAATGCAACCTCCAACAGTGATCCAAATCAGCCCAAAACAAATCTGAAAAACACATTCAAGCTCAGTCAACTAAAAAGTCAACTCTGCGGTCAGCGTTGTGGTCAAACTGCCCAGAATTCCTTGGTTTTTGTGCTAATAGTTGTGGCCTAAAGAGACCGAAATTCTGCCTTGAAAAACACACTTTTCTGAGTGAGGTTGACCTAAAGTCAACGCTGGTCAACGCTTTGTTTTGCTAGCCAAGAACAATCGGAAAATTTTAGTCAAACTTCCACATGTGCGAAGAGAGAGAGAGACTCCTTTGATGTTGTACTAACCAATGAGAGAGAAAGAGAGATGATGTGATGAGATGTGGAGTGATGTCCAAAACAGGGTTGCGGGGAGTGCCCCCCCGACCCCACTCCCAAAACGCGCTCTGGAAAAAAAGCGCACCCTATTTTTTAGGGAGCGCGAAAATACGCTCCAAGAGCGATTTTTTTTTTAAAGGAGGGAGCGCTCGTTGAATGTTCGCTCCTGAGCACCGCTCCCTCTGTAAAAACACTCCCACTCAGAGAAGGGGTTGACGGACGTGCAAAGAAGGGAAGTCGGCGCGATTTGTTTGGAGGGAAAGGAGGCGGGGAATAAAAAGCCCTCCCTCTCCCTCATTATCATCATTCTCAAGAGAGAGCAAGACAGAGCAAATGAGAGGGGACGAGAGAGCAAGAGGGAAAAAAAGAGAGGAGAGCTTGGAGAGAGCAAGGAGCATGGAGCTTGGAGAGGATATTAGAGCTTGGGATTGAAGGCCAAAGAGGTTGGATCTACACTCTAGAATCTAATCTAGATTTTTTTTGTATGTTGCATTTTAATTTTTTGAAAAATGAAAAATTGAAAATTTTTATTCTCTTTTTCCCATTCCCATTTAGCATTCCTCCATTTTTTTGCAGGCTAAAAACTTGAAACATCATGGCTATATGGCTTGGCATTTTCTTCTTGTTGGTTCATTTTCTTGTTATCATGGTGTTGGAGAGTAGAAGAAAGAGAGTTATTCAAGAAGAGGAGGATGAAGAAGTGGGTTATAGTGGATTTGATGAAAATTTTGAAGAGAAGTACCATGGTGAGGAGGAACGGGAGAGTGGAGATAATCAGACCACAGTGACACCAACTAAAATTGACCAAACAACATTGTGGAAATATGTTATTGTGCCTGAAGTAGGGAAAAGGGGTGGAACCACTAAATTTTTTTGCCCCCATTGCAATACACAAGTTCATACACTCGTGCCAGAAGGCACCTTTGTGGGAAAAGGCCATGGGATGGAGATAAAAATATAGGAAACAAAGCTTGTGTAAGTGTGTCAACAACAGATAGAGCCAAATACATAAGGGAAGAGGAGGAATCCCAATACAAATCTAAAAGATCTAAGGTTTCTTAGAATCTTATCCACCGTCACATCATGCACAAAGAAGTCCATCAACTTCCACCCATGGCAGTGGATATGGAGGCACACCTGGAACAGGAGCAAACATCTCTTTAAGGCGTAGAACCATATCAGATTTCCTTGACGAAGGGTCTAGGAATGATGTGGATTCAAAAAAAATCCGGTTTCTCTATGCATGTGGGGTACCATTCAATGTTCTTCGCTCGCCTTATTGGCATGAAATGGTTTCTGCCATTAATGATGCCCCCAAGGGATATAAGAGCCAGGGGTATCACAAGGCTAGAACCGTGGGACTTGATCATGAAAAAGCATGACAAGTTCTTGGAATGAGCATGGGGTGTCCATTGTATCTGATGGATGGACAAATGTAAAAGGAAAGCCATTGATAAGTGTTCTTGTTGTGTCTGTTAGTGGTGCAATCTTCCTTCCATTATATGATTACTCAAATAAGTTCAAGATCGGCATCAACATTGCAGAACCATTACTTGACACAATTGAACGTATTGGTCCATACAATGTCGTCCAAGTCATCATTAATAATGTTGCTAATTGTAAGGCAGCGGGAGCAATTATTGAGGATAAATACCCCAACATATTTTAGTTTGGATGTTTGGTTCACACAATGAACCTTTTGATGCATGATATAATTAAAAACAAACAACCTCAATACAGATGGATTGGTGATTTGTACAAAAGAGGCAAAAAAATAATAAGATTTATTACAGATCATAGCAATACCCATGGGCTTTTCCGCAGTCACTCAAGATTGGAGTTGTTGAAGATTGCAAAGACTAGATTTGCTAGCTATTACCTCACCTTCAGGCGCCTTTTGAAGGTAAGAGAGTCATTGGCTAGCATGGTATCAAGTCCACACTGACAGGTATTAAAGGACAGGGCAACAACATCGGTTGACATGGAAGGTTTTGAACAGGTGGAGGAGACCACTCTTGATGATCTGTTTTGGGCACATGTGAGGGAAATTTTGAATTTCACCAAGCCCATTCATAGCATGATTCGCTTTGTAGATATACATAAACTAGTGATTGGGGAGGTGTATGAGAAGATGGATAGCATGTTGGGGCAAATAAAAGATGTTGTTAAGGAAAATTATCGCAACTTGTATTCAATGATTCACAATTGTGTGTGTGCACGGTGGAATAAACTTAATGTTCCACTACATGCATTGGCATATATCCTTATGCCAAAATACTACTCTCCATCTTGGTTGGGCCAACCTACACCTGGGGGTGGGGTTAGGATCAAACCTCATATAGATCCAAAGGTACAAGAGGGATATATGAAAGCATTAGACAAGTTGGTCCCTGACAAGGAGGAGTGTGTTAATCTGCGCCTTGAATTAGGCAGATATTTCAATTGCACTGGTTTGTTTGGTTCTTTGCACGCAATGGACGATAGAGACAGATTTGATGCTCTCACATGGTGGGAAGCATCATATGGCGGCATGGCACTTTTGCCAAAATTAGCAAAAACAATTCTCTCACCGATTGTAAATACTTCTTCTATAGAGAGGTGTTGGAGCACCTACAGCTTCATCCATAATGTGAGAAGAAACACACTCAATGAAAACCGAGCAGAAAGTTTGGTTTATGTGCACTACAATTTGAGGTTGTTGAGTCATTATTGTGATCGGGCTTATGAGGAACTATCATATAAAGTTTGGGACAACAACCCAGAGGATGATAATTTGGAGGACGGCACTATACATCTAGAAGAATGGAAGCAAAACTTTTGAGAGATGAGGATGAAGCAACAGCAACCATGCCACCGCCACACCCACCATCGAGTAGCAATGCCAATGCCAGTGTTCGAGTTCCAACTATTGTTCCTTTGCTGACGCAGCCTCCACCTACATCCTCACATGGAGGGCATGTGCCTTCTAGTTATGGTCATGGTACTATGCAGGAGGAGATTGCTAGAAGACCACCATTACCACAAGCTGCTAAAAAAATTAGACATTTCTCGTGGGCGTGGCAAGGGGCCAACCGCCCGGCAATAGCTAAAATAGATTTACAATTTACTAGTCTTTTCTATTTTCTAGTAGTTTTTAACTTTTTATAACTGTTGAAACTTAACTCTTTCATATTTATTATGATATTTTTTGTAAACAATATGTGACCATTTAAGTTTGAAGTTTGAAACTTTGAAGTTGGCAGTTATAAATTTATAAGTCATTATGAATTATGAATATGATGCTTCATGAAAGTTGAAAGTTGTTTCATTTCGTTTCATTTTATAACATTTCATTTCATGTTAAATATTCTTTGTTGTAATAGTTACACTTAGCTTACATGTACAACTATGGTGATCAATGAATCAATGATGATAAATGTTATATATTGAATTTTGAAAGCTTGAAACTTTAAGATTGATGAATCATGAGACTCAAGAGTCAATAAGTTGTATGTTTCTAACTTGTGGACGTGGTTGATGAAGATTATAACTTCTAGATGATTGATGTTATATGGTTCAATCTGTGTTTTTATGTTTTTTTGTCTAATTCATCATTCTACATGCTTTTGTTGACATATATGCATCAAAATATAAAAATATATATATTATAATAAAATGCTCCCCGAGACGCTCCCAGACCGGGAGCTTCTGAAAATGGCGCTCTCGCTCTCGCTCCCGCTCCCAAGTAACCTTGGTCCAAAATGAGGAATGAGTCTTTCTTATTTATAGCCTTCAATGAGGGGTGGAGACACATCTATTGGGGCTTGTGACCCTACATTACATTACTGGCCGACCTTGACAATTTGCACATGTGAGAAAATAAATTCAAAATCCAACTTCTGCTCATCCAAACAAGATGATCTTTAGATCAATCTTGCACCTCTCAGAAAGAGGAATCCAACAAAAATATAATCTCCATCATATGAGCTGTCCAAAGTGGAGTTTGGCCCTAGTTGCCAATTTTAACAGACACTAAATTTGTTGCCCTGCTCTTTCTGTAACATTGTTTGTCAAGGTAGATAAGATCATGACCTCTATATGCAATCACCTCTAAACGTGTGCAACTTAGCATAGATACCCACTGTTGAATGAACCACATTTGTTGCCCAACTATATTATGTGTGCTACACTATACCAAAACTTTATTTTGTGAGCCCATTTCCTCCATAGTTTCATTCTACAACCTTGACTTTCCCCAACTACATAAACAAAATTTCATCTGCAAAAACATCTAGCTTAATGAATTTATAATCTAGTTCATACCAAAACCTACTTGTACAAAAATGAGCGACAACATCATCCAACCCTGTAGTTTTGCATACTGTGATGTGAGAATCTGAAGAGTCACTTGATTACAAAGGTTGCAATGGTTAGACACTAAATTTGTTTCCCTGCTCTTTCTAGAACATTGTTTGTTAAGGTGGATAAGATCATGACCTCTATATGCAATCACCTCTAAACGTGCGCAACTTAGCATAGATACCCACTGTTGAATGAACCACATTTGTTGCCCAACTAATAAAATTAAAAATTGTTTACAAGTTGGTACCATCATCCCACACATTCATTTTTCATCAGGGGGTGCTAGTTCTGTTTCCAAACTAATAAAGCCTCTGTAAACCAGAAAAGTGAAACTCCTCTTTGAAGTCAGCTTCTGTCGATAGGGAGAGTTACAAGTTGTTCAACAAAATGCATATTTGTTAATGTTCAATGATCATACCTTTCACTGAAGCACTGTGCTGTGTGCTCAAGCCCTTGTATTTCATGTCCCAAGTGTACAGCCCACCCTAGCTCATGACCAACTTCGTTTCTCCAATCTGCAAATGATTACTAGTTGCAGGTTGTTACTAAGGTTCTTCTGTGAGGGCTAATTCATATAATCTCTGGAGCCTCTTGCGAATGTCCTCATAATGAAGATAACACTCTTGTTTTTCCAACAATATCCAGCATCTAAGAAACTGATCCAATATTCATAAAGGATGTCTGGTAGCCTGATTTGTGCTACTTTTTGCTCCTGTCTCTCAAAATTGTGAATCTGATAAAATGTCGACCATGGTGTAAATGGCTGCCACATAACACAAAATTTCTTCCTTGTCAAATTGCTTTGCCTCTTAAATAACCGTTTTGAACTATTGCAGCTCAAGCTTGTAATGCAGCATATGTTTGCTAGACCTTACATTATCCTTATGTCGTTCTGGGACCTTGTCATTAATGATTTTTCCAGTTATGTCTAATAGTTTTAAAGAATCATGTGCAATGTTAAATTGACATGCACGCCCTGATTCAATGGTAGCTAGTTCAAGTGTACCAATCTTCAGAGTGATTGCTTTGCCTTTGCATTGGAGTGACAAGCTGCTCAGATTGTCTTTGAATCTGTCTTGAAGCTACAGATGCCTTGGTACAGATTGCACATCGACAAGCTTATGCTTCTACAACTTTGTAGAGCTTGCACTTGGCTCAATCTTAGGATCTTTGACAGCTACTAGAGAAGAAGATTTTTTGACCGCTTGATATTGGCCACATGAATGAAAATTGGTCTGTTACAATTGAAACTAATGTTAGTGTACAAGGTGATGGATAGTAGTTTCTGAAGAAAGAATTGGGTCTGTGATTTTTAAAAAGGTAGGCAATGAAGAAGTGGCATCCAAAATGCTTGATGGGCTACATGGCAAAAGTGGGCAAGGAAATGGAACACTTGTCTTAGTTGGTTCTATCTCCAGTGCCAGTAGAGACCTTTCCATCTCTATTTCCAGTAGAGTTAGTCCCTTCAGCTCCAAACCCACTTCAAATTTGTAACCATCTCTGATTTTGTCATTATACAGGTCAGGTTCCCATTTCAACTTGCCAGTTTTGTTTCCATAAGTTCTATTGAACAAATTTGAGTTCTTCTCAACAACTAGATTGACTGCCCTTTCCCGTTTCTGTATCAATTGTTTTTTTACAGAACTGCTTCTCAATACTACAGTCTGAACTTAATCTTCTACCATAGTTTTCCCACCAAACATCAACAAAAAATAAATGGAAAGGAAAGACAACAAATTATATTTCCATTGAGTAACAAATACCTAGAAAGGAAAGAAAGAAAGAATTTTTAATGTCCACGAGGCTAAAAATAGCCTATGGGACAGATTGCTTCTCTATCTGACTCTTGTATTCGGCCCTTTTCCTATGAAGTTTTACAATGAGCACTCCCAGCTTATCGACAAACTCTTCGCCGAATAGATTATCCCAAGAATTAGCTGCCAGGATATCTGCATAGTTTTCCCTGGTGTCCTTGAAGGCCTCACATTCTAGAATGAAATGTTTTTCTGTTTCCACTTTTCCGGAGGAGCAAAAAAATACATACTCTTTCTTCCCACATTTCTTTTGGCCTTTTCCAGCGCCCTGTTTCACAACGGAGTTGATGAGAATTAGTCCTTAATTGAGAAATAAGAATTTTAGATCTCCAAGAAATATTAGCCCCTATGTACGCCTTTTGTTGATGGTTATGCGTGGGGTTAAACTCTTCTATGTAGTACTTCTTCTTTCTCTCTAGCTCTTTCTTCCAAGTATGTTTGTGGAATTTATTCATAACAAAAGTTTTTATCTCTTTACTGTTTGTAGGACACATGCTCAAGCAAATACCACATTTACTAAACCATTTGTTATTTTGCCGCATCCAAGTCTTCTGTCTTTTGCATAATCTGTCACTAAACACAACCTTAGGCCATCTATCCTCTTCCATTTGCTCAATTCTTTTCAGATACCTTATGACTCGCACCATAGCAATTGCTTCAATAGGAGCAGCCCCTGTTTCACTTAACAGGATAGCATAAGGAACTGCGCTTTTAATTTTGAATTTGTTTGTAATCAAACGTTTCTGAATTTTCTCAATTTGTTTCCACTGCATCTTGGTTGTGCTGCTGGCCCATAGTTCACAACTGTAAAGAATCACCAGAATCACTAGAAGCCCAAAAAGAGTTAGTGTGGTTTTCCAGTCCCACAGCTCTGCTTCTCTACACCTGTTTTGAAGAGCATAAAATGCTTTCCAACCCCCTAAAGTTCTTTTCTTTCTACAACCATCCCAACTTAAATTTCTGTTGAAGTCAATTCCGAGGTATTTGTAATCTGCAACTTCTTTCAGAATGCTGCCTTCAAAATAGAACTTATGTTGGTTATGTTTTCTTTTGTTAGAGAAAACCACTACTTTCGTTTTGCTAATATTGACTTGCATCCCAACCCTTCTACAAAAATGCTCAAGGGAATGTAAATGCTCTTGCAAACCAAAAGCCGAATTAGCAATCAATATAAGGTCATCTGCGTACAAAAGAAGCCCGATAACGAACTTGCCCAAATGGATATCGTCACCCCCTTGCGAATTTAGCCACTCTTCAAGCTTGTCAATATATAACCCAAAAAGGGTAGGAGACAATGGGCAACCTTGCTTGACCCCGATATCGCTTCTAAAACTTTCAGAAATGCCAGCTGAAGTTCTGATTTTGACTTTCACCTCTTCATACAACCTATGCACAGCCGCTCTCAAATGCTTGGGAACCCCGAGTTCCTCCATTCTGCCCCAAAGCTTATCCCTAGGAACCGTGTCAAAGGCTTTTCTGAAATCAACAAAGCAACAAAAAACTTCTTCCTTTTTTTCCCAACCTTTTTCAATGATGTGCCTTAAAGTTATACAATGATCAACTATGGAATGTTTAAGTCTAAAACCTGCTTGCCCTTTAGCACGTTTCTCTCTTTCTTCTGCCCACTTGCTGATTTTCTTTTCCAACATGCTTCCAAATAACTTTGCAAACAAGGGGTTTATCATTATGGTTCTATAGTTGGAGGGATTATTGACGTCACCACTCTTGAAAAGAGGTATTGCCATACTAGTTGTCCAATCTGTGGGGAACCCCTACTATAAGATGTTGTTGAAAATTTTTGTGATGTGAGATGAAAGAAATTTTAAACCCCACTTTAGATACTCTGCTTGGAGTTCATCTAAGTCTTTTGCTTTTCCAGCGCCCAACTTCTTGATACCCATCTCTACCTCTTGCACCGTGAAGAGTTTTGTGTCTGTGTTGACCAAGGGAGGAGGGTCAACCTTGGGATCTTGCTCATAAAGTTGTCTTGCATAGTCAAACCATTTAGAAGCTGTAATGTTGTTTTCAGTTTGCACCTTTTTCGATTGGAGCTCCTTCCAAAATAATTTGGGGTTATTTTTCCCGAGGAAGATTAGCTCTTCTCTCCTTGAAACCATAAAATCAGCTTTTTTCTTTTTTACTAACTGCTTGTAAGCTTTGAGCTTTATGTTATCCGTGTCTGATTCCTTCCACCTTCTCCTTGCCTTTTTGCATTCCTCGTCAAACCAAGCATTAACTGGAAAGCAATTTTTTTCGGATTTCTTTATTTTTGCTCTTTTGCACTCAGCAAGTGCGCTTTGAATTAAATGTGTTAATCTGTGACTATGAAGGCCATGAGATGGGATTTCCTCCTTCTTGAAGAGCCTCTCTAGCATTATTTTGAAGGTATTACAATTCTCTGGATTCAAAAGAATTTTGCCCTTTGGGGGATTTTGTTGAACACACTGATTTTTTGACCCTAATTGCTTCTTTCCGGTCCAAGAGAAACTTAAATAGATTGGCTTGTGATCTAATTTTAAATCCCAAATTTGATCTCCAATCAACACTTCCTCCATTTTCTCACACAAACTATGCGAGCAAATTACATAATCTACTACACTTGCTCCATTGTAAGTATTGCAGGTGAAATTACCGGACTTTTCCCATCTAGTCAAACCATTGCAAATGACTAAATCGAAGGCCCCACATAGCATAAGCAGTTGTTCTCCAAAGAGATTGCAGCCTTTATCCTCTGAAATTCGTTCCCACTGATGATTACTCTCTTCTGTAAGCCAGATAGGGTCATTGTCTTCTTTACAACAAAGAATGCTAGCTTGTTCACTTGCAGTTCTAGCATTGAAATCCCCCACTATAAGGACTTCACCTAGCTGAGAATATATTGCAATATCCGTTTTTAGGGCTGCAAAGGGATCTTTGTGGTCAAGCCCTCTACTTTTGTAGATTTTTGAAACTTGCGGTGCAAAATAGCATGCTGCAATTCTAATGTGATTTCCATTTTCTGATATTTTACGCCAAACAAATTGCTTATTTAGGTCTTCTTTTTCTAGCTGAATGAAACGACCTTCTTTTTCTCTTACTAATACCATGATACCCCCATGCCCTTTGCCATTCCCTGCTGCCTTGTTCCACACTGCTATCTTCCAATACCCTTCAAACAAAGGTGTCTTACACCCTTCATGCTCATGTGTTTCTATGAGGCAAATTATGTCTCTACCTTCCGCAATAGGCCCTAACCCAAGTCCTCGTCTCCATGGGTAGCCCCTGCAGTTCCAACAAACTAATCTTAAGGAAACCTGGGTAAGACTTGATTGCTATTTGTTTTGACATGCAAGACTCACAGTTGAGTCTTTGTCCCTGCTTGCCCATAATGACCTTGCTTCCTCATTTCTTGCTAAAGAGTTTGCTGCCTCTTCTTTGTTATCATTTTGTTGCCTTGTTTTGGAAGGAGGTCCAAATTGCGCAATCACGGCTTTACCTTTATAAATCCATGCTCTTTTTCCCTCATCTCTTGCTGCCCTAACTTTTGTCATTTCATCTCTCCTTTCCTCTTGTTGTCTTACAGTTAAATCTTCTTCTATAAAAAACCGAGAACCCCTTAAGAGTTGCTTCTTTCTTAGAATGATATCTTTATCACGCAAGTTGGGCATGATGACTTTTATGGGCCTGGCTCTCTCACCGTTGAGCTTACCTACTCTCCATGCTTGACATACTTGTCCTTGCCATTGGAGTTTGTCTTTCAAGAAGTCTCTTGCAAGGTCAAGAGTACATTCATTTTTCCCGTACTCTTTCACCCCTTTAATAATTATGTTTGTTGCTCTATCCAGTCTTTCCTTGCTTTCTCTGTCTTGCATGTTGTTAACCTGAATGTTTGTTTCTCCTTCCCTCTTAGCAGAATTGCCAATAACTTGAACCCAGGTTTTGGAAAGTTTTGTGGGATCTTCTTTCCTCCCTTCTCTTGATGTTTCTTCATTGTTGTCTATTTGAGCAACTGCTTTCCCCTTATCCTAGGGTGGCTTCGCATTCATCACCTCTATGTTTTCCACTACAAATTTCTTCATGTTTTGCACCTCCGCTTTCATGCGTTGCCATTCTGTTTTCCCTATTCGGAGAGCTTCCTGCAGTAATGACACTTGTTCCTTCAGAATTTTTTTGCTTTCTGCTAAAGCCTGATTTTCAACTGTTATTATATGGATTGTACAATCTCTTTCCAGCGCTTTAGCTTCTACTACTTCCAACTTTTCTTTTACATTTAAGAGTTCTTTCACATAAAGATCAGATGACCAAGTGAGAGGTGTGGATGTGGGACTATATAAAGCATAATCATCACTAACTTTTTATTTTCCTTTGGACTTGTTGCCACATGCTTGCGAAAAAGACTTGTTTGAATGTTGTTTCTTGCGAACAATACTTTCCCTTTGAGACCCTTTTTTCCTTGTCTGCTCCCATTTTAGACGAGCTAGTCTCCTTTTTAAAATGCCTTGATATTGTTTGGCATTGACCCAAACCCACTTCCCAGTTTTCGTTGACGAGGCAATTTTCACTTGCCCTATATCATTTGTTTCTACGGGTTCTAAAGTTTCTTGTTCCATTATCCTGGTGATATTAAGGGAAATCAAAATCTCTGCCCAAAACTGACCCTTTGTTTTATGCTTAACTCTTCAATCTCTGTTGGTCTGACCACTGAAAACTTGCTGCTCTGCCCTTGCTGTTTTGCGCACTGTCCACTGAAAACTAGCTGCTCTGCCCTTGCTGCTCTGTCCACTATCCCTGTCCTCTATGCTCTGCCCTTGCTGCTCTGTCCCTGTCCTCTGTCCTCTGTATAAAATTGACGAAGAACTATACATTAAAAAATCCCATTTCCGGGAACTTGGAATGCGGATGGCAGTGGTCTAGTAGAAATTTGTCCAATCTCGTTAGAAGTTGAATTTTCTGAAAAACCTGCAGCCGTCCCCATTTACACTTCAATCTAGCCAAATAAAGTCGTATTTTGACCACATAAACCTCAAAGCAGCGTCAATCCATGAATTTGCACTGGAGACCATTCATCTGTACCACTTAACTTCCGATCATGTATTAAATATATTGAAATTTGAAAGTTTGAAACAAATTTTACATATAGCTTATTTGCTAAGTTACTGGATCCGTGGGTCTACTTAGTTGATCCGGCGGATCTACGGATCAGATCCGGATCCGGATCTGGATCTAGATACACCAAAATACGGCTATGAACCGTCGGGTGGCTTGGGTGGCTTATTTAATTTTAAAAGAAAAGGCTCTGCGCTGTTAGAAACGGATCCAGCACATCCTGTCAGAGTTAGCTGTCGGACAGTGCAAACAAAAAGAATTTCCGCCCAAAAATTCTCGACGGCAGTGGAATGCGGAACCATCTTCTAGGAAATGCATATTCCACATTTGTCATTTATATAAATTCATAATCTTCCCGATTTTCTAAACATTAGGATAGTGCGTTATTTATAATGGGCATAGTGCGTTACTTTTTATTAGAATAGTGTGTCATTTATAATGGGCATTAGTGCGTTATTTTTTATTAGGATAGTGGGTTTTTTATTATTATTATAATTATAATGGGTGTAATGTATATTGGACATTTCTATAATTCTAGAATCTATAATTTTTATTATTTTTTGTTTGTTTTATTATAATAATATAATTTAATAATTATAATGGTTTCTAAAGTCTAAAAAGTTTCAATCCAACCTTTTTTTTGTGTGCGTTCACTTGTCTTGTCTTATATTGTAGTGGGATAATTTATAATGGTTTTTTTTTAGTATTAAAATTTAATAATTATTAATTATTAATTTAATACTCTGTTATAATGAGTTTTGTAACTTTGTTTTGTTATTAAAATTTAATAATTATTAATTATTGATTTGTTATAATGAGTTTTGTTTTTTATTAAAGTTTAATAATTATTAATTTAATAATTGATAATTTGGTTTTTTACTTTTATTTTTAATATTTATATTTATTATTTATACATCGTTTTACGGGTTTTTGATATTTTTATTTGTTTTTAAAATTATACTTCGGTTTTTAAATTTTTGATACATGCTTTTATGATAAAACATTTATAATTTTATGATTATTAGGCCTCACATTTTAGGGCATGTCTTTTGAAGTTGAACTAATATCATTATAATATCATTGTAATATGTATGAGGGAGGATGCATCATTTCAATGTTTCAGTCTTCATATTTATAATATATCTAATGGTATCAGTTCTAAAAGTGTTTGATGCTTTCAAGGAGTATTTGACTTTTGAACTCTAAAGTGTTTTTTAAAATTAAAAAAAATAATATTATATTTTAATTTTTTTGTACTTGACGTATTCTTGCCGTATCCGGATCCAGGATTTTCAAAAAACTAGCGAATCTGTATCCGGATCCGGATCCGTATCCGTATCCGTATCCGAATCCTGGTAACTTAGCTTATTTGATATCCTAGTGGTCTTGTCTTGGATAGCCATATCATAACCAAATGTCCCAGCGCCTAGCTTATATATCTCCATTTGTTTGGAAATATCTGAGTGTTAAGTGGGAGTTAACACCATCTTTTGAACACATTGGAAAAATCCATCCATAGCCTTTGCATCAAATCTAAAACCACATGCATAAGTGTACACAGGGTTGATATAGAGCCTTGTTGCATGAATTAGACGATGGAGAATATTGTTCCATCGCTCATTAATCACAGTCCATTTCTTAGCTTATTTAGTGAATCCCTCCTCCCTCTTGTCCTCATAATACCAATGAATAGCTCCCTTGGCCCTATCCAAGGCTTCATATAAGCAGCGCATTGCAAGCTTCTCTCCATCAACCAAGCAAAAAACCTTTACCAAAAGTTCACTAATGGTACACAACTCATGCATTCCCATCCAAAAACTCAGATTGTCTCTCACAAGTTGGACTATGGCTTGTCCATCTACTTTAGTGATGTAGCCACAAACATACCACTCATCTAAAGGAAACATCCCCTGTAACTTCACTATTGAATTGTGGAGAGATTGAAGAGAAATGAAGCTAGTGACAAAATGTGTGATTGTGAGACGGATCAACTCCTTAATTCCTGAGCGTTGTCTCATGAGTGTGAGAAAACACACACACACACACACACACACATATATTGTGACACTCCTAGCTAAATCAACATTTTTTTGATATAAGGAATTTTGTCCATTGTTGATTTTCCACAACCTTGGGTCTAGGATAGAGTCTTAAAATCTCTAACGCTACCAAACCAAGAACCTCAACAGAACTACTTTGCACAACAGAATATAAACAATAATAAATCACACCTGCACAGAATATATACAACTTTCTACATTTTTCAACCCAACTTCGTTATATCAAATAACATATAATACAACAGTCTAGGGCTCCCATACCAGGGATAATGGCCCTCTTACATCCACTGATACAAGATACAAAATTGGGGCTTGGTGTCAGTCCATCGACAACCAATCTGCCCTCAACAAGATGCTCAGACCATCTGGTTGTCACATGCTCTCTCAGCTCCTCTCAGTCGTACCTTATACCTGCCCGATCCTTCAGCTCCAGATCTGCAGCTACTGCCTCTATCAATGCTCCCAAGTCCATCTGACCACTGAACCTCGGCTATCAATCTTCTCATTAGTTGATTGTTCGTCCATCAACGCATCAACACATTGAGACTCCTGTCAAGTTGTTCACAGCTCCACTTGTGAACAACTCTCAATCTGCCCATTGTTGCTCCTCAGCTTCTCAAGGACATTAGCCCACTATGGTCTTCTTGAGCTGCTCTAATGAATACCAACATAGGCATAGAGGTTTGCCACCTATCACTACAAGATGTCCATCTCCCACAATAAAAACAGGCTAGGAGGACTACCCATCATCTGTTGTAGAAGTCCTTCTCCACACACAAGTCTAGGGCTACTCAACTGCTCCTATGGTTCGTCAACCCTTTAGCTCAACAACTGCAACTCTAGCAACTACTTTTGTCCATCAAAGTGTTGCACACTGGGCTCCAACTTGGGCACTATCACGTTGTCCTCCAGCAGACCATAAATGCCCAATCACGTCAACACTTGGTCCATTCTCACACTACCCTCCAACAGTCCACGAGTAACCAAGTCTATTGTAGCATTTGCTCCTAGTTAGGGCATCCAACACCTAGGAAACCCCTCCACATGGCTGCTAACAGACTTCACCAACAGTCCTCTCCTAGGACACTTATCCACTACGAGATCTACTCTCTAGTTGGGGTTTCTTAACACCCAAGACAACCCTAACAATTTTCTCCCACAAGCTGCAAACGAAACCGATCCAAAACTTGGATTCAATACCTACAAGAATGTCTTCAAGAACATACTCAAACTCATTGTTTTGAGATCTGATTTGGTTGCAGCAACCTAGGCCTGGTTAGTGCACACCGCAGTCCCTTAACCAATCTTTATTGCGTACAAAACTGCTCCCAAGAGATGTGGTTGCCCTTCCTTGAGGGGTCGAGGAGTGTTGCTCCAATTCTGGATTGTACCAGCCCTCAACTAACCCTCGGCTTGCCCTCAAATCCCTACGACATGCTACAGTTGGCCTCCTCTAGGCTTGCGGCAGCCTTACAAGAGTTTTCCCACCCTTAAATGGCCCTCAAAACAGTCCTCAAGGCTACGACCCTCCAGCAAGACAATTTGGCCCCCCTTCCAGCATTCGATCACCCTGAAATAGACCTCAAACAACCCTCTTCCTCCCACGTTGGTCTTCCTCCTTGCTGCGGGGCCCTAGAACATAAATGTTCTCTCCTCCAACGAGCTTCTCTCTTCTGTTGTGTTGCACAAAGTGGATGATCAATAATGTCCTCCATCACCTATATATACACATAAGAAGGGCTTCCTTGGACGTCATTCTAGTGCTTGACAAGTTGTCACAAGGCTAAATAACATTAAGCTGACCTTGACACTTTTTGTGCAAACCCACATATAACATTCAAAAATTCATAACTTCATTTCTAGAGCTCCAATTTGAGTGATCTTTGAAGCATTGGAATCGATAGGCCAAGCTTCTATCACCTCAAATTTTCCCATGCTCAAATTCTTCATGGTTTTGGGCCAAATCTCGATGAGTGAAAAACCCCAAGCTTGGGTTCCAACCCACAAGTCACTCTTGTGTCGCTTTGCCCTCCAAACCCGAATCCTAGGGCTTGGAATACCTCCCAAGCTACCAAAAATCAACACTCACTCTTAGCAAGGGAGGAACTTCCAAGACTAGGAAGTAACCATCATCATCTTTGGCAACCCTAGCCCATCTGGCATCCATCACCGCAACATACCCTGTAGAATGAATCTAGCAATCTCAATAGTGCCTCTGCCTCATCACATCTGAACCTAAAGATCCCAAACCTCTTTAGGGCTACTCCCTCTGAGCCTATACGGTCTCCACTGGCTTAGTCCTGCAAACACTCATCCTCCTAGACCAAATACCACTCATGCAAATCCCTCCAATCTCGGATATGCAACATCACGATCTGATGAAGACTCTAGCCTGCCAATATCCAGTCCATCACATAAAGCCATCTCAATCAACCTGATCTTGTCCGTGCCAAAGCAATCCTCGAGTTGTCCCAACCATCCATGACAAATCAACGAAAGTCCACAATCAGCAACATGTGCTACAACAAACTATTGTTCACCAAGCTCATCGCCAATCCACCAGAACTCCCAGCCAATCTCGATGCCAAACCAATCAAGACCACATCTCCATGCCTTCAACTAAACCTTTTGCTCCATGATCTAGACACCAACAACTCCCTCTGAGTTGCTTCATTATGCACACTCTGATTCATTGTCCCTCAAAGTAGCTCAAATACGCTCTGATACCATGTTGATTTTCCATGACCTTGGGTCTAGGATAGAGTCTTAAGATCTCTGACGCTACCAAACCAAGAATCTCAATAGAACTACTTTCCACAGCAGAATATAAACAACAGTAAATCACACATGCACAAAATATATACACTTTTTACATTTTTCAACCCAAATTCGTTATATTAAATAACATATAATACAACATTTTAGGGTTCCCGTACCAGGGATAATGGCCCTCATACATCCACTGATACAAGATACAAAACGGGGGCTTGGTGTCAATCCATCGACAACCAATCTGCCCTCAACAAGATACTCTAGCCATCTGGTTGTCGCATGCTCTCTTAGCTTCTCTCGGTCGTACCCTATACTTGCCCGGTCCTTCGGCTCTCGACCTGCAGCTCCTTCCTCTATCAATGCTCCAACTCTATCTGACCACTGAACCTCGGCTATCAATCTACTCACTAGTTGATCGTTCGTCCATCAACGCATCAACACATCAAGACTCTTGTCGAGTTGTTCACAACTCCACTTGTGAACAATTCTCAATCTGCCCATTGTTGCTCCTCAGCTACTCAGGGACTTCAACCCACTATGGTCTTCTTGAGCTGCTCCGATGAAGACTAACATAGGGAATGGAGGGTTGCCACCTATCACTACAAGATGTCCATCTCCCACAATGAACATGGGCTAGGAGGATTGCCCATCATCTATTGTAGAAGTCCTTCTCCACACACAAGTCTAAGGTTGCTCAAATGCTCCTATGGTTAGTCAACCCTTGAGCTCAACAACTGCAACTCTAGCAACTACTTTTGTCCATCAAAGTGTTGCACACTAAGCTCCAACTTGGGCACTATCACGTTGTCCTCCAGCAGACCATAAATGCCCAATCACATCCACACTTGGTCCACTCTCATGCTGCCCTCCAACAGTCCACGAATGAGCAACTCTGTTGTAGCATCTTCTCCTAGTTAGGGCATCCAACACCTAGGAAACCCCTCCACATGGTCGCTAACAGGCTTCACCAACAGTCCTCTCCTAGGACACTTATCCACTGCGAGATCTGCTCTCTAGTTGGGGTTTCTTAACACCCAAGACAACCCTAACAATTTGCTCCCACGGGCTGCAAACGAAATCAATACAAAACTTATCCAAAACTTGGATCCAACACCTACAAGAATGTCTTCAAGAACATACTCTAGCTCACTATTTTGAGGTATGATTTGGTTGCAGCATCCTAGCCATGGTTAGGGCACACCACAGTCCCTTAACCAGCCTTCCTTTGCGCCCAAAACTGCTCTCAAGAGATGCGGTTACCCTTCCTTGAGTGGTCGAGGAGTATTGCTCCAATTTTGGGTTTTCTCGGCCCTGAACTAACCCTCAGCCTGCCTTCAACCCCCTGCGACATGCTACAATTGGCCTCCTCCAGGCTTGTTGCAGCCTTACAAGGGTCTGCCCACCCTTAAATGGCTCTCAAAACAGTCCTCAAGGTTGCGGCCCTCCAGCAAAACAATTCAGCCCTCCTTCCAACATTAGGTCACCCTGAAATATGCCTCAAACAACCCTCTTCCTCCCACGCTGGTTTTCCTCCTTGCAGCAACCCTAGAACATAAATGTTCTCTCCTCCAACGAGCTTCTCTCTTGCATTGTGTTGCACAAAGTGGATGATCAATAATGTCCTCCATCACCTCCTACATATACACATAATAAGGACTCCCTTGGATGTCATTCTAGGGCTTGACAAGATGTCACGAGGCTAACTAGCATCAAGCCAACCTTTACACATCTTGTGCAAACCCACACATAACCTTCAAAAATTCATAACTTCATTTCTAGAGCTTCGATTTGACTGATCTTCGACGTGTTGGAATCGGCACGCCAAGCTCTATCACATCAAATTTTCCCATGCTTAAATTCTTCATGGTTTTGGCCCAAATCCCGATGGGTGAAAAACCCCAAGCTTGGGTTCCAAGCTCACAAGTGACTCGTGTGGCGCCTTTCCCTCCAAACCCCGAACCCTAAGGCTTGGAGTACCTCCCAAGCTACCAAAAATCAACATCCATGTCTTCTAACATCAAATCAATGCAATGGGTGGCACAAGAAGTCCAATATAAGGTCCCATACCTCTTCATAAGCAACTTGCTAGCTAAGTCACCTGATATGGGGATACAGGGATTCGAGAATCGGATTCGGATACGGTGACCCCTGGAACAGGACACTTCTGGGATACAATACGTTATATATTATTTTATTAAAAAATATATATATATATATATATATTAATATATATAAAAATTAGATATTTTTTACACAAATTCATTGATTCAAACATAGATTTAAGATCTTAGATACTCATACATGATACATTGATACATCATACAATTGTCAAATTTACTCAAAAAGACAAGATAGTAAGATACTGTAGTTTTCTCATTAAGTCATCAGAATCAAAATGTGTTACATAAGTACACTGCAAATCGCCCAGTGCCCGTGGAAAACTCTGCAAATGCTCCATTCATTACTTTGCTTAGTAAATCTTTCTTTCCTTCTCAAGAACAAAATGAAGAAACCAACGAAGAACATAGTAGTGATTAACATGGGCCAATCATAGTTGTTGAAGAAGGAAGTAGGTTCAAAGCGTAGAAAATTAAATGACCTGCAGCCTTTTCTAGTTTTCAAATTTTGCTAGTGTTTTTCAAATGTTGAGTTGTTCAAAGATCCTCTTTTACATTGAACTTATGGACTGATAATTTCCTCACATAGTCACTCTCCTTTCAACAAAATTTTCAATCTCTTAGCAGCGACTCTAACACAGGGAATCGAACCATTTAGAATTTTACTGGATGCCTTAAAACTCTAGATTATCCTTCTATGGAACTCAGGTTTGTTACAGCAGATAAACACACTCGTAAAGCAGACCTTTCCTCCCTTAGCTCACACACTAAACCACTGTGTAGACTGGCATGAAATACGCGTTGATTGCACTCAGAAAATATGTGCTGACTGGACAGTGTATCCAGTCGTACCCGATTCACGGGATACGGTCGTATCCGTACAGCGTACGGTCGGGATTCGCCATACCCTGTACGGATACGGCTGTATCCCATGAATCGGGTATGAATTCGATCAAATCATATCTGATTCACCGGATTCGGGGTTCGGAGCCCCTGGGGGACGAATCCGGTTTCTTAGCTTGCTAGTAGGAACAAAATTAGTAGCATTATTCATAACGACTTGGACAACATATTGTGGACCTATCTCTTAGATGAAGCCATCCAAAAACTCACAATGATTGTGCATATTTAACATACATAGATGCATTAATAAATTTGATAAATGTTGTACCCTTGGGACAATTAACCAAGAAATTGAGAAAGGACTTGCTCTTCTCATCTATCCAACCATTTGACATAATGGTGCATTTGGTGATCTCCCGTGATTTGCTAAGGTCAACCAATCTCTTTGTGCAATCAGCCATTTCCTCTTGACGGAGAGGCCCTCTCAAGTCATTATAGGAAGGGCTAGTGTACCCTAGACCAACAATAATAGCGACTTCAAAAATGGAATGATAGAATAGGTTGTTCTTGGCAATGTTGAATGGGATGGTAGAATTGGTTGTTCTTGGCAATGTTGAATGGAATGTCATTCTATAGAAAACATCTGCCCATGATCTTGTTGGCCTCCTCCTTGGTTGTTTTAATTATTGACTGAATAGAAGGTTGTCCCCCTAGGCATTGACCTCGACACAAAGAAATGTAAGGACACTGAGGGATAGGGCATTGTGGAAGGTGAGCTCGATGATTGGCTTTCCCCCACCCATGAGAAGCTTGTGTTTTCATTTGCAAGCTCAAGCCTCGTTTCCTCTCTTTGATCTCTATTACCAATCATATAGAAAATTGATTGATTTGCAATATGGACAACTTTTTTTGTAGATATTGGGAAAATCCTGACTTCATTTCCTGGGATTTTCGCAAGGTGGTATGTCAAGCAGCCGATTTTACCAAACATTTCCATTCCACATAGCATGTAATTCAACCTCGTTCTGCAAAGCTGCATAACTAGAAGCTACATAGAAATTTACCTTTAAAAGGCATTCCAAATAGGTTTCCCATGATAGAAACGTCTGCACTCAATGGATTCCTAAACAATGTAGTTGTAAAGGCAATGGAGAAGGTACATGTTGGGCTAGAGGTAGTGGACACAACATTGGAAGGTACAACAGCTCCTTTTAAGTTTGAGCTAGCAAAGATTCTTGTGAGAAAAATTTGCATTCGGTGTACACTCTTGGTTTCTGGATATATATATATATATATATATATATCACGTTTCCACTTTTTGGGGGGGTCACATTTCCAGTGTGTTCTCATTTTGGAAACATGTGCCCATTTCCCCGTATCATGCAACTTAGCCTGAACCTGAAAACTGCAGATGATTCCTCTTCACATTTCTGAAACAACAATGTTGGTGCTTCTGAAAGCAAAAGTTATACCAAGTAAAAAGGTATGTAAGCTGTGACATTCACTTCAACATTTGTAAGCGATGATGTTCTAACTCCCAGAAGATGGCATTGTAGCAGAAAATTAGTCAGGAAAGTCCATTCAAAGCTTAATCTTGCCAGCAGAATCAAGAATGCCATTTGGTGCATTATTCTTGATGCAATGATTCTGAGATGGTAAAGTGAAGAGGCACAACTGCAATTGCAAAGACCTGTATGCCTCATTGATTGGTAATGTTTCAAAACTAGATTTGGTTGAGTACAAGATGGCTAGCTATTAATGTAAAAAAGTGATTCATTAAATAGCTGAAAGCTTGACATGAGCCAAAATTTTGAAAAAGGTATTTTCAATGTTCGGACACAAGGCTCTTGTCAGTGCTTGTCGATGACACTGTTATACACACTTCTAGAGCAAATATTACTCTTACAAATGGTTACATTTTGTCAAAAGATTTAGAAAAATAATTGATGTCAAGGCAACTAAAAAGAAACTAGTGCCAACAACAGCATCATATCAATAATTGAAAATGGAGAATTTGGGTTCATATTTCAGAAGGAAAGCATGTTGTTCTCATAACTAAATAAATGATTGACATTAATGGAATCTTGTTGGCAATATTTATGTCCTATTTCCTACTATAAATTTACTGTTTCAGAAGATTGATTTCATGTATCTCAAAACTCACAATTTATGTATCTTGATGTGCCCTTAGATGCAATATTTATGTCCTATTTCCTACTATATATTTACTGTTTCAGAAGATTGATTTCATGTATCTCAAAACTCACAATTTATGTATCTTGATGTGCCCTTAGATGCAATATAGCTCAGCAAACTTGCATATTTGGCGTCTAATTGTTTCTATTTACAAGGATGTGCATGAATATACTTTTTTAATTAGATTTTGAATAATATTTATTTTTTAATTTCATCAAGTCAACCACAGGTTAAAAGAATCATTGAATCAAAGCTGAATCTGAATCTCACTGTTTTATTCATATGCAATGCAATGAACTCATTTTGAGTTGGTTTTTATATTTGTTAGTATTGAAAAAAGTTACCAAGCTGGACTCAACACTACACTCAATGTGGTAGGAGAAATCATGAATTGACTCAAGAGTTAGCAAAACTGAACAGCCCTTGACATTTCACTCATTGTGGTGGGAGAAGTCCTCGTGCGTTTAACTCAAAAATTAGTAAAACTCAAGAGTCAAAGTTGAAGGGATCACTGAATCAAAGTTGAGTCTTCTGAGTCTGAGTCTGGCTACTTTATTCATATGCAATGCAATAAATCTCATTTTCAGTTGCTTTTTGATATTTTTTTAGTATTGAACAAAGTTACCAAGCTGGACTCAACACTCTACTCTCATCAGTTGATTCAAGAGTTAGTAAAACTCAAGAGTCCTTGACACTTCACTCGTTATGGTTCGAGAAGTCATCAATTGACTCAAGAGTTAGCGAAATTCAAGACTCAACTCTATAAATAAAAAGTATATCAAAAGTCAACTCTGTAAATAAAAAATATAAAAAGCCCCAAGTGTTAGTTCAATCGGTTAAACCATCCACCCAAGGCATGTTGGTAATAGGGAGGTGATAGGTCGCAGGTTCAAGACTAGTCAAGTCCAGCAAGGCTACTAGCCACTATTGTCTCTTATGGTTGAGCCACTCTCAATTCTGATATTCCAGGAAAGGGATATGATCCCAAAAGGTTTTCCTAAGGAGCATAAATATATAAAAAGTATAAAAATGCACTAAACATCAAAAATAAATCAACCCTTGGGAGTTGACTTACCCAAGGCATGTTGCCAACAAGGAGGCCATAGGTCATAAGTTCAAATCCAATTGGATCCCTCAAGGTTACTAGCTACTATTTTCACTAGCAGTGGAGCCAACCTCCATCCTCCACTAGAATATTCCAAGGAAGAAGGAGATCCCGCAAGGTTTTCCTTGGAAAAATAAATAAATAAAAAAGCATAAATAAATCTCGAACTACTTCTCGCATGTTCACTAAACATATGCAGATATTCCTATCTGAGCTATAACCCTCAACATTCCCTCTTAGTGAGAAAGGAACACTACACCAATCCAAGTTTGTCTATGAATGCCTCAAACATCCCTTTTGCTAAGGTCTTGGTCAAAATATCAGCAACCTGTTGATCTATGGGTACACACTAGAGCTTCACTACTCCCTTCGGAATTCTATCTTGAATGAAGTGATACCTAATCTCTATGTGCTTGGACCTGTCATGGAATGTTGGATACTCAAAGAGTTTGATACAGCTTTGATTATCATAGTAGATCATTATGGGATCCAACTCATGATCAAATGAACCTGCGAGTAAGTTGCGAAGCCAAATGACCTCGCAACTTGTCGAATTAGTTGCCATATACTCTGCCTCTATTGAGCTAAGCACCACAAAAGTCTGCTTCTTGTTGAACTAGCATATCATCATTGATCCCAAACTAAAATAAAACCCTGATGTGCGCTCTCTTTGTTGCATTGCCTGCGGAATCTGACTATGCATACCCCTACAATTTCACCTCACCATCCCCAAGACATCTCAAATCATATTCCATTATGCCCCTCATATACCTAAGCACATGTTTTGCCACTAGCCAATGCTCCTATCTCAGCTCCACTATGAACTCAAGGTGTTCATTGCAAAACATATATCTGGTCTAGTGTTGACCAAATACACAAAAGAACCTATCAACATGGGATCCACCAACTCTTAATCTGAAGCTTTCACCTTCTTCAAATTGATGATCATGGGTGTGGCCGTAAGTTTACAGTCCTCCACCCAAAAACTCTTCGAGATTTCAACTGCATACTTAACCTACCCAAGGAATATCTCTCTTGGTTTCTGCCAAACCTCTAAACCAAGAAGTAATGCATCATGCCAATGTCCTTCATCTCGAACTCAATTGCCATATATGATTTGCACCCTGCAATGAGATTCTATGCACCTATAAGAAACAAGTTATCTACATACAGCACCAAAATAAGTAGATCAATGCCAACAAATATAAAGCATAAGATCATATTTACTTCACTTTTGGTGAAGCCCATACTAAGCAAGTATCCATCGATCCTAGAATAACAAGCTCTCGATGTTTGCTTGAGTCTATATAAGGCCTTCTTAAGGTTACGAACATGGAACTCCTTCTCATGTACCTCAAAGCCTTGAGGTTGCTCTATGTACAATTCTTCCTCAATGATCCCATTCAAGAAAGTTATCTTTACATTCATTTAATCTATCCTCCATCCCATGACAGAAATAATAGATATAACAGCTCTAATGGAAGTGCACCTGGCGACTACAACAAAAGTCTCCCCATATTCCACTCCCTCTTTCTAGGAGAACCCTCTCGCCACAAACCTCGCCTTGAATTTCTCCAGGTTGCCATCTACAACATGCTTGATCTTGTAGAGCCACCTGGAAGTCACAACTAATTTCCCCATTTGTCTTGTCACTATGTCTGAAACATCATTCTTCATGATGGAGGTGTACTCTTCCACAATGGCATCCTTGCATATCTGTTGGTCTTCTACCTCCTAAAAATTGGAAAGCTCAAAATCAATGATGCTTCTCATCAATGCCATATAGTTGGGAAACTTCTTTGGAGAACTGCTCTACCTGAATGTTGTTTTAAGAGCCTCAACATGCCCCTAAGCATCCCCCAATGTTTGTGTGGACCACTGAGGTCTCCTGACAAAATTGGAAGTTTCTAATGTCTCCTTCTCTTCACCTAAAGGTTGACTTCTTGAGCTAGAAACTTCTTTTGTCTTGGGGGACTATGGCTCAACCTTTGAAGCTTCATGCTCCTCATCTTTTGTCACTAGAATGGGCTTATGCGACTTCTTGGATGCAAAGTCTTCAAACTTTACATCCCTACTGACTATCATTTTCCTCTATGCCATAATATAGATCCTATAGGCTTTTGAAATTTTATTGTAACCCACAAATACACCCTTCTTGTTGGAGAGCTCCAAGTTGGTCCTTTTCTGTACAAGTACATGAATATAACTAGACAACCAAAGATGTGAAATGACTCACCTATGGCTTCACGCCAGTCAATACCTCCTTTGTTGTCTTGTGTTTGTGTGAACCACTGAGGTCTCCTGACAAAATTGGAAGATTCTAATGTCTCCTTCTCTCCACCTAAAGGTTGACTTCCTAAGCTAGAAACTTCTTTTGTCTTGGGGGACTATGGTTCAACCTTCGAAGCTTCATGCTCTTCATCTTTTGTCACTAGAATGGGCTCATGCGACTTCCTGGATGCAAATTCTTCAAACTTTACATCCCTATTTACTATCGTTTTCCTCTATGCTATAATATATATCCTATGGGCTTTTGAAATTTCATTGTAACCCACAAATACACCCGTCTTGTTGGAGAGCTTCAACTTAGTCTTTTTTCTCTACAAGTACATGAATATAACTAGACAACCAAAGATGTGAAAATGACTCACCTCTGGCTTCACGCCAGTCAATACCTCCTCTGATGTCTTGTCCTCCAAGAACCTATGCAAACACCTTTTTGGTATGTAGAATGTTGCGTTGCATGACCCTCACCAAAGAAACATAGGCAAGTCTTGGTCATGGATCATGGCCAATCCTTATGATGGAAGTAACCCCATTCTATTGTGGGTTGTACAACATTGTCAACTCCCTCTTGATTCCACCCCGCTTGCAAAAATCCTTGAAATCATTGAGGTATACTCACCCCCATTATATGATCTCAAAACCTTGATCTTCTTTCCTATATGGTTCTCAACAAGAGCTTTAAACTCATGAAGCCTACTAGAGGCCTTATCCTTCATCTTCAAGAAAAAAATCCACATTTTGCAAGAGAAATCATCAACAAAGGAAAAAGAATACATACCTCCCAAAATGATGCTACTAACATTGGTCTATAATCAAGTCTAGAATCTCCTTAAACCTGTGCTCACTGCTTGGGAAAATAGCCTTGGCATGCTTACCAAGTCTGCACCCTCTACTCACCCCTTGTTTCTCAATGTTGGAATAATAGGCAATGCTCTACCATGCAAGCACGCCATCCTCTTGTGCAATAACCCACGCAAACTATTACTACTACAAACCAGGGCTTGAACAAGTTCACCCTGTAATCTATACAAATTGTCTTTTCTAACCCCAATCACTCATACTGCTCATGGGATAGATTCCTCTAGTCTAATAAATGCTTGTCTTTTCTTAAACTTTACTACAAAGCCCTTATCTGCCATATCTAAAACTGAAAGTAAGTTTTTCTTTAGACCTGGAACAAACAACATCATTAAAGTTTAAAGATTTATATGACTCGAGCTAGAAGGAAATATTACCAACTCTTGTTACGAAATACTTGACATATCACCAAGTTCAACATGTACTTCTGAGTCTTGTTATGTCATATGATGAGATGCCCCACTATCCACATTGCATGCATTCATCGAAACTGTGTTGGTAGAAAGGCAAGATATCAATGAGATTTTTTTCTCAAACTTGGCAGCAAACACGTTCATCTAAAAGTTTTTGCTTAGGTTGCTACCTGCTTCTGCTACAACGTCCCTTTTCCCTTCTCTTTTATGAACATTATGATGCATAATGTCCAAACTTATGACAAAAAAAGCACTTGATTTTACTCAAGTCGTTCTTTCCTGGTTGTAAAGCTAACTCTTAACTCTTTCCCTAACCCTTACTAGAACCTTTTCCTTTACCCTTCTTAATCTCACTGAATAGGACCAAGTTCTCATCACCACCATTCTTCCTAGCATTTAACTCCATCCAAATCTCCTCCTGGATACAATCACCCTACAGTCTTTCAAAATTAGGAAGTTTCTCACAAGCACAAACACCTTGGACAAATGGCTCCCACGAAACTGAGAATCCATTCAGTGCCATGTTCACCAACTTGATGTCTTCCACCTTCTCTCTAATTGTTGCAAGTTGATCACAATTTTGTGTGATCTTCATCAAGTAACTGGTAATGGTGTCAGAACCGCTCGCATCTATGGATCTAAGTTTGTTCTGCAAGATCATCTTCCAGTTAATGTTCACGGGTTGGTAGAGGCTTACTAGTGCATCAAACATCTCCTCAGCAATGCTCTTCTTAAATATGTGAGGGATCAAGTGATCTTTAATGGCATCCATGATCACCCACTTGGCTTTTACCTCCTCCTTGTTGTGGGTTTCCAACTGTTGCGAAGTTATCAGTGTTGTCACCACATCTTTCATGATGTGTCAAACATAATTCTCTTGCAACAACAAAGTAACCCTAACCTTCCAAGATAGAATATTGGAGGCACCATCCAATTTGTCCTTGAACTTGACGCTCGTTGATGTCATCCCTAATCTACAAACAAATTGTTACTCTTCAATCTTTTAATCAGATTATCTCTAATTCCATGTAAAATTTCCAAACCATAGGTGATTGTTGTCCTATGTTCTTTATTAAATAAGTATTGTCTTGAATTTACTCAATAATAGAAATAAAAAAATTGAGTGTCCATCAATCATATCGATGGCTGAAAATTACAATGAAAGAATAAAACACGAAACATGAAATCTATCCTTCAAATCAGCTTATCATTAATGACTCATAACTTACAAAGACACGTCAAAAACAAGGTTTTCTACCTACTGAATGAGAAAACTGCAAAACAAGTCTGAGAAACCTATAGTACGACTCTATACATACGACTATACAGATTGTACGAACATGTTCATACTATAGTACAGATACATATGATACAATCGTGCAGTTGTACAGACTGTACAAACATGTTTATACAATAGTATGAATCCATACAGTTTGTCTGTATGTCTATACAAATTCATTGTTTGGCTGGATTTGCAACCTGCAATCATTGTTGGGTTGTTCTTCTCACTGCTACATTGTTTTCTCCTTTCCTCAACCACTTTCTTCACCTTTGGACAAAACTATATTTGTGAAGGATCAATTTGTTTTTTCCCTCTACCTTGCCCTACCTTTATACTTTTAACAAAGAATCTATTTTTAAGATTACTCCTAGTCAATGTACAATTTTAGAGTCAACTATTAAAACAACACTTTCACTCTTTTATTGAAGTAAATTACAAAATAGAATTACTTTTCCAAATTAAAGTTACTTTTCAAAAATATCTTGAACTACTTCTCTCATGTTGACTAAACATATACAGGAGTTCCCATCCAAGCTATGATATTTATCAACAATTCTGTGACTAGTGAGCAAAGGAATCTATATGCTCGAGTACAAATCCAAAAAGTGTCCTAATAGTTAAGAGGGGGAGAAATCTTATTCACTCTAAATTGCTCCAATAAATGCTTTATCATTAAATTGTCGGTGAAGCAACACTCAAGATTGTACACTATTAGAGCAATAGTATCCTACGAGTCAAAACAACATGGAGTTGAATGTCACAAATGTGGCACAAACAAATTTAATCTTGCTTCACTAGAAGATTCAATCATTTTAAGACAAACCAATCCCATACAATGCCATTGAAATCTGCTTGTGCAAGATTAGGAGTTGAAACCACCACAACTCTGCACACCTTATGTATGAACCACATTATAAAAGACACCAACAAAGAAATAAGTAGAAAGGCAAATGAATCAATTCAACCTAAAGGAGGTTGGATTCAATGATGTGAAATAATGATATTTTTCAGGGAAGGAAGCTAAAACCATGGACCCAAGTGTGCCATTTATACATATTTTATTTTAAGATATGTAGAATAACAGTCCTCAGAAAGTTCTAAGAAAACGGAGAAGAAGGGTTTGGGGCTCGCGGACCAGAGACGAGCATGTTCTTTGTTGTTGAAATTTCTTCTTCCCCTCCTAGCGAACCCTACAACGGGAGTCGAGCAACCTTTGTGTCCCCAAGTACTAAGGAGCGGGCGAAGGTTATCGCCAATGTGTGGAAGTCAAGGATCGATGTTGATGTGGATCCCGCTAATGCCACTATGCCCTTGGAGGCTTAAGCATTCTTGTACTCGACCAAGTTTCCAAATGATGCTCTCTACAAACTTGTTCTTGTGGTATCATAGCGCAGGCAGATTTCTAAGCTCTATGGTGCTTTTGTGCTTATAAAGAAAATGCCAAATATGGAGTTGGGTGAAGGATCCCTTGGTGCATTGGCTGAGGTGGGCGTTGTTGGGGAGTTTTTCATTGTTGATCTACATGTTTCAGCCTCCCCTGTTGATCTCTGCCTCTACAACATGCACCGCCCCCTTCAGATCATATCTGATCTGAAAGAACAACCCCCTCTTTCTTCTTTGTTAGGGTCGGTAGGAAGTTTAGAAGACCTAAACCCTACCAAAGGGTTCCATGTTTATATTAAGACATTCAGAGGGAATTCGATTCAGATCTGAGTCACTACATTTGATAAAGTGGCGTCCCTAAAGCAGATCTTGGAGAACCGCTTGGGGATTCTTGTAGCCATTCAGCACCTAATTTTTGAAGGGAAACAGATGCAAGACCTATTACAATTGCATGAATATAGTATTTCTAGGAACTCCACCATCGTCATGCTACTAAGGTTGCGTGGGGGTGTAATGGGATCCAAAAATCCAACTTCTTCAGCTTCATACAAAGATGCAGCAAGGTGTAAGGGGCCCATTTCAACAAGCCTTCATCCCTTCCAAGACCATATATTGTTGAAAAATTGGATCAAATGCCAGTGCTGGATGTCAACAATAAAGAGGTAAAACATCTCTTCTCTATTCTCCAATCAACGGCTATCATTTGTCGATTTAATGGATTCCAGCCAAGATTTGAAGCACTATAATAGTGGGTTTTCACAACCTGAACCAAAAACTGTGACATTTATTTTTGTTCAAAAGGCTTTTTTGTTGTACAGTTTGACAACCAAGATGATCTAGAGAAAGTTTTGAAGGAAGGGCCTAGGCTTTGGGGAAGAGCAAGGCTCTTCATCACCCCTTGGTTTCCATCTTTTAATTCTTCAACAATGGCAGTAACAAAGATGGCAGTCTAGGTAAGGTTGTCAAATATTCCTCTTCCTTTTTGGCATCACAAGGTATTAGAGGACATTAGCAATACCTTGGTCACTTTCAAAAAAACGGCTGTGGAAAGAATGGAAAAAGGTTTATTTACCTAAGCAAAGGTCTACTCGACCATATATTGCTAAAACATAGATCCTATCAATGGATCCAAACCTTTGATTATGAAAACACAGCATTCAAATGTCGTACATGTTTTCAAATAGGACACTTACAAGATTCTTGTCCACGGGCTAAAAAGCCCCCAAAAAAGAAAAAAAGGGTGATTCTGTTAGACAAAAGGCTGGCAGACTTTTGATCCCATTTTTTCAGAGGATGAAGCAGAGGAAATCAAGGAGGACCCTCGAGCACTCAGAATCCTAATGAACCTATACAACCCTTGTAGAATGTTATAGAAACAAAAACGATCCTTGAACCTTATCATCCTAGAGTTGTGGCACACAAAGAGGATGGGTTGGTGGGTTCGAAGGGAGTCCATGTTTTGGAAAGTTCAAATTCTGATAAAGAACAACCCTTGTGGTGTATGTGACTGAATTGCCAATTGTACCTTTTGATCCACCTACAAGGGAATGGCAGAAGGTCCAAAGAAAGAAAGGCAAGAAAGAGAAGTTAAGTGACTATTATAACACTTAATTTCTCTTTTGTTTTTATTTTTGTTTTAGAGTAGAATCTGCTCTCCCAAGACTACGAGCTTGCTCATATTGAATGTTTCTAGCATATGCAAAAGTTAATTTGCAATGAAATTACAATTTTTTTCCAAGGGAAAAAAATAGTCCTCAGAAAGTAATTAGAGGAATAATTACAGCCCCCAAGGGTGTGGCTTGTTGGCCAGTGAACGCACTGATAAGGCGATCGTGCCATTGTGCAGGTCACGGGTTCAAACCTCGACTTACCCATGCGTCATACTTGGGGGCGGTGCGGTTGCACCTGGAGGTTATAGTGACAGTCGTTGGGATCGATGCTGTGTCACGCGAGTATGAGAGCCAGCGAGTTATCGATTCTGCCAATCATTATTTAAGAATTTAAGAATTAAATAAAAAAAATAAAAATAAAAAGAAAGAAAGAAAAGAAAGAAAAAGAAGAAGAAGAAGAAAGAAAGAAGGAATAATTACATAAGTTCTTGGAGGAATATCCTCAACCATACATGACATGTTTATAGCTAACAACAGGAGTTTAGGTCTCAAAACTTAACCCAAGTTTGAAGGAACAGCACCTTACAGGCTAATGCTCTACTCTGATGATAAGCTAAACAGATTAACACGTGTTGGAAACCTATAAACGAACAGACTAACGCAGAAAATAAATTTCTATGAAAATTGTAATAGATAGAAATTTCATCCAGAAAGCAATACAACCAAAAAAATAGAGATTTATTTGTAACAGAAACTCCCATTTGTTGGGCAACCTGGACTAGTTAAGGTAAACTCCCATCAATCTATCGCTATACGCATGAATCTTTACTTGCTAAAAAACAAACCAGTATCTAATCAAAACATTTGAATTCGTTTCCACCATTGACAATTATTTGCATTATTTATAACCCCTCTGTATCTTTCTTGCATCGTAAACAGTCGTTTAACAATATTTGCAAAATCTTACCGCCAGGATTCAGCATTCCATTATTTCTAAGAAAACCCTGGAACAAACATCGAAAAATATGGATTCATTAACCTGGTCGAAACGCTCAATAGCTGCAAACCCTGACATTTGTCGGCATACATATAAAGCCCTAACTGTTAACGGCATTATAATGAAAAATATGAAGTTGAGCACTAAGATGCAGGTATTCATGCAAAGCAAAAAAATATACCGATATGGTTCAAGCTACCAAAATTAACAGTTTCAGTGGCCCAATTTATTTTGATCGCTCCTTTCTGCGCTATCGAAGCCTCAATCCAAATTTACAACGTTGGTTTGAAAATTAGGGCGCTAATGCTTTAGAACAGTGTAAATATAACTCCTAATTTAAGCCCTTCCGAGAGAGCGTTTCAGCGTGGTAACATATGTGTTTTTCCAAGGTTTAAAAACATGTGGGCTTGTATGCCTTCAATGAAAGCACTCTAGTAAAGTTCGTTTCTCAGGCTATAGAGCTATAAATAAAATCGAGGTAGTATATGTTTACGGTTTGATGGTGTATTTGCTTTGATCTTATGGTTAGCATATACTGTAGGGCATTTTTATGACTTTATAATTTAGGAAATAAGTTTTGCTCAAAACATTTAGCGATCACAAAAATATTAACCATCAATTAATCTCTTTTTTCTGATCTTTCTTTTTTTACTAACATTTTTGTAAATTTATGTAGATGTTCTATGCTTGATGCAACTTTACTTTTTACTACAGCAATCACATAAACAATCAAGTAAAATGCTGATAGAACATACCAGTGGATCTACAGAAGACAAACCAAAAACAGAAAAATGTGGTCGTGTGTTACGGCGGTCAACAGGATGCTTCAACTAGCAAAGTCTCCTTGGTTAGCCAACCCAGCATGTGTCACAACAACCCTTGAAACAACCACACTGTCAACTCAAAGTCAACCCCAGAAAAAGTCAATGCTATCCAGAAAAGTCAACGTAAGACAGCAGCAAGAAAGTCAACGCATCTCGGTCTTCAGTCAACCTTTTGACCTCGATTCTTGTGCCAATATGTACGGCCTTCCAAAATCGAAGTCTCCACCAATTTTCAGCCTATTTGGACCATGCGTTGACCAAAGTCAATGCTGGTCAAACTTGTGTGGAAACCCTAGCTACAGTAAATTCGTCCTTCTTCCCATGTGTGAACCGAAACTGCTTCCAAGGAGCTCGTACTAAATCAAAGGATGAGATGACGTGTGAGAATGAGATGAGTGAAAAAATCCTCCAACATTGACTCTATTTATATCAATCACTGAGGTGTGTGACACATCTGCTGGGGGTGTAAAACCTTAAGGCCGACCTGCACATATTTGAAATTATTAAAAAATAAATTCAAAATAAATGTTTTGCTCATCATATTAAGATCAATTTTAGATTGATCTTACATCTCTCTGAAAGAGGAACCCAATACAAATATTGGTATCTTCATCTAAGCATCACAACATGGAGTTTGGACCTAGTTGTCCAATTTTAACACTCCCTCTCAACTAGGGAGAACTCCATCCACCTGTGCAATCAAACATTGTGCGTCATCCTGTCGTAACTTGCTTTGCTGGCCTCTTTATTTCAGAATAGAAGTGGGTCAGACACAAAGACATCATTCCCTGGCTGACAAATTCAGCCCAGAGGTCTGAAACCTCTATCGAACTCACAAAGAGTCTCTTACCAACCCGAAGTTGGTTTACCTGACCCGAAGTCAGTAGGAGGCCTGAAACCTCGCTTGGACTCAAGGGAGTCATATTTACTAACTCGAAGTTAGTCTCACTGACCTAAAGTCAATTGGAGGTCTGAAACCTCACATCGACTCAAAGAGTCACATACCAACCTGAAGTTGGTTTATTTGACCCAAAGTCAGTAGGAGGTCTGAAACCTCACTAGACTTGATCCCAGATCAAGTGGTTGAACACGCGTCATCCTAGATAGAGAGTACGGAAATCTCTGATGCGTCCATCAATCTTTGCTACTAGTCTCTAGCTTTTCCCACCTCATTGGCCAAATGAGAGGCACTTCCCATGAGTCCGAAACTCAAATGGGTAGGATGCATACGGGGCACAAATCATGAGAGGCAAACCAACTCAATTATCATGGTGGGGCCCAAGCACACCAACAAGGTTCGGCAAGCCTAGCCCTGTGGTTGCTTATAGCTCCGAGAAGCTATCCCCAAAGCCGCCCCAGAGCTCCTAGAGTTCATCGTCCAACAAGACCCTCATAATAGGGTAATTCCACGATTCCAAGATTCTCACGGAAGATTAGGAACATGACCTTCCCCAAGGGCATAGTGAGAATATTCGCGACCTGCTCATCAGTTCCTATGATCGAGCATTAAGGCGCCTCGTTGTACCATATCACGGATAAAGTGGTACCAGCCATCAACATGCTTGGATCGATCGTGGAACACGAGATTCTATGACAAACGAATCCCCCTCTAGTTATCAAAAAGGATAACGATGGCATCTAGCACATGCTCGAACAACTCACTGAAGAGCTTTCGCAACCAAGTGACTTCACAACAAGCCATACATGTTACAATCTATTCGGCCTTAGCGGTGCTCAAGGCTACTGAGTTGAGTTTCCTGCCCGAAGCAGATCTACGTGTGAAGTAGCATCCAGATGTGCTCTTGCGATCCACCACACTGTCAGCCCAATTGGCATCAGTATAACCAAGGAGTGTCATGCTCCTGGCAGTGTATCTCAGCCCAAGGTCTATCGTGCCCCAAAGATATCTCAAGAGTTTCTTGGCACCAACCCAGTGAATGTTATGATCAACCATGTGTTGACTCAAAGTGTTCACTGCAAAACATACGTCTGGACGGGTGTTCACTAAGAACATCAGGGCCCCTACGAGTTGACGATACTCAGTAGGATTTTTCAATACGGGCCCAGCAACGCTGCCACTCAACTTCTTGAAGTTGAGCTCCATCGGTGTCAACACGGACTTGCAGTCCACCATACTAAATCTTTCCAGAAGCTTCACAATGTATTTTCCTTGAGAAAGGAAAATCTCACCAGGTCTCTACCAGACCTCCAGACCTAGGAAGTAGTGCATTAGTCCTAGGTCTTCCATCTCAAACTCAGCAACGAGCTCCCTCTTGCACTGATGAATGAGAGGGTCAGCACCTATCAGGAAGAGGTCGTCCACATACAGCACCAGAATGAGAGGCTTCTCTTTATGAACCTTGAAGTAAAGGTTCGGATCAACATTACTACGAGTGAAGCCCAGCTTCATCAGGTAGCTATCTATCGTCTTGTACCAAGCTCTGGGTGCTTCCTCCAACCCATAGAGGACTTTTTTCAACCTGTAGACATGGGTGTCATGATCCTGGACTTCGAACCCCAAAGGTTGCTTCACATACACCTCTTCCTTTATCGCACCATGCAGAAGTGCGGTCTTCACATCCATCTGATGAAGACTCCATCCTTGCATAGCAGCAAGGGCTATGATAGATCAGATGGTGGTCACAGGTGCAAATATGTCATCATAGTCTATGCCTTCTTTTTTAGAGAAGCCACGGCCAACGAATCTTGCCTTGAACTTTTCATCACTTTCATCAGATTCATGCTTGATCTTGTAGAGCCATTTTGAGGTGAAAACTTCTTTGTCCTCCGGTCTAGGAACCACATCCCAGACATCATTCTTCATTATGGACTCATACTCTTCGTGCATAGCATCCTTCCAAACTCGATGCTTTACGACTTCCTCAAAAATATCCAGGCTTGGATTGTACAATAGTACTCATGGCTGCTAGATACCCTTGGTATCTACTCGGCTTCTTACTTTCACGGAATGTCCCCCTTGGGGCCATATGTCCCTCAGCATCCTCGAGAGTGTCCCTGAGCCATGATGGTCTCTTTCCCAATGAAGGAGGTGGATCAATTGGGTCCATTGCTCCTTCAACATCAGGCATCATCTCATCCTTCGGTTCCTCTTGATTTCCAGGCCTTGCTTCATGACCTTCCTCAGATCTCAGAAGATTGACTACTTTCCTCAGGGAAGTATCTTCATCAAAGGTGACATCGTGGCATATCTCCACTTCCCTTTGACCAGGCACATAGAATCTACAGGCCTTCGAAGTTTCTTTGTAGCCCACAAACATTGTGGTCTCCCTCTTGATGCTAGCTCCTCTGCAAAAGTTCTTGAACTCGTTTGTCTCATATTCAGTGCCATTATCGGTCTGTCGGATAGCATCTCATGTCATTGCTCCCAGTGGACTTCCTCCAACCTGGTAGAGTGTATCAATTCTAGACCCAAACGTGATAGCTTCCTTGAAGCTCTTCCTCCACATGCGCACCTTTCCATCAGCGACTGTCACATTGAAACCTTTGTCTTCCATGGCTGATATAGACACGAGGTTCTTCTTCAAATTAGGTACATCGAGTACATCCTGCAAGTGGAGGACTTGACCTTGAGACAAGTGGAGGGTCACAGTCCTTGTCCCTTTCACGGGATATGTGGCATTATCTCCAATGATAATTTCCAAATTAGTATCCTTCTCAACCATATTAGAGAGTGCTTCCTTGAACCCAGTGATGTGCCTTGAGGCACCACTACCTATCAACCAGACATCCATAGTGTCGGGTGGAGATGCAACAGAGAGGGCAGATATAAGAATGTATTCATTTCTTTTATCAACAACATTTGATTTCTCATACCTGGAATTTCTTGACCTTTTGAAAGGTTGATCATTTCCGCTGGAGGGAGCCTTCCTCTTTCCTTGGAACCTGTTGTTCCTTTGATTGTCATCCCTTCAGTTGTTGTTGTCATCATCACAAGGAGAATCCTTCTTGAAAGGGCATTCTCTAGCATAGTGACCTGGCCTATGACAAGTGAAACACTTTCCCTTCTTTCCTTGGGTTCCTGCTTTTCCTTTATACTTTGGACCACCAAAGTTCTTCTTTCTAGAATGAGTAGCGTATGCAGCATTTCCTTCATTTCCATACTCCTTCATTCTTGATTCTTCTTGAACGCATCTTGATAGTATTTCGTCAAAGTTAGGTATCACATTATTATTTAAAATGGTATTGTTGAACACAAGCCATTCGGATGAGAGCCCTCCAAGTGCGGTGAGTACCATCTCTCGATCAGCTATTGTCTCCCCAATAGCTAGCAGATTGTTCATGATCTCAGTCAGCTTCAAAAAGTATGATTGGACAGACTCATCCCTGCCCTTCTTCAAATTCTTCAATTGATTCTTGAAGCATAGTACTTGATTTGCATTGTTGGCCTTGAACATGAGGACCAACTTATCATACATCTCTTTGGATGTGCCCAACTCAGAGATGTAGACCACCAGACTTTTATGAATGGATTCCCTGATCATCAGCTTTGCTTTGATCTCCCCCTTCTTGTACTTTGTTTTGGCAGCAACAGTAGCAGTCATCTTCCAATATTTGAGATCCAATATCATATTCCAAGCATGGAAGTCATCCTTCCCAGTCAATTTGTCATCCTCCTTGAAGCCATAGTTTGTGGAACCCATTTTCCTCTTCGGTGATTGCAACAAATAGGGCTTGTCTTCACCTCAGCTCTGATACCATGTAAATTTATGTAGATGTTCTATGCTTGATGCAACTTTACTTTTTACTACAACAATCACATAAACAATCAAGTAAAACGTTGATAGTACATACCAGTGGATCTACAAAAGACAAAGTAGAAACAGAAAAATGTGGTGGTGTGTTACGGTGGTCAACAAGATGCTTCAACTAGCAAAGTCTCCTTGGTTAGCCAACCCAGCATGTGTCACAACAGCCCTTAAAACAACCACACGGTCAACTCAAAGTCAACCCCAAAAGTCAACGATGTCTAGAAAAGTCAACAGAGGACAGCACCAAGAAAGTCAACGCAGCTCGGTCTTCGGTCAACATTTTGACCTTAGTTCTTATGCCAATATGTATGGCCTTCCAAAATCGAAGTCTCCACCAATTTTCAGCCTATTTGGACCATGCGTTGACCAAAGTCAATGCTGGTCAAACTTGCGTGGAAACCATAGCTGCAGTAAATTCGTCCAAACCCTAACTGCAGTAAATTCGTCCTTCTTCCCATGTGTGAACCGAAACTGCTTCCAAGGAGCTCATACTAAATCAGAGGATGAGATGATGTGTGAAGATGAGATGAGCGAAAAAAATCCTCCAAGGTTGACTCTATTTATATCAATCACTGAGGTGTGTGACACATCTGTTGGGGGTGTAAAACCTTAAGGCCGACTTGCACATATTTGAAATTATTAAAAAATAAATTCAAAATAAATGTTTTGCTCATCAGATTAAGATCAATTTTAGGTTGATCTTACACCTCTATGAAAGAGGAACCCAATACAAATATTGGTATCTTCATCTAAGCATCACAAAATGGAGTTTGGACCTAGTTGTCCAATTTTAACAATTTCTCTATTCTAACCAGAATTTTTTTTTTGGCAATTGGGGTTAATCAAACTTTTGAATTCGACCTTTTATTGGAAAGGTCAGGGCTCCTCAGGCGGATCCAAAGCTTGAAAGAATGGTACTTAACTTTAACCAAACTTTGATGTTTTGTCTATTTATTCAAATAAAGACTCAATTGTATATTATTTTATTAAATTTTTGTGTGTGGAGAATATTTGTTAAAGAATAGTATTGTTTTATTGTTTTGTTTATTTTGATTTTTATAATTTAGAGTAATTATATATATATATATATATATATATATATATATATATATATATTTTAGAAATTTGCATTTTAAGAGATTTGATCTTTAAACATTGATAGTTACAAAATTAAATAGATCTATGTTAGTTTAAAAAATAAAATAATTTATAATTTTTATTTCATGTTTCAAATATATTTAAGTATTAGTGTTTTATTTGCTAAATATTTTTTTATAAATTAATATAAATTATAATATATTAATAGTAATTTATATTGAAAAATTAAAAATATATATAATAAATATTTATTTATTTTTATTTCTATTATTGTTTTTTAATTATTGAAATTTAAATTTGTAAATTAATAAAAAATAATTAATATTTTAAATTCAATTTGACATAGTCTAAGTAATAAATAAAATGATTTTTGGGTTGGAATTTAGCAATATAATTTCTAGCAAGATTGTGGTTTTTTGTTGTTAAAATATATTTTTGAATGCATAAAGGAATTATATATCTGAAAATCCCTCGGACACTTGATCATTGCAAATTAAACAAATTAAAGATATGATTTTTAAACATATGTTCTAAATTTTGAATAAAAATGATTAAAAAAAAATTGAATAGAACCATTACATCCATTAACTAGACTACCGAATTTAATTCTTAATCTTGATAAAGAAATGTAAAACCTTCATTGCTCCACGGGTGTTCTCCAACCTAGTATGGAAGAGATGCTATAATGTCTTGTCTTGTAAACATGTTGTTACTCTAAAAAAAACTATATGTTAAAATAAAAATAACTTAATCAAATGTCTTTTTGTTCTCAAACGGACTTGGTAGATCTGGAATTAAGATGGATCTAGACTAGTTATTAATCCAGTTATAAATTATAATGTTTAATTTTTTTATTTTTTTATTTATAGTTTTTGACTTTCATTTATAGTTGGAAAATATATTATTTATTATAATTATTGTTAAAGTGTTTAATAAGTCTCTCATATATAAATATTTGCATATATTAAATCGTTAATATATAGTTATATTTTATACTAACTATTTTAATGGATCACACACATAATTTGTATAATAAATTTATTATTATATTATTTTTTTACCAGGAAAGTTTTCTAGTTTTTTATTCTGATCTAATTTGTCTATAATTTAGGCAGTATTCTTTGAAATCACGAGTTTCACAGGTGAATTCTTCACAATCCAAGTGCTCCAAGGGTTTTTGAGGGTGCTAGATTATAACCATAAATCTGCTGGAAACTCCAAAAAAATCTCACTTAAAGACTATTCCAAATTTTGATGGTCAAATTTAACTACCCTACATTAATATTAGTTATTTTTTTATCAGTCTTATTTGATTTAAAAAATGTTATTAAATTATGAATGTTTTAATTTATATTAAATTAGATATTATATACAAATATCACTTAAGTCTATAACTTACTAAACTATTCATTTTTAGTAGTTGGGTTTGATTGTCTTAAAGTAGCTTTTGAGAAAAGTGTTAACGGTTGTTTGGTTATACTTGACGGTTTTGTACTTTATACTTATCCAATTTATTATATTTTGTTTGTTAAGTTTTCTTTTGTAAATTAAGATGACATCGTGAAATTATTTTACATTTGTTTACATTTTATATTTATGTATGTTTTAATTTGAATATTAATTAAAATATATGAAACCAACATTTAATTTTGTTTTTTTTAATAACTTTCTTACATTACACCTACACATCTCCTTTGTACTAAGTTGTAGAGTGTTTTTGTCATGTCAAATTTATTTATGTAATTCATGTCAAATTTTATTATTCTCATTGGATTTTAAAAGGTTTTTTTTTTTTTTTTAAGTGGTCAAGATTCTAAATTTTAGTGGAGAAGAGACCAAAAAAGTATAGTCATGTTAAGAGTTGATGTGGCCCAAGTTACATGCTATTTTTGGGTTATTTTGACGACTTAAATTATTCATAAATCATTGTTTCTTAGACCATAATCTAATTTCACAAATAAAAAACAAACTAACCGAAAAACAAACTAACCAAAAAACAAAAGAAAATTGAATGAAATAAATAAATAACTTCTCTAAAAGGTGATTTAAAATTTATTTGGGTAGACTTTTTGAATATATATACATATATAAAACAAAAATCAAATGACAATATTCGAGAATTTTATGATAGACAAAGATCCTAAAAGTTTAAAGAAATTAAATTGATGTCTTAAAGGTTAATTGCCAACTTTAACTTGGATATAATTATATTTCAAGAAACGTTGATATAACTAGAGATGTGCCTAAAAATTATGAAGGATGTTGCTTCATTGGGCATTATATCTTCTCAAGGCCAATAGCCATTCGAGTGCAGCTCAACGCCAATAGTCATTCGAGTGAATTATGCATGAAGGTAACTACCTTTTGTACAATCTTCATTTCCTTTTTCTCCAAATTTTTAAGTAAAATGGTGGTTATTATAAATATTTATGGTCCTTGAGTTGGGAAGAAAGCATAATGGGATCCATCTCATAAAGATTCATTTTTTCGAATGTCATTATTGGTGGGGATTTAAACTATATTCGAACTGTTAGGGGGCATTATAGCAAGATTTTGATAGTATTTATAATTTTTTTTAGATATTTCATTAACTTGTGTAATTTAATTAGTTGATATTATTGGGATTTACACGATCTAACAACATGAAAGGAGATGAGGTAATTATAACAAAAAGTGGTATGTTCGTTTATTAAGAATGATTGTGGAAAAATTTAAATGTCTACTCTTGAAATGGGTGACATAGACCATCATCTCATCATTTTGGAATTTGGGAGTCGGGGGACAAAATCTACAACTTCTTTCAATTACATCCCCATTGGTTCCTCTATAGTAGCTTTCAAGAGATTGTAAATAATCATTGGAAGAAAATATAATATGGCAAATGAGCATGGTTCTATAAAACAATATGTTGACAATTTGAGTAGAGTAGAAAAATTGACTAGAATTGGGGTTGGTGACTTTCAGGAATGCATAGAGAGAGTGCATATGTTGGTGAAGGAAATAATGTCGAACACATTTGTTAGTGGACTGAGCCATCTAGAAATAATAGTAACATGTAAATCAAGCAATCATTGCAAAACATTGTTGACCAAAAAATTGTTTTTATTTTATACAAAAACAATAAAACTCAAAGAGTGGAATAGGCTTAATGTCAATTTTTTTGTAAAGAAAAATTGATTCAATGCATTTGGTTTTAGCATAAGAGTACAACAATCCAATAAGAATAAGATCTTACTGATTTATGTTTGCATTAATAACATTGTCGACTAAAAGTGTCAAATTTCCTTGTAGGCAAAATGTTGTAGTTTGGTCAATGTTTAACTAATATCTTTTTGATTTTATTGGAAAAACATTTATATTAATTTTAGGAAGACTTATTGCAGCTATGTATTGCATAATATTATGGTCCAAAAAAAAAAAAAAAAAAACTAGAAGTGTGTTGAAAATGTAGCAAGGAATGGCTTCTTTGACCTGTGCCTTAGTCAAAAATGTCAATCCGAATTCAATCTCATAGATGCTTGAGTTAGCTTTTAGTTAACATGTGTGATGTGGCCTATCACTGAGTTATCGTCATTTAATTTGAGTTAGATGGCTTTTAGTGAATTGTGGACTAGTTGATGGCTAAAATTAGCTAACTAGTGGAGTTAACTCTAGTGTCTATTAGTTAATTGATCTCTAGTTCTAGAATAGAGATAGATATGAGTTTAGTTGTGTAATTGACTTTTTGTTAACTCAACTTACACTCAGTTAACTGCAGCAGCTGCTAAATTTAACCCTAGTAGGTCATGCAATTTGAATTTCCTATTGAGATTGAATGAAGGCACAAATTGTATTTATTATAGTAAACAACTTTTTGTGTGCAGAGCTTGAGAAGCAAGCAAATAAATTCTCTTGTGAATTGTGCAAGGAAATAGGAGAAATTCCTATTTTAGGGGAAGAATTGCGCTAAGAAACAGCAGCTCCTAGCAAGCCCAATTTTCCTAACTGTTAGACAAGCCTTGAGAGAGAGTTGATCAATATTGCAACAGAGCTTCAGGCTTGAAGTAGTTTCTATGTAATAGATTAGATTGCTCGATTGATTCAATACAAGTAAGAGGGGTTTTTTGCAACTGGGTTCCCTGGATATATTTTGTGTTCTATGTGTGATTGTGTTTCTATCCATTGTTTTCTTTCTACAAATTTTTGAAAGAGAAATCTCGTGTCTTTTGTGATCAGTTTGCTCTCATTAGTAGTTCCAATGTTTCAAGGATTTTCTGCATGGTATCATAGCAGGAAACAAGATAAAAATTGAGTTTGTTGATTAGATTCAAAGCACATTGAAGAGAATATTAGCTAGTGTGGGAATTCTACAAGTGCATGAATCATGTCTTTCTATGGTTTGAGGATAGAACATGCCCTATAAGGGACTTTGAATGTATGTGAATGGAAGGACAAAATGGAGGTTGTATTAGATGATAATGGGGTTTTGGAATACATCAAGACCAATATTCCTAAACCTCCTGCATCATATGCATAACAACTAACTCAATGGAAGAAGGACACTACCAAAACTAGGAGGATGGTCCTAGAAGGAGTCAGAGACCATATTGTTCCAAATTTGCATGGGAAGAAAACTCCACTCCAAATGTGGAAGACCCTTACTGACCTGTTTGAAAGTAGTAGTGACGCCAAAAAAATTTGCTTTAAAGGACAAATTGAGGAACATTTGAATGGGAAAGAATGAGCCCATTGTTACATATCTATCTACGTTTGCTCAAGTGAGGGATGAACTTGGAGGTGTTGGAGAGACAATTCCAACATCAAATCTTGTGACTTTCTCTTCTTGAGCTTCACAAATCTTGGCATAGTTTCCGGGATGTAGTGAATGGTAGAGATCAGCTCCCTTGTTGGGAGAGACTATGGTCAGATCTTGTGCAGGAAGAGATAAGGATGAACACAAGGGATGGAGTCTCATCTGGGACAAAAGATGAGGAAAAGTTTTCTTTAGCTAGAAAAGGGAAGGAATCCAAGGGCAAGAAGGCCCATGGAAAAACTGAGTCTAGTCATAATGGAGGCAAGGAAAAGAAGGATCTTCACAAGATCAAGTGTTTTAATTGTCATGAGTTCAAACAATAAACCCAGGAATCATGTTGTAGCAGCAGTAGGAGGAGAAGCACTCTCTTCTCAGTTCAAATCGAATTTCTCTTTGATAGCTTGCATGGCAAGCTCAATTCGAGGTAGTGTGTGGTATATTCATTCAATGGCTTCATTCCACTTGACAGGGAATAAATATGTCTTCAACAATTTGGAGGAGAAAGACATGCGATTCTATATTGAGCTTGGAGATGATGGCAAATACTTGACCAAAGGATTTGGTACAATGAGATTTAAGAGAGAGCCTGATTCCCTTCTCCATCTCAAGAATGTGATGTATGTTTCGGGGTTGAAGAAAAACCTTGTCTCAGTAGCAATCCTTGAAGACAAAGGGTATGACGTAGTATTCAGCAAAGGGAGGGCCTACCTCAAGCATTCTGCTTCAGGACAAGTCAAGCGGATTGGTGTCAGGATCAAGAACCTCTATAAATTGGAGGTCGATGATTGTGCAGCAAGACAGATAGTTCACAAAGTAGAGATGTGGTGGTTGTGTGAGAGTAGGATAGAGCTCTCAAGATGAAGCCTAAGTCAATATCTCAATTTTATTCTAACCTAGTTGGCATTTTCACTTACCAATAGGATGATGATGAGGACCATAGCCGAGGGTGAGTGGACATAGCCACTCAATCAAAGACTTCCAATATAGGGAAAGTTTGATCCAAGCGGGAAGAGGAATCATCTAAGGGAGCTCAAAAGAGAGTTGAGTCTCCCAACACCAAGAAGAAAATACCCAAATACATAGGGTACATAGCTCTTTCTATTTCAGAGGGAGCAGGTGCAACAACAGAGAACTTGGTAGAGTTGAAAACAAATCCAGGTGGACGAGGTTCTTCCAAGAAGCCCTTCCTCACTAAGAGGGAGTGTTCAAAATGTAGCAAGGAATGGCTTCTTTGACTTGTGCCTTAGTAAAATATGTAAATTCGAATTCAATCTGATAGATGCTTGAGTTAGCTTTCAGCTAGCATGTGTGATGTGACCTATCACCGAGCTATTGTTAGTTAATTTGTGTTAGATGGATTTCAGTGAGTTATGGACCAGTTGATGGGTAAAATTAGCTAACCAGTGGATTTATATAGTGTTTTTCAGTTAACTGGTCTCTAATTATTGAATAGAGATAAATATGAGTTTAGTTGAGTAGTTGACTTTCTGTTAACTCAACTTACTCTTAGTTAACTATAACAGCTGCTAAATTTAGCTCTACTAGGTCAAGCAATTCAAATTTCCTATTGAGATTGAATGAAGGCACAAATTGTATTTATTATGGTACACAGGGTTTTTGTGTGCATAGCTTGAGAAGTAAGCAAAGCAATTTTCTTGGGAATTGCACAAGGAAATAGGAGAAATTCCTAATTTTTAGGGGCATAATTGTGCTAGGAAATAGGAGCTCCTAGCAGGCCTGATTTGCCTAAGTGTTGGGCAAGCCTTGAGAGAGAAATGATCACTATTGCAGCAGAGCTTCAAACTAGAAACAATTTCTATGTAATAGATCAGATTGCTCAGTTGATTCAATATAAGCAAGAGGGATTTTTGCCAGTTGGGTTCCCCAAATATAGTTTATGTTCTATGTGTGATTGTGTTTTTATTCATTGTTTTATTTCCGCAAATTTTTGGTAGATAAATATTTTTTCTTTTGTGATAAGTTTTATCTCATTAGCAGTTGCAAGGTTTCGAGGATTTTCTACAAAGTCCACACCATATATATCAATTTAAGCATGGAGAATAACTCCAATACATATAAGAGATACAAGTTACACGATAACTCCTTAAATAATAGGAGAAACTCCTCCAAATACCCCAGTACATTAATACATCCAATTCACATGTCCTCAATAATGACCACATGATCCGTATATGTACATATTCACACATTACACTTGGGGCCCCTTCATAATTATCCCAACCATATTACATACACATCTACACATTACATGTACATTTAATCCCATATATGTTCGTCCCTTGGAGCTATATCATATCATTTAACCCTATATATGCCCCCCCTTGGGGTCATACCACATAGGAAGCAAATGCTCTTTATGTTGGTAGTTTATAGTGTGCATTTCAAGATATGGTCATAGAAGTGACTTGTTTGCTCGACAACACACATCTAAAGAACAAATTTGATATTAAAAAAAATGTTGGTGGCAATTATTTCAATCGATGCAAAAACATTGAAAAGGTTGTAGAAAGGGTTTCTTTCACTTGGGATGCCTTCAACCTATATATGCAAACTAAATATTTGATAAAAAAACATGTGAGGAAAAAAGTTGGAATTGTTTGAAATAAACAAAATGGAAAAGTATATTATTTTCTAAAACAATGTATATGAATATGCTATCAGCAAGGGTTTATGGTTTCTAGTTTGTTAGCATCATGATTTAACATGTGGATGAAAGTTGATTGTCCATTGAATAAACTTGTGTTAATTTTCCATGTAAATAAATAATGTATGGAAATTATAAAAGCAAGAATTAAACCAAGGTCATGGGACATGTATTCCAAGTTGAATAAGGGGGGGGGGGGGACATTACATTGGGATCAACTATTCATTGGCTATGGAAATTGGCATTGGAAAGAGGCAAAAGGAAATAAATGGCAATTAATTGTTACAGGCCAGCAAGGACATGAGACAAAAATGAAAAATAAATAAAGGAAAATGAAAGAAATTCCACTTCAACAAGTGAGGAAGAGTAAGAGATAAGAAAGGATAAAATTGTAAAAGAATATGCATGCAACGGAAAATGAAGAAAAAGAAAAGAAAATTGGAGAGAACATTCTAGCATGTGTTTGGGAAAAGAGAGGAGAATACTAGAGCACTTGGAGCACAAGGAAGACAAGCAAGAGACAAGCAAGGAGATCAAGGAGCGGAAGAGAAATTTGCGTGGCAGCCAAGAAGAATGTTTGAACAATTGCAAGCAAGGGAAAAAAATAGATGAAGATTTTGCAGGTAACAATGTGCATATTGATTATCTTGCTATGATTTGAATGCATGGTTGATGCATTGTTTTTTGGTTTTTTTTTTGTCATTGGCATGGAGATTTTCCTAGATTGACAGTCATGTACAACCTTGCATTATGTCATTTATTGGATAGCCATGATGTAGTGAGTTCCCTATTTTGGTTGAGCTTTGGATGCCAATAGATTTTTTTATTTTGGTTGACGTGGTCTCGAGAAAATCGCAAGGGTTGAGGGTGGAGATGGTTTTCTCCGAGAAGCTCTTGACAGGTGGGTGGAGATAGGAAAATTCCTCTAAGTATGGTGAATAAATTATGAGGAATCCTAGCTTGTATTGGTTTTTGTGATTTCTGGACCTGGTATTAGGTGAAATAATTGTGCTTGATGGTGGAGGTGGTTTCCTCTGGATTCCCTGTTTGTTTATGTTTGGTTTATCCCATGTAATCCCAACTTCAAGCTTGGAATATGGCATGGGGGTGACTGGGCTCGAAGAAAGATTTGGTTTAACCCAATCTATGGTCGGGTAGTACGTGTAAGTCCCAAACTTGTTGGCACTATGCATATGTTATTATGCGTTATTCTTCAATGAGATTGATAAGGATAAGTTTTGGTTTAATTCGTTGATTATGTGGCTAGTTTTTCATGGCTCCATCACTATTTAAATGCTTGTTACATGCATAGAATATTTATTATTATATGAAATGATATTGTTACTAATATTGCTCATGGTTGATGGGCTCTTAGATTTTTTATATGGATGCATGAGCTAATGTGTGTTTTATGTAGCTAGTATGAAAGGGAAGTAAGCCTCCTTGATGAATATTTGATGAAACTAATGAAAACAATGAAAAAAATATGCATCCAAACCTCTAGGCACTTGGTCACAATATGTTTGTAAAAATGAATTACTTGTATCAAGCAAGCTTGAGCAAGAACAGAGCTTAAAAACATAGCATGAAGACACAAAGACCTTGTTGGCAAAGTTCTAGAACAGGGTCTATGGTCGCACTCTCAGAGTTGGGAAGTCTCAGTTTTGGCCGCACTGAGGATGGGTTATCTGTGTAGCTAGAGGCCTCTGGATGCACTGGCATGCCTACATGCATGAGATTGGGAAGTAAATCTAGGTTGAGCTTAAGGAAATGATCACCAGGAGAAGTTGAATTGATAACAGTGTGATCATGTGTCTTTGGGTGGTTGTAGTAATTGTTGGACAAGTCGAACCCATTTACATAATTGAATCTTGGAAGTTGGGTCATGCATATTAACTCTCAACTCATGTTTACCCTGGTAAGTTTGAAAAGTGGGTAAATGTGGGGTGGGGAGTTACATAGTGGTATCAGAGTAGGTTCAAAACACTGTACCTCGGGGTAAATGCAGATTGTTATGCTTATCATGCAAGTGTGGCAGTTATTTTATTGTTATTGTTGTTCTATCCATGTACACGATGTTGTTACAATTTGGTGGCATTATCTTGATTCATGCATGAAATTATATGCTCTTGATATTATTATGTATTGTGTTAATATTGATTGACCTTTGCAGATGCAATAACCTCGCAGGAATTAAATTGAGGTAATGATTTTGATGATGCCTTTTATTTTATTTATCTAACAGTGGTATGTTGAAATACAATAGAAGAACATGAGATGAAGATCAGAATGGTTGAGTACAGTTCATATAACTCCCCGTATAGACTAGAAGAGAAATCAATAGGATGGGAGAAATTAGTTGGGTAGCAGGGAGAGGGAGACTCTCCTGATCTAGCAGACACATTGAGAAGTTTGAGGGCATAGATAAAAAGTTGTAAAGCTTATAATGAGTGATTGATTGAAGCTCGAGAAAGGCTTGCAAAAACTCGAGAAAATAAAGTTGAGGTTAATGAGGTCATTCTTCAAAGCCTTTCAGATTTATAGAAACATGGATAGTTGGGAACTAGTAATGGAGACATACAGGAAGAAAATACTAATGGAGGAGATGGAAGTTGGTCTCATAAAAGGTATAGGATGGACTGTGATGATACAATAAAGAGTGGAAGATCCTTGAGGACACTTGAGCAGCGAGTTAGTACACATGGATTTTATTCTAGCTCTACTTGTAGGAGACATAATCCCATCATTACCAACATCATGATAAGAGGAGCGTAAAGGATTATTTTCCAGAGGAATTCAATAAAGCCAAGCCTCCTACTTTTGATAGTAAGATGACCAAATTAGAAGATGCGATAGCATGACTACTTGGAATAAGAAAAAATTTCATACTTCATGCTTACTCGGAGAATATGAAGGCCAAGATAGCTACTTTTAGTCTCAAATGAAAAGTAGATATTTGGTGGGAAGATGTCAAGCATGTCAGAGGCATCAAGGAAGAGAAGTTGACTTAGGAATAATTTGAAAGACTCTTCAGAAAGAAGTACCTGTCTGAGAGGTATTATGATGGAAAGGCCAAAGAAATTCTATGAGCTTAGGATGGGTTCCATGATAGACGAAGAATATACAAATAGATTTATAGAGCTATTAAGATACGTGTCATATCTCAAGGATGAGAAAGAAAATATCCAAAGGTTCTTAAGTGGATTTCCATTAATATTCAAAGATTGGATTGAGTTTGATGAGCCTCAGTCATCAGAGGAAGGCATCATAAAGTTGAAGCATTTTTATGAGTAGTCAAAGCGCAAGCCTGAGTTTAAGAGTGACTGGAAGGGTAGCGATAAGACTAAAGGAAAATGGCCCAAGAAGCAAGGAAGATATCAGGATGCAGGTGAGAAGGAAAATATAGATCCTCATAAGAAGTTCAATGTAGCTGAGAAAGGGCGTGGGTCTCAGCCTGTGGAGCAGCAGAATAAAGGCAATGGAAGAGTACCATTGAAGTGTTGGAATTGTGGTGGAGACCATCGCAAGAGATATTTTCCATCATATCAGGGCGATAGACCTTATATTTACAATGCTTAGGAGGTGTAGATAGTTGCGGATGTAGCTCAGAGAATTCCTTGGATTTATGCAACAGTTGATAATAAGTGAATCCATCATCAGGATGGAACACAAGCTTTGTGATCAAATTATAACTATATGTTTCTTGAATTGGTGGATTAGTGTCATTTGGATAAGGAAGGGCATGCAAAATCTTGGTTGGTGTAGTTGGATATAGGGACCAAGAGAAGAGTTCACCATTGGATGAAATCTTGTGCATGTGAGCTTAATGGAATGCTTACATCAACAAACCTGAATTTGATTCCTTTGGGTGCATATAACATGCTTTTGGGCATGGATTGGTTGTTTATTCACAGGACCAAGTTAGATTGATATGAGAAGGCCATTGAGTGTTTGGATGATGATGGAAAAAATAGCCTTGCAGGGAAAGAAGAAGCCTACACCAGTGAGAATGGTTACAACCATGAAAGCTAAGTGCAGATGCAAGAAAGGACATTTATTGTTTGCAATTCATGTCTCTGGTGACAAAGGGTTAGATGACGAGGATGGAGAAGTATTGAAGAGGCATCCTATATTACAACAGTTTCATGATTTGTTTCCTGCAGATATTCCAAAGTTGCCTCCTCTTAGGGAGGTGGAATTCTTTGTTGAGTTGATGCCTAGAGTAGAACCAACATCTAAGGCACCATATAGAATGAGCACCCTCAAGTTGGTGGAATTGAAGTTGGGAAGCGCCAATGTTTTTTGTAAAGAATAAGGACGGTACTCTCAGATTGTGTATTGATTACAAGCAGCTGAACATTGTGACCATCAAGAACAAGTATCCATTTCCTCGGACTGACGATTTGTTTGATCATCTGAAGGGAGTTGCAGTGTTTTCAAATATTGATCTGAGATCAAGATATCATCAGGTGCACATCAAATAAGAAGACATTTATAAGATTGAATTTCATACAAGGTATGGGTATTATGAGTTTGTGGTGGTTCCTTTTGGTCTTACCAATGCTCTAGTCACCTTCACATGTATGATGAACAATGTATTGCGCCCTTACCTAGATAAGTTTGTGATAGTATTTGTTGATGATATATTGGTCTATTCAAAGAATGAGGAAGAGCATGTAGAGCATCTGTTAACAATATTGAGATTGTTGAAAGAGAATAACTTGTATGTCAAGCTCAAAAAGTGTAGCTTCTTATAGCCTTTGATTAATTAATTGGGACATATTATTTCCAAGGAAGGGATAATAGTGGATCCAAAAAATATTAAGGCTATCATGGAGTGGCCAACTCCAAAGAATGTGAATGAGGTCAGATCATTCATGGTACTAGCAAGTTATTATAGAAGATTCATCAGGAACTTCTCCAAGTTTGGTTATCCTATTACGTATTTGTAGAGGAAAGGAAAGAAGTTTGAATGGAATGTTGAGTGTGCAGCCAAATTTGATGAGTTGAAGCAATTTATTACCAATGATCTAGTTTTTAGGATTGCAGATCCCGATAAATACTATGATTTGTACAAATGCTTGCAAGGAGGGACTTGGTGGAGTCCTGATGTATGAAGAGTAGGTGGTTTTATATGAATCACAACATTTAATTGAGCATGAGAAAAATTATGTGACTCATGATATTGAGTTGGAAACTATCATTCATGCATTAAATATGTGGAAACATTATCTCCTTGGTAGGAATTTCATTTTGATGAACGATCATAATGGATTGAGGTACTTTTTTGACCAACCCAGTTTAAACGCAAGGCAAGCTAGATGGTTGGCTACTCTCAGTGAGTTTGACTATGAAATCAAGTACATCAAAGACAAATAGAACCGAGTTATGGATGCACTTAGTAGGAGAGTGCAAGTGAATCATATTCTAGTTGTGAGCTCTTGTGGGACATATTTGAAAGAGCAGACCTTGCGTGCAGGGCAACATGATGAGAGGTACTAGCAGCTAAAGCAGAGATTATGGCAGCAAGGTGAGGGTGATAAGAATGAGGAGCATCACCTCACAACAAACATATTGGTTAGATTCAGGAGCAGGATCTATGTGCCCGGTAGTAGTGAATTGAAGAAGTTTATTTTGTGACAGTTTAATGTCAAGCCATATTCAAGCCATCAAGGATACCAGAAGACTTTAAAAACTATTAATAAGTTATATTATTGGCCTAGTTTGAAGAAAGAGGTGGTCAAGTTTGTTGCTAAGTGCTTGGAATGTCAATAGGTGAAAGCTGAATGCAAGCATCCAGTTGGTTTGTTGCATCCTAATATGATTCCATAATGGAAATGAGAGGTCATTTCCATGGATTTCATTACAATATTTCTGAGGACATCAAAGAAACATGACAGGTTGAGAAAGGTAACTCACTTCATAGCAGTAAAGTCTACTAATTCAGCTAGTTTTGAAGTGGATCAAATATTCATTAAGGAGATAGTGAGGTTTCATGGAGTTCTCGAGAGGATTATATCAGATAGAGATGCCAAGTTCACTTCCAAGTTTTGGAAGGAATTGTTTGCAGGCTTGGGGACAGAGCTAGCCTTCTGTATAACTTATCATTCGTAGATAAATGGGCAGACAAAGAGGATTAACAAGATCCTTGAGGATCTATTGAGTGTGTGTGTCATGCATCAACAGAGGAAGTGGAAGGAGTATCTTCCACTAGTGGAGTTTGCTTATAATATTGGGTATCAGGAATCCTTGAAGATGATTCCATTTGAGGCTCTCTATGGGAGGAGTTGTAATACTCCTATCAGCAGCAGTGATCCACTGAGCAGTGTGTTGATTGGACCTGATATGTTGAGAGAGATGGAGCAAGAGATGCAGGCTATAAAAAAGAATTTGAAATTTACTTAGGATATGTAGAAGATATATGCGAATCAACTTAGAGTATTCAAGGAGTTTCATGTTTGAGAGCTTGTGTACTTGCATATTAGGCCCAAGAAGATCTTCCTGGATATTAGATCATGTGCCAAGTCGGCACCTCATTATTGCGGACCCTTTGAAATCCTTAAAAGGATCAGACCAGTGGTATATAGGCTTGCTTTGCCTCCATAAGTGAAAATCCATGATGTTTTTCATGTTTCTCTGCTTAAAATATATGTGCGAGTTGTTAATCATGTGATTAATTGGTCTGCATTGCAAGTGGAACCACAGGGAAAGTTCAACACAGAGCCTCAATGCATTTTACAACGGAAGAAGCTCATGCTTTGAAATCGAGAAATAGAGCAATTTAAAGTGCAATGGAAGCACTTTGGGTCCGAGGAAGCTACATGGAACATGGTTGATCAGATGCAGGCATTATATCCTTCTTTATTTGATGGTTGAAGCAAATGTGCTTATGTGTGTGTGTGCATGCGCGTGTGTGTGTGTTTCATTATAAATATTGTATCGAGCTGTGTTTATAAAACTCCAATAAGCAATATGTTTTTCATGTTTTCAACAATTTTTTCTTGTCATAAGAGTCAAAGAACATCGAGGACGATGTTTCCTCAAGGGGGAGGGGTTTGTAACAAGTTTGGGTTAAATTTCCGTGTAAATAAATAATGTATGGACATTATAAAAGCAACAATAAAACCAAGGTCATGGGACACGTATTCCAAGTTGAATGAGGGGAAAAACATTACATTGGGATCCACTTATGGATAATTATTTATTGACTATGGACATTGGCATTGGAAAGAGGCAAAAGGAAATAAATGGCAATTACTTATTATAGGCCAACAAGGACATGAGACAAAAATGCAAAATAAATAAAGGAAAATGAAAGAATTTCCACTTCAGCAAGTGGGGAAGAGGAAGAGACAAGAAAGGATAAAAATAGTAAAAAAATATGCATACAAAGAAAAATGAAGAAAAAGAAAAAGAAAAGAAAAGAAAATGGAGAGAACATTCTAGCATTATTTTTGGAAATGAAAGGAAAAAAGTGAGGAGAGAAACTAGAGCACTTGGAGCACAAGGAAGACAAGCAAGATACTAGCAAGGAGAGCAAGGAGCAGAAGAGGAATTTGTGTGGAAGAAAAGAATAATGTATGGACAACAACAAGCAAGGGAAGAAAATAACTGAATATTTTGCAAGTAACCGTGTGCATATTTGATTATCTTGTTGGGATTTGAATGCAAAGTTCATGCATTGTTTGCTGGTTATTTTTGTTGTCATTGGCATGGAGATTTTTCTGGATTGACAGTCATGTGCATCCTTGCATTACGCCACTTCATGGAAATCCACGATGCAGTGGGTTCCATTTTTTGGTTGAGCTTTGGATGCCAATAGATTTTGGATCCTGGTTGAGGTGGTCTTAGGAAAATACTAAGGGTTAAGGGTGGAGATGGTTTTCTCTGGGAAGCTCTTGACAAGTGGGTGGAGACAGGAAAATTTCTCTAGGTATGGTGAAGAAATTATGAGGCATCCTAGCTTGTATTAGTTTTAGTGATTTTTGGACTTTGTATTAGATAGAGATGCTAGGTTCACTTCCAAGTTTTGGAAGGAATTATTTGCAGGCTTGGGGATTGAGCTATCCTTCTGTACAACTTATCAGTCATAAACAGATGGGAAGACAGAGAGGATTAACAAGATCCTTGAGGATATGTTGATGATGTGTGTAATGCATCAACAAAGGAAGTGAGAGAAGTATCTTCCACTGGTGGAGTTTTCTTATAATAATGGGTATCAGGAGTCCTTGAAGACGAGTCCATTTGAGGCCCTCTATGGGAGGAGTTGTAATACTCCTATCAGCTGGAGTCATACAGTGAGTAGGGTGATGATTAGACCTGATATGTTGGGAGAGGTGGAGCAAGAGATGCAGGTTATCAAAAATAATTTGAAATCAACTCAGGATATGTAGAAGAGATGTGTGAATCATCATAGAGTATTCAAGGTTTTTCAAGTTGGAGAGCATGTGTACTTGTGTATCAAGCCCAAGAAGAGCTCCTTGAATATTGGATCATATGCCAATATGTCACCTCGTTATTGTGGACCCTTTGAAATCCTTGAAAGGATTGGACCAATGGCATATAGGCTTGCTTTGCTTCCATTAGTGAAAATCCATGATGTTTTTCATGTTTCTCTGCTTAAAATATATGTGTGAGATGTTGATCATGTGATTGATTGGTCTGTATTGTAGGTGGAACCAACGGGAGAGTTACAACTACAGCCTCAATGCATTTTACAATAGAAAAAGTTCATGCTCCAGAATCTAGCGATACGGCAAATTAAAGTGCAATGGAAGCACTTTGGGCCTGAGGAAGCTACACATGAGATGGTTGATCAATATATATATATATATATATATATATATAGATATATATTGAGTTGTGTTTATAAAGCTCCAATAAGCAATATGTTTTTCATGTTTTCAGTAGTTTTGTCTTGTTATAAGAGTCATAGAACACCAAGGACGGTGTTTCCCTAATGGGGAGGGGTTTGCAACAACCTTAGGTTAAATTTATATGTAAATAAATAATGTATGGACATTTTAAAAGCAAGAATAAAACCAAGCTTTGGGACACACATTCCATGTTGAATGAGGGGAAAAACATTACATTGGGATCCATTTGTAGATAATTATTTATTGACTATGGAAATTGGCATTGGAAAGAGGCAAAAGACAATAAATGGAAATTAATTATTATAGGTCAGCAAGGACACGAGACAAAAATGAAAAAGAAATAAACAAAAATGAAAGAAATTCCACTTCAACAAGTGGGGAAGAGGAAGAGACAAGAAAGGATAAAAATAGTAAAAAAATATGCATACAAAGGGAAATGAAGAAAAAGAAAAAGAAAAGAAAAGAAATTTGAAGAGAACATTATAGTATTCTTTTGGGAAAAGAAAGGGAAAAGAGATGAGAGAAACTAGAGCACTTAGAGCACAAGGAAGAAAAGCAAGAGACAAGCAAGAGGCAAGCAAAGAGAGCAAGGATCAGAAGAAGAATTTGTGTGGCAGCCACGAAGAAGATTTAGACAACAATAAGCAAGGGCAGAAAAATAGTTGAATATTTTGCAAGAAACCATGTGCATATTTGATTATCTTGTTGGGATTTGAATGCACGGTTCATGCATTATTTGCTAGTCTTTTTCTATCATTGGCATGGAGATTTTTTTGGATTGATAGTCATGTACATCCTTGCCTTATGCCACTTCCTCGATGGCCATGATGTAGTGGGTTCCCTGTTTTGGTTGAGATTTGGGTGCCAACAGATTTTAGATATTGATTGAGGTGGTCTCAGGAAAATCCCAAGGGTTAAGGGTGGAGATGCATTTCTCCGAGAAGCTCTTGACAAGTGGGTGGAGATAGGAAAATTCCTCCGGGTATGGTGAAGAAATTACGAGGCATCCTAACTTGTATTGGTTTTGGTGATTTCTAGACCTGGTATTAGGTGAAATCACTATGGCTTGAGAGTGGAGATGGTTTCTTTTGGATTCCCTGTTTGTTTATGTTTTGGTTTATCCTATGTAATCCCAGATTTAGGCTTGGAATATGGCACAAGGGTGATTGCGCTGGAAGAAATATTTGTTTCAGGTCAATCTATGGTCGGGTGGTGCGTGGAAGTCCCTGATTTGGTTGGAACTATGCATATGTTATCATGTATTATTCTTTTATGAGATCAATGAGCATAAGTTTTGGTTTAACGTGTTGATTATGTGGTTGGTTTTTCATGGCTCCATTACTATTTAAATGCTTGTTACATGCAGATAATATTTCTTATTATATGAAATGATCCTGTTATTAATGTTTCTCATGATTGATGGGCTCTTGGATGTTTTATATCGATGTATGAGCTAATGTGTGTTTTATGCAACTAGTATGAGAGGGTACAGGGTATGTGGCTACACTCTTAGAGTTGGGAAATCTCAGCTTTAGCCGCACTAAGAATGGGCTATCTGTGCAGTTGGAGGCCTCTGTCTATGCTAACAAGCCGACATGTATGTGGATAGGAAGTAAATCTAGGTTGAACTCAAGGAAATGATCACCAGGAGAAGTTGAACTAGTAGCAATGTGATCATGTGTCTCTGGGTGGTTGCAGTAATTTTTGGAAAAGTGGACCCCATTTCCATAACTGAATCTTAGAATTTTAGTTATGTATAGTAACTATTTGCTCATGTTTACCCTGGTAAGTTTGAAAAGTGGGTAAATGTGGGCTGGGGTGTTACAGTCCAATATGCACAGGGGCAGTTCATTTTAGACCATTTTGAAATATATTCTTGAATATAATCATTGGATTAATTTGGCAACCTCATTTTTCTTGCATTTGAGAGAAAATTTCCTTGAATAAATTATTCAATTATAGTTTTTTTCTTTTTTTTCAAAGAAACATATATGATAGTTTTTATTAAAAAATAAAGACGAGATCCAACACTAAACCGTTACATTTCTTCAAAATTACCAATATTCCTTGCAGGTTTGAGATTGAGCATGGAGGTTCAATCTAATCCCTCAAGTGATTACCCCATTTTACAAAAAATTTAGTGTTATCCCAACAAAAAAAAATTCCAAAATACTCCTAAGATCCAAATACATTTACATTCAAATTTTCACTACTTTTTTATTAAATTTTCACTGGCTTCTAGTTTTCCTTTACGAAATTTTTTTTTCCCTTCTTTTCCACTGAATCCAACCCACTTTTTTTGTTGTGTCCGATGGATCACCCTTCAATGAGTGAGCATCATTATCTTCAGTTTCTTCCATATCTACCTGATATGCGCAAGAATTTGTTTTGGTAGCTTTTTTCCTTGAAGATTCAGAGGGGGATTTTGATTTCTCTAGAGTATGTTGTGTTTGCACTATTGTTGAATCTAGAGGGTCCTCATACACTTCTTCCCAACTGGTTTTTGTTTCCTTCAATGAATCATCTTTAACAATAACTTCTTCTTGTTTTACATTTTCTTCTTTCTTACCCTAGGTCTCTTCTTCTTTGTATACCATATAATGTTCAATCTGAGCTCCTTCCTACCATTTGGGCCTTTGGTTATTTTTTTGGACTCCGTTATTCTGCAAACGCTTTGGGAAATTTCATTCAATTGTAGTTAAAAATGGAAATTGTTTTTTTTTTTGTTATTCTTGGGAAATATCACTGAACAAAAATTCAAATTCAAGAAAACAAAATACATTGAAATGCAAAGCACAAGGATTCAAAACTTACCATTGTTTTTGTTTGTTTGTTCTAGTTGACCGTTTCTAAGGAACAATGCCTATTGATTATTATTTTGATGACAAAATGTCACAATGGCAACAACATATCTAACTGGGTAGGCTACTTAAAATGTAGTTAATGCATCTATTTTTGTGTTTAACAAGAGCTTAATGTTTGAGCAAGTTTTGCAATTTTCCCAATTGTTATGCTTGTGCCTAAAAAGTTAAAATATTATACATCTTCTCATCCAAATGAGGTATGTGTTGAAATTCAAAGCTTCTAATATAATCCCTCATTTAATATGTTTAGTAAGGAACACATTCTAGAATTACAACATTTGCAACATTTACTATTATAGTCACATGCCCATGTTTGTGAATGAGATTTTCATAGATGAGCTTCTTTTTTGATGAGGGAGTTAATGCTTTTGTTGTAGCTTGGACCAAATAGGACTAACATGTCACCTTGAAGACTTTGTCTAGTTTGTGTATGCTTAGTTGCACAATAGAACATGGTGTTTCAAGGGATTGTGAGTTGGAATAAAGGATAGTTCTACTTTTAGAACATTATGCCAGAATTTTGGTTACTATGCTTGCATTCTATATTTTAAGGATCATAAATCATTTGTTGTTTCTATAGTTTTTTTTGGTGCAAAAAAAATGAAAAAGAGATGAAGTTATCAGCTGATAATTAGATCATAAGTATATTACTTGTCAAGGGTTGTTGTTTTTTCAATTGTTCTATTTATTACTTCATGTTATAAAGGAGCATTGACTAGTATGCTAGCAAAAACAAAACTAGTTCAAGTTACACATATATATTGATTTACACATAATGAATTGGAAGCATTAGAGGGAAAAAAAAAACACATCTAGTAAATTTGGAAAACAACTTTTATTTCCATTATTTTTTTGTAAACTATTACTTTGTATTATCAAAAAATCAAGGTTACATTGTTGTAATAGCTAGCCATTATAGGAATTTTCTATTCCTCATATGAACTCCCATGGATTCCAAATACCAACACTTCTTTATAGACTCCATGGCCCCAAAACTCAAAATTACAACTAAATCTGGATAACAACATAGAATACTAAAGCCCATTTTATTGGGCTTACAAAAAATAAACCAAACACACATAACAAAAAAAACAAAAGAACTAATAGATAGAATGAGTAATTTGGATTCAGAAGACGAGATAGTAGTTTGAGCCCTGACACTTGATCTTGAAGGCTCATCATTATTAGATTCACAATGCAAGTGTCCCTATACATGGGCAAGCATTGCATCAAATTTATCCAAGGTGAATTGTTGGTTTCTCGTCATTCTCTTAATGTCTTCCAAGGTGGAAAATGTTGAGAAATTGGGAGGCTTGCAACTTAATTTAGATTTCTCTTTCTTTGATAACTGTTTGTGAAAATTTCTGGCTTCTTATTTTTATTTATTATGTTTCTTTCATCAAAAAATTACCAAAAATATAAACATGAAGATCACAAGAAGTCAACGAACACAAGATATAGGCTCCAAGCCGAGGTAAAACCCCTCCAAGCGAAAAAACCCAAAAAAATTCTCTTCTTATAGAATCAGATCAAAGTGAGATATCCAAGGCTCATGGCCCTTCTAGATTCCAAGACTAACCCTTCTCATTCATAGTGAATTAATCAACAACAAGAGACCAACAACATATTCATCATAAAAAAAAATCTTCAACAAGAGATACATCAAGGCAGAACTTTTGTAACGCCGTCCTCCGATATCTACCCAAGTAAGTAGCTAACCGGGGTAAAAATGTGACGAGAGGCTACTATGATCTTATTGAACCTCCCAAGTCACCTTAAGGAAGTGGAACCGACACCACACAACTACACATACCTTTTGCACCTACTACAAGACACCCAAGAGCCATCCCAACCTTCCAAGAGGCTAGCCCCTTAATCACACTGACCTTTTCATGCATCAATCCCATAGTCACTCTCTTGACATAGGCAAGAGTGTGACTAGAAGCCTCCAGATGCACACACAACATGGGTATGCTTGTGACTGGGGACATTTCCCAGTAGTTCTAAGTCTGTGACCTCGATTTTTGTGCCACTTTTTCAGGACTAGAGCCCAAGTCACTGTCCAGAATCTCACAACACTTTCAGAACTGAAAAATAACAACAAAATAATGATACAAATGCAATTACTTGAACCTGGAGTTAACTGGACTCATACTAGCCATGAAAGGCATTTCATCAAACATGTCACAAACATGTAATCTACAGTTTTAAACAACAAATCTGAGCATAGGGGTCTCATACTTATCTGAGAATTGCTAAGAAGCATTGTTGCCTTATATTATTAGCTGTGTTATCATCTATTAGGTCATAGATACATTGTTCATTTATTTACAAATCAAAACATGATGAGATCCATATATCATTACTATCATAATACATGCTTATAACCATCATAATAACAACAAAAATATCAAGGATACATCAACCATAGAGTCCAAATATAAACCAATATATTTACACATAAATTACCAAGGAAAGAACCTCTTATTAATGAATGAAAAATCCAACTCGGTATGGGACTACCACGTTCCACCCGACCATAGATTGGCCGAGCCAAATCTCTCTTCAACCAATCACCCCCATGCCATATTCCAAGCATGAATGTGGGGCTCAAACCAAAAGAACAAACTTGGGTTTCCAGAGGCTAAACCACCTCACCCTCATCAATAGAAATCAGGCTTTACCACAATACACACCAGGTCATTGGGGCAAAACAATAAACATGTAATAAAAGGATTTACCATGATCTCCACCAGATCACTAGACCAAAAAAAGCATGGATGCCAACATATTTACCCACCTAGACCATGAGGAATGTTCCTGTATCCTAGTCTCTAGGCTTTACCGCAATCCACATCAGATCATCAGGCCCTAACCAAGACTCCACTCTCCAGGCTTTACCGTATATCTCATCTTGGGATTCCTAGGCCTGATGGAGAGCACCCACCTCTAGGCTTTACCGTATATCTTGCCATTTACCGATCGAGGATTCCTAGGCCCACCAAGACAACACAAAATCCAGCTTTACTGCAACCCATAGTCTGGTTCAGGGGTTAATATGCCATGTTTTATTTCATTCGGAGATCCACCTCACTTAGCTTCTAATCCATCCATCTATCCAGCACAACCAAAACACGAGACCCCATCACATCATGGCTATTCGGAAATGTCAAGGCTAGGGTGAAAACACTATCACACCTGGAAAAACCCATGCCTATGACAAAAATAGAACCAAAAACACACATGGAACAACGTGCATGCCAAATCTAGCAAGGAATCTGCACATGTAAATCGATACCTGCAAAGAATCTCATTGTAGCTGCTTGATCCTGCTCTTCCTTACTTAATCTTTGCTTCCTCTTGCCTTCTTTTCCTTTCTTGATCCAATGTTGAATGCTCCAATAAAACTCTAAGTGTCCAAGAGTGAGAGAGAGAGAGCTCCAAAACTGAACTAACAAAAGGTACCAACTAATCCTTAGAAACATTTTTATCAATGAGGCCTCTATTTTCTTCATTTCCATTATTTTTCCTCCTCACATGCAACCTGTGACCTTTCACCTTCCTTTTATCCTAATTTCCATTATTTTCATAAATAAATTGCCAACTAATGCCACTAGGCATTTCCAAAGCCTTAGCCATTGCCTTTGCTAATTTCCTTAGTGTTGAGATTGCAACAAGATGATGAAGCTTAGTGAAAATAATCGCCTTCACTAAGTGGGCCCGCAGGCTATTTTTGGCGCAAGTCTATTTTTAGACATGTCGATCATATTCTATGAGTTGTAGGATGCTATTTGTGGATGGTTGGTTAAGTTGAAAAAATAGATGGACTTCTATTTTTAGACATATTGGGCATAATCTATTTTTAGATTGCCAGTCTAAAAATAGATATGTCGAATATTATTAACTCTTAATAATATTTAGACTATAAACATTATCTTATTCTCTTGGAGCACTTCAGTTAAGTGCACAGATGTGGCACAGGAGCTGACAGAAGGAATTACACTATTCCTGAGGGTTAAGTGGAGCTATTGCATGGAGACTTTAGTTAGAACTCATGTGACAGAGTTTGGTGGAGTTATTGAGGTAGTTGGTGGAGTTGTGTCCAGTTTAACTTAGTTAAACATAATTGAGCTAGTTTTATCTAGTATAATTGATTGATACACTAGTGAGTGTGGTGTGAATTAATTATTAATTAATTCACTAATTATTAACTCATAATCAACTGAAGAATACATCAGTTAACTACAATGCATGGACAATTTCAGTGGAGATCAGTGGAGAGGTAGGTGAAAGAGTAGGTTGACTATCAGTTGTGACTATAGTGTTGCATGATTTGCAACACCCAGTGATTGGAGATGCCAATGAGGATTGCGTGAGCAAGGATGGACCTATTCGAGTTCATTCAGAGCCAATATTCAGCAGGGATTACGCAGTAGAGGCAGGCTAGCAGGTGGCGAAGATCGATGCATGTATTTGCTAGATTGGGCCTGATTAGTGTGTAGCGATTGTATTGTACTGAGAGCTTGACATGATCAGATTTGTATGAGGATTGTTACATGATCTCTATGACATATATTATATACATATAGTTGGGGTTTTTAGCTTCAGGCTTTCCCGTTAAAACACTGTGTTCATATGTGTGAATTTTTATGGTTTCAATGTGTGCATGCAATTGATTTAATTTCCGCAAGTAATGATCAATAGTAGAAGAGATTCTGTATTATGCATGAAGTCAAATAATGTGTGATAAGGAGAATCTTGGATGTATAACGCATTAGTTATATAATTTCTACACTTAGCCATAATAAACCAAATGAACACCCACACTAGGAAGTTTTCCCCAACATTCAACTTAGAATAATTGTTCCATAACCGTGGTTATTATTTTGTGTTTATTTACTTTTATTACATGAAATTTTCACCAGGGTTGTTATAGAATCCTCTCCCTTGGGGGACACCATCCTCGGTGTTCAACCACACCTATACCTCAGCAAAACCACTGAAAATAAAATATACTACCCATGGAGCTTTATAACATAGCCCGATGCAGTATTTACAATGATCACCTTACTGAGAAGCAAACCAACATGAAAACTATAATGAAATGACACCCATACCGCTTATTGGAGCTTTATAACATAGCTCATGGCAGTATTTACATCCACATACATATGTACATATACCAAAACATCACAGCAAAACATATGCCAAACATATACCAAAACAATTTTCCTCAACTGACAAAAAATGAAGGATACATAGCCCGCATATGATCCACCAGCTCCAATGTAGCTTCATTGGGTCCAAAGTGCTTCCACTACACTTTAACTTGCTTGATTTCTCGGTTCTGGAGTATGATCACCTTTCTTTGCAATATATAATGAGGTTCCGGCTGGAATTCTCCATCTAGCTCCACCTGAAATACATACCATTCAATCACAAGATCAACATATTTAACATACTTCTTAAGCATTGAAACATGAAAAACATCATGGAATTTCACTGTCAGAGGCAGTGCAAGTCGATAGGCTACTGGCTCAATCCTCTCAAGAATCTTTAAAGGTCCACAATACCGAGGTGCCACCTTGGCACATGATCTAATACACAAGGAGCTCTTATTTGGTTTGATGTGCAAGTAGACCTATCCCCCAACTTGAAACTCCTTAAACAACCTATTATGATATGTATAGATTTTATGCCTATTCCGTGTTGCCTTTAGATTCTTCTTGATTACCTGCATTTCATGTTCCATTTTTTCTTGCGTATTCGGTCCAATCAACACCCTATTAAATGGATTACTCTAGCTGATGGGAGTATTGCAACTCCACCCATACAATCCCTCAAACATAATCATCTTCAAATATTTCTAATATCCCTAGATCCAATAGGACCCAGAAGTACAAGTGGCCTTGAAAATAGCTAAAAAATCTAAGTTTTCATATGGAAGTGAAACTAGGACCAGATCATAGTTCTTGTCACCTTGATTCCAACAATGGAAACAACACTAAAATCTGAGTCCGTATGGTCAAGTTATAGCTAGTCAAAGTTTTGGTTAAGTTTGGTTAAGTGGCAAGCTTGAGGCAACAAATTGGCAGAGACCCGATGCATGAAATCTGACCACTAGAAATCGATGAATTTTTCGAATTTTTAAAATGCCTAATGACCCTTATTTTCGGCAAAATTAAAAATGGCTATATAGTTATAAAAAAATAAAAAATATTAAAAAAATTGGGGTGGGCCGGACCCGCCCACCCCACCTATCAACATTATGTTATATATATTAAAAAACCAAAATGGTTCAGTGGGTCGCCACCCCCGCTGAACCCCATGCCACATTATATATATTAATATATGTTCAGTGAGGCGGACCTGCCACCCCTCCATTATATGCCATTTTTCATATATTCCGAGGGCAGTGGGGCTCGAACCCGCCCTACCAACTTGGCTAGCCCGCCTCCCGGGCGCCCTCACTAAAAAAAAGAAAAAGAAAATAAAAAGAAAAAGAAAAACCTACGTCATATTCCAATTCCTAACGACGGTTCAACCAACACATAACCACACACCATATATACCGAAACGGTTCTGTGGGCGTTTGACCCCAGAACCACCTCCAACCTTAACTTGGCATATTACCAATAGGCCAAATGCCCTACATTGTAAATTTCATCCTTCAAATTACTTAAATCATTTCAAATTCATTCGACCGAGTAGTGGAGACGGAGGGCGGACGATGGAACCTTGCCCAGGAGCTGGATTGGAACCATGAGTGAGGAGAATATCTTTATGCCAAAATGATTCCCTTGGAGTGTTAGAGGTGCTGGTGTCATAATTGGGCAAGTTTATAGTCGTTTTTTCATGTTTTTGCACCAGGAATTTAGTGTTTGTTTCTCTAGTTGAGCTCTCCATTTTTAGGCCATCATCCAAATTTTAGGTATAAGGGTCATTTTTGTAAAGTTTCTTGTATTTGATTTATTTGATGCCACTTAATAAAATAAGGCCTCCCCACTGTTGAGTAGGGCCTAGAGACATGGCCCAAATTGGGTGAACTCTATAATCAAATTGTTGATTTCTTATGTTTTTTTTCCGCTTCTTTTCATGTGGTTTAATTTACCTGGTTAACATGCTATGTTATATGTAATTCTAAATGCATATTTAAAGCAAAAGATCTTGGATCAAGTTTGGTATCAGAGTAGGTTTTCTTGGTGCGAGTTGCATGAGTATATGCCAACCAGGGAAAATATCCAAAAAGGTGAAGGAAAACTCAAGTCCTTTGATCCCGAAGCGAGCCATGCACCATGGACATGGCAGATGATGATGCATGAGACGAAGAAGAGCGAAATTTCCCAAGATCTTCTTCAACATGGCAAACAAAGTTGACAAGTTGTTTGCATAATATGAGAAGACAATCAAGCATGAGAAGAAAGAGCATGAAGACCATGCATTGGTACACCATGAAGGTGGAGGAGGAGAACCTCCTCCCTCTCCATCCACTAGTGAAAATTCTTCTTCTTCCTCCTCTTCTCATTATTCTAACATGAATCATAGGAATGCATCTAAAATACCCTTTTTGAAGTTGGATATCAAGTTTGATTTACTTGTTGCACCGAGAGGCGCATCTACAGCCCAATATGACCCCGATGTCAGGTATGTCACGTCCTCATACAAAATGTCGGCTTAAGTTTTAAATTAAAAAAAATAAAAAATAAAAATCGCATTGTACTAGAACATATATCAATTTCTAATACAATTATATATTATTTATATAATTTGAATGGATATTAAATTATATACGTGAATTTGAATGGATCATAAATTTACCTTTAACAAAAAAAATTACCACATTGAATTTCCAAATTAAGTAAAATTTTAAACATATTTACTCTTTACTAAAGTCAATACCATTTTCTAAATCAAAAGAAAAGAGTTAATTCAACACAAACAATCAAAATCCAAAATCTTTTAATATTTCTTTTAATTAAATATTTATAAAATGAATTTATACTTACTCTAGAGCTATGGTAAATAAATAAAAAAATATATAAACTAGATGTATGGTAAATAAATAAAAATTCTTTTTATATTTATTCCATAAACCTTTTTATATTTAAAAAAAAATTAAAAAGAGGTTTTATTTAGATGAAGCCTATGGGAAGAATACCATGGGAAAAATTAATATTGATACCATGGGCCAAATACCATGGGTAAATAAATAAATATAAAAGAGGTATAAAAAAGTATGATAAATAAATAAATAAATATAAAATATATATAAAGAGGTATGGTAAATAAATAAATATAAATGAGGCATAAAGAGGTAAGGTAAATAAATAACAATATATCAAATAGGATTATAAATAAAAATGTAATTATATAACAAGCCTATGGGCCAAATACCATAGTAAAGAAAAGGGGTATGGTAAATAAATAAAAATATAAATAAACTAGAGGTATGTTAAGTAAATAAAACCTCTTTTCATACTTACTCCATAATCTGCTTTATATTTACAAATATTTATGTTCATTAGTTTACATAACTAAGAAGAAAGAGAGAGAGAGAGTTATAAGGCAGAGATGGAGAGAGAGTGTGTATGTTTAGGGGTGAGATAAAGAGACAAAGTAAGATGTATGGAAAGAAGGGGGAGAGAAGAAGTGAGAAGGAGAGAGGGAGGGATATAGTAATGTAGTTGGAGAGAGAGAGGGGTGGAAAGAGAAAGAGAAATAAAGGGATGGGGTAAGAGAGAGGATTAGAGAGAGAGAGAGAGAGAGAGAGATGGGGGAAGAGAGAGGATTGGAGGGAAAAGAGAGAGAGAGAGGTGGGAGAGAAAGGGAGAGAGAGGAAGGATGAGAGAGAGGAGGAGAGTGATGGGGGAAGAGAGAGTATTGGAGAGAGAGAGAGAGAGAGAGAGAGATCAGGGAAGAGAAAGGGATTTAGGGGAGAGAGAGAGAGGAAGGACGAGAGAGAGGACTTGAGAGAGAGGAGGAGAGAGGGATTGATAAGAGAGATGGAGTTGGAGGGGGAGAGATGTAGGAAATAAGAAATATAGAGAGTGAGAAGTGGAGAGAGAGAAGGAGTGACAAGGGAGAGACAGAGAGAGAGCGTGTATGTTTGGGGCTGAGATAAAGAGACAAATAAGAAGAGATGGAGATAAGGGGGGAGAAGGAGATATAGGGAGAGAGGGAGGGATATAGTAACATAGTTGGTGGGTGAAGAGAGAGAGAGAGAGGGAGAGAGAGATGGGAGAGAAAGGGAAAGAGAGGAAGGAAGATAGAGGATGTGAGAGAGTGGAGAGAGGGAGGGAAAGAGAGATGGACTTGGAGGGGGAGGAGGAGAGAGGTAAGAAGAAATAAATAGAGAGAGAAAGGTGGAGAGAGAGAGAGAGAGAGAGAGAGAGAGAGAGAGAGAGAGAGAGAGAAAGTGATAAGGAAGATGGAGAGAGAGGGAGAGAGGGGGAAGATAGAGATATAGATGGAAGGTGAAAAGAGGGAAGAAGAGAGAGATGGGGAGAGGAGGGGATTGACAAAGATATTGATATATGTGTGTGTTTAGGAGGGTGAGATAGAGAGACAAAAAATAAGAGATGGAGGGGGATATAGATATGGATGGAGGGTGGAGAGAGGGAAGAATATTTCTCACACTAGATGGATTGATATAAGTGGAGATGGTGATTTATAATCCTATTTGATTATTTTCACTATATGCATCGATTTTAGTGTATATATTTATTTCTAATGATATTTGATTACTTGCATTGATTTCAGTGTATGTGGTGATTTCTAATACAATTTGATTGCTTGCACTCAATTTTTTTGATTTCAATTTAGATGTCAATTTATAATTATATTTGATTACTTGCACTAGATGAATTGGTTTCAATGTAGATGATTTCTAATCCTATTTGATTGTTTGCACTAAATGCATTGATTTCAGTGTAGATGGCGATTTCTAATCCTATTTGATTGTTTGCACTAAATGCATTGATTTCAGTGTAGATGTTGGTTTCTAGAGAGAGAGAGAGAGAGAGAGAGAGAGAGTGATAAGGAAGATGGAGAGAGAGGGAGAGAGAACAAAAGGAGGAAAGAGAGATATTAATGGGGGAGAGGGAGAGAAGGGGAAGATAGAGATATAGATGGAAGGTGAAGAGAGGGAAGAAGAGAGAGATGGGGAGAGGGGGTGATTGAAAAAGAGATTGATATATATGGTGTATGAGAGCGCGTGTGTTTAGGGGGGTGAGATAGAGAGACAAAAAAGAATAGATGGAGGGGGATATAGATATGGATGGAGGGTGGAGAGAGGGAGGAATATATCTCACACTAGATGGATTGATATAAGTGAAGATGGAGATTTCTAATCCTATTTGATTATTTGCACTAGATGCATCGATTTTAGTGTAGATATTTATTTCTAATGATATTTGATTACTTGCACTAGATGCATTGATTTCGGTGTAGGTGGTGATTTCTAATACAATTTGATTGCTTGCACTGAATGTGTTGATTTCAATGTAGATGTCAATTTATAATTATATTTGATTACTTGCATTGGATGACTTAATTTCAATGTAGATGATTTCTAATCCTATTTGATTGTTTGCACTAAATTCATTGATTTCAGTGTAGATGGCGATTTCTAATCCTATTTGATTTCTTTGAGTAAATGCATTGATTTCAGTGTAGATGTTGGTTCCTAGAGAGAGAGAGTGAATGATAAGGAAGATGGACAAAGAGAGAGAGAGAGGACAAAAGGAGGAAAGAGAGATATTAGTGGGGGAGAGGGAGAGAAGGGGAAGAGAGGGAAGAAGAGAGAGATGGGGAGAGAGGGTGATCGACAAAGAGAATGATATATATGGAGTGCGAGAGCGTGTGTGTTTAGGGGGTGAGATAGAGACAAAAAAAAAGAGATGGATGGGGATATAGATATGGATGGAGGGTGGAGAGAGGGAAGAATATTTCTTGCACTAGATGGATTGATTTAAGTGGAGATGGTGATTTATAATCCTATTTGATTATTTGCACTAGATGCATCGATTTTAGTGTAGATATTTATTTCTAGTGATATATGATTACTTGCACTAGATGCATTGATTTCAGTGTAGGTGATGATTCCTAATACTATTTGATTGCTTGCACTAGATGTGTTGATTTCAATTTAGACGTCGATTTATAATTATATTTGATTTCTTGCACTAGATGCAATGATTTCAATATAGATTATTCCTAATACTATTTGATTGTTTGCGCTAAATGCATTGATTTCAATGTAGATGGTGATTTCTAATCCTATTCGATTGCTTTGAGTAAATGCATTGATTTCAGTGTAGATGTTGGTTTCTAATCTTATTTTATTGATTGCATTAGGTGCATTGATTTCAATGTAGAAGTTATTTTCTAATCTTATTTGATTGCTTGCATTAAATGCATTTATTTCAATGTATATGTTGATTTATGATTTGATGTAATTGGATATATGACGGTACATTAATATTAAAGTGATTGGATTAACAATATGCATTGATTTTAGTGTAAGCACAATTTTTTTTTAACAATGTAGATTGATTTTTGTGTTATAGTAATTTAAGCTATTAATATTGGAGAGAAAGAGAGACAAGGTATCATGTTTACTACAACAGATCGAGCTAAAGATTTAAATGGTTTACGATTTAAATTTTCTTTTTCATATAATCGATATGAAAAGATAACAAAACTAACAGGGGAGGAAATAAGAATAGTAGAAGAAAATAGTTTGAGATTGATTGTAACATGAGTACGTTCTTATTGTTCACATTTTCTATCTTTCAACACTATTATTGTCACTTTGCATTTAAAAAAATATTTCATCATTTTTCATCATTATAGTTATTAACAATAATTATCATCTCAACGAACTGAGGTAACTAAGAAAATTTAAAATTAAAATGACCAAGTTAATCTCAGAAATATTTAGCATATTTAAAATTATTATATTAATATTTGATATATTTACATATTACTGATAAAATTAATCATACCTTTGATAGATTTTCCTTGGCATCACACAACTGAAACCAGCCTAGATCCATCTTACATCTCAAAAATATACAAAAATTTTAATAATCTGAAAAATGTGACGTTGATGCCTCCGACTGGAACCAGCCTAGATCCATCTAACTTTGGATCTATCATGCGCCGAGAGGGATCAAATCTCTCGAGGTGCAAACCTTTCCTGAATTTTTGCACTCAAAAAATAGGTTTGCACCTCGAGAGATTTGATCCCTCTCGGCGCATGATAGATCTAGAGTTAGATGGATCTAGGCTGGTATTTAGTGGAGAATTTGAATCAGAAAAGGATAAGAAGGTCACAGCTGCGAAATTTGTAGGCAATGTATCAATTGACCTGGGATCAGATTCAGGTGATGAAATGAATATTGTATCTTTTGGGATTTCAGTAGATGGACCCATCGACTTGGGTTCTGATTCGGGCATTGATACAAAAATTTCAGCAGATGTTGTACCAAAGATGAAAAGGGCACCAAATGCGGCATGGCTCTAAGAACTCGAAGAAATTAGCCAAAGAATTCAGGCGGATAATGTTGAACTAAGTAGACTCCTACATGAAGTAGAGAAGGAGAAAAAAAGGTTGCAACATCAGTTACAAGCCAAGGAGGAGACCTTGGAAAAGTTGCAACATAACAAGCCTGAGGTAAAAATCGATTCTTCAATTTCATGTACTTTTTATGATGATGATTTCGCTTCTTTTGAGAGAAAGACTATAGGAATTGGAAAAAAATTGTTGAAGAAAATGGGGTATCATGGAAAAGGCCTCGACATTAATGGCCAAGACATTGTGAATCCCATCAAAGTGGAGGAAGTGCCTCGTTATACAGGACTTGGATATGTTAGGAAGGAAGTTGGGGAATGCTCCAAGGCAACCAGTGACCAACCAATGACAGATGGTGAAAGCACCTCATCACCTCATCATATTCCAGTGATAGTGAGGATTCCATGGGCACTTATCAAAGGCGCACCAGGAGAAAGCATTCCAAGATGATTCAGAAAGTTTGGAGGAGAAAGAATCATTGTGGTTACTGCAACAAGGATAAACACCAGAAAACTGCATGTTAGACACTCTAGGCCCAGAAATCAACTATGAACAAATTAACTGGTGAATATATTCAACAAGTGAATCCACCACAGGGAGATGACCCATTCACTTTGTTGAGTAAAAGATGGTTTTACTAGGTATAGTCACTTGTCATGGCCACAATTTGTAAACCATATGCTGCAAATAATTGTAAAGGTGATTATGTGTTTTCCATTGCCTATTAAAGCAACGATGATGTTTTGGGCCTTTTTGTTGATAGTTGGGATATTGGTTTATATTATAATGTAAACTTGACCAAAGAGTGTATGTTATAAACTATTGGCAAGTATGATATTGTTTGAATCATGTGTGGCTTTGTATGTGATTACAAAGAATGTACTAGATTGGAATGTAGTGCAAATGTTGAAAGTATGTCTTGATGAAGACACATGCAGTGTGTAGGATGTGTTCATGATTTTGGAGGACCAGAAGCTCCTCAATGGGGAGGAATGATTAAGGAGGATCCATAAGTACAAGTGGCCTTGAAAATAGCTCAAAAATCAAAGTTGTCAGATGGAAGCGAAACTAGGAGCAGATCGTAGTGCTCATCGCCTTCGTATGTTCAAGTTATAGCGGGTCAAAATTTTGGTCAAATTTGGCCAAGTGGCAGGCTTAAGGAGGCAACGAATTGGCAGAGACTCGACGCATGGAATCCGACCACCAGAAATCGATGAATTTTTCGAATAGTTAAAATTTCCAATGATCCTTATTTTTGGAAAAATAAAAAATCGCTATATAGTTATAAAAAACAAATAATAATAATAAAAAATAGGGGCGGACCGGGCTCGCAGACCCGCCCACCCCACCGGTCAACATTATGTTATATATATTAAAATCCCAAAATGGGTTGTCGGGTCGCCATCCCCACTGAACCCCATGCCACAATATATATATTAATATATGTTTGGTGGGTGGGCCGCTAAAGGTGGACCTGCCACCCCTCCATTATACGTCATATGTCATATATTTCGAGGGTGACGAGGCTCGAACCCACCCATGCAGCTCGGTTGGCCAACATCCTGGGAGCCCTCACAACAAAAAAACTATATTATATTCCAATTCGAAATGACGGTTGCAACAACACATAACCGCACACCATATATACCAAAGTGGTTTCATGGGGGTTCGACCCCGAAACCACCTCCAACCTTAACTTGGAACATTTCCAATAGGCTAAACGGCCTACATTGTAAATGTCGCCCACCAAATTACTGAAATGCTTTCAAATTCATTCGACCGGGTAGCGAAGACAGAGGGTGGACAACTGAACCTTTCCCAGGAGGTGGATTGGAAGCATGAGTGAGGAGAATATTTTGATGCCAAAATGATTCCCTTAGAGTGCCAGAGGTGCCGGTTTCAGAATTGGGAAAGTTTATAGTCATTTTTGCATGTTATCATGTCAGGAATCTAATGGTGATGTCCATTTCTCCAGATGAGCTCCCCATTTTCAAGCGATCATCTAGATTGGAGGTATAAGGGTCATTTTTGTAAAGTTGCTTGCATTTGATTTCTTTGATGTCACTTAATAAAATAAGGCCTCCCCACTATTGAGCAGGGCGCGAAGACATAGCCCACATTGGGTTAATTCCGTAATAAGATCGTTGTCTTTGATCTCATGATTTCTTATGTTTTTTTCCACTTATTTTCATGTGTTTTAAATTACCTGGTTAACATGGTATGTTACATGTAATTCTAAATGCATATTTTAAAAAAATATCTTAGATCACCCATTGTTGTAAGTGAACTCTACCAGTGGAAGATACTCTTCCCACTTTCGTTGTTGATGCATCACGTACATCCTAAACATGTCCTCCAATATCCCGTTGACCCTCTCTATCTGTCTATCTACCTGTGGATGATAAGTTCTATTGAAGGCCAAATCTGTGCCCAATCCTACAAACAAATCCTTCCAATACTTGGAAGTGAACTTTGCATCCCTGTTTGACACAATATTCTTTGGAACACCATGCAATCTGACCACATATTTAATGAACACCTATGCTGCATCACTAGATGAATATGTAACCTTCACTGGAATGAAGTGCATAACCTTTGTCAACATGTACACAACAACCATGATGGAATCATGCTGTCTAGATGTCCTAGGAAAACTTGTGACGAAATCCATGGAAATGACCTCCCATTTCCACTCTGGAATCATAATCGGGTGTAGCAGTCTACCTGGATGCCTACACTCTGCCTTCACCTACTGAAAATCCAACCATCTAGCTACAAACTTTGCCACATCCTTCTTTAGATTCGTCCAATGATAAAACTTTTTTATTGTTGTCAATGTCTTTTGGTATCGTGGGTGACCTAAATATGGTTTCACATGAAACTCCCTCAAGATCACCTTCTTGAGCTCACTGTTGTCTGGCACATATATCCTATCTCTAGACCTGACCAATCCATCTGTTGTAAGACAATAGTCCAAATTCTGTCCACATATACCTGCACCTGTACCTATACTTATACCACTAACTGTACCTATACCTATACATGTACTCTGCTATAACCTGTGCATAAGCTCTCTATACTTGTACTTGCCATCCTGCTGACTTGACTTTAATATTTCATCATGTAAGTCTGTCACATAGGAGCTCATAACTACTATATGACTCACCTATATCCGTCTGTTAAAAGCATCTGCAACCTTGTTCTCTTTTCCCTTGATGTACTTGATCTCGAAGTCAAACTCACTAATCGTGGCCAACCATCTAGCTTTCCTGGAATTCAAATTCGGCTAGTCAAACAAATATCTCAACCCACTTTGATCACTCATAAATACAAACCTCTTGCCAAAAAGATAGTTCCTTCACATCTTCAATGCATGAATGATCGTTTCCAACTCAAGTTCATGTGCCAGATAATTCTACTCATGTTCATTTAGTTTTCGTGACTCTTAGGACACTACCTCTCCTTCCTGTATAAGGACTCCTCTTTTACAAGCATATGTACATACCATGAACTCTTTGTTAGGATCTGTGATATTTAACACTAGAGCATGTGTCAAAAATTGCTTCAACTACTCAAAACTGACTGCACATTCCTCTATCCATTCAAAATTCTTACCTTTCCTTTACAATGATGTAATAGGATAAGAAATCTGTGAGAAGTTCCTAATGAACATCCTATAATAATCTGCCAACCCCATAAATTATCTTACCTCATCCATATTCCTAGGAGCTTCCCACTCCATGATAACTCTTATATTTTATGGTTCCATTGCTATGCCTTCCTTGGAAACAAAATGTCCTAAGTAATGTACCTCAGTCTGAAAGAAACTGCACTTACTAAGCTTGGCATACAATTGATGCTCTCTCAACAATCTCAATACTGCTCCTAAGTGTTCAACATTCTCTTTTTCATTTTTATAATATACCAATACATCATCAAGGAACACAATAAAACAATTGTCAAGCTAAGGACACAACACACTATTCATCAAGCACATAAAGGTAGTTGGAGCATTAGTCAAACTGAATGGAACTACAACAAACTCATAATGCCCATACCTGGTCTAGAAAGTTGTGTTGTAAATGTCCTTTTCCTTAATGCGTACCAGATGATATCCAGATCTCAAATAAATCTTTGAGAACATTGTTGCTCCCTTCAACTGATCAAACAAGTCGTCAATCATCGAAAATGGATACCTGTTCTTGATGGTCACTTTCTTCAAATTCCTGTAGTCAATGCACAATATGAGAGTACCATACTTCTTCTTTACAAACAATACCGATGCACCCCAAGGTGATACACTTGGCCTAATGTATCCCTTGTCAAACATTTCCTTTAACTGCAACTTTAGCTCTACCAAATTTGGAGTGCTCATCCTATATGGTGCTTTTGATGTTGGTGCTACCCCTAGTACCAACGCATTAGAAAATTCTACTTCCCTGTGAGGTGGAAACTCTAAAATCTCTACAGGAAACATATCCTGAAACTATTGTAGAATTGGGTACCTGCTCAAAACATCTGCATCCTCAACTTCCTTACCTTTGTCACTAGAAATATGCACTGCAAATAACACACACCCTTTTCTGCGATTGCACTTTGCCTGCATAGCTGTCACCATCCTAACTGATGTTGCTTTCCTCTTACCCTGTAAAATTCTCTGCTCCCAATTTTCATCCAACCAGTCAACGGATTTGTCATAACAATCCACTTTAGTTCCGCGAAGATATAACCAATCCATACCTAAGAGAATACTATACAATCCCAATGATAATCCACTGATGTAGACATGCCATTCAACTCAAATGTACAAGATCTTACCCAATGATTAACTCTTTTCTATGTACCTATAGCCAACTGCACTAACCAAGATTCCGCAGGAACTTATTTATTCAACCCACACTTATCCACCAACTCAGGGTTAACATAACTATAATTAGATCCAGGGTCAATCAAAATATAAACAACTTGATCACAAAGCTTACTGTTTGCTAGGGTCCTATGATTCATAGGATCAATTGATGACTGTATGTTGATTTTCATATGATTATATTGTAAATAATGTTTTATTTTTCAAATTATTTCCAAGAAAGAAAAAAATAGGCTTGCAAATCAAAATGCACCATTATAGATTAATTAATAGTGTTTATATTAATGAATAGCATCTCTTTCGCTACTAGTTAAATTTTTAATAAAGTGTTTTGGACACGACATTTTTTTGCTAGGTAATAAACAATGTGCGGTAAGGAATGGTCACGATCCAACCCGTCCGGATCAATGTCGGAGGATCATCTTAGACACCCCCAAGCCACTCCATTGTTTAATCATCTGGGGGGCTGGGGTTATAAAAAGGCATAATCAATTAGCTACATGGCGACTTCTCATCACTTCGCAACCCCCCCACCCTCGCTTAAAATCAATTACAACTCCACCTCCCTCTCAAATCCTCTTTCCCGCTCCCACTTACAGCTCCATTCTTGCGTCTTCATCCCGCACTCACACGTCAATTATTTCTGCCAACCATGTGCCTCCACATCATTCCTCGCCTCCATGTCACCTCGCGCCTCCACGTCATATATCTGTTTCATCCTACCCCCGCCAAATCAACAATGAACATTGGCAATTAAATTCAACACTCAGTTGGAAAATGGTTAGTTAAAAGTATGTTTTTTTCCTATACAACATAGTAATTTCAAGCATGGTTTACAAACAAATGAAAATTAATTTATCAAAACCGAAAGAGGCTTTTGTCCGGAATGGACCCATTTGAAAAAAATGCTCTCATTTTTCTAACAAATATTATGGTTTTTGAGATTCGAAAGAATATTTGAAGGCATATTTTCTAGAAATTTTATGTTTTAGCCACTCTTTTAAAATGCGGTTTCCAAATAGGTGGAAATGAATTTTAAAAAACTAAAAGAGGTTTTTTTTGGTGACATACTCATCTACAAAAGCATCTCTCAATTTTTTCACAGCTATCATGGATTAAGATATTCAAAGGGATCACTGGACCTTATTTTTCATAATTTTGTGAGGAAAAAGCTCATGGACAGTTAGTGACTTGGATGCCACCTCATCAAATTAGACTTGCTCTTCTTTATCACCAACGATACTCAAATATAGTGCCAGGAAGCTTCATCAGTTTAGATGTCCTATATTTTTGTTCTATTTTTACAAAAAAATTAGGATATTTTGTAAAAGATCTTGAGGTTTTCACTCAAGATATTTTTTGATAATTTTGTATAGATACTTCATAATTTGAAGTAATAGTGGTTGGTAATTTTATGAAGAAACATATTTATGATGTAAAGTTGTTCCTTAAGCTCAAGTGGGAAAATTTTCAGTAATATAGAAAGCGTTTTTAGGATTCTTGTATCAAACTTATTGGTGAAGTTATTTTCTCTTGTTAATGTGTTCTTATCTGTCAATTCATATGTTTCTCTTATCTATTTTGTTCAAAGAAAATTAAGAATCCGAATTTGTTTAAGTACACTCAATTATGGCTTATGAAAAAATTTAATGTTTTCAACTGAAATTAAACGCTAAAATTCTTAATTTCTCTATATTTAATGGATCCTTAAACTTTTCGTATTTACCATCTCACAAAGCTCATAAGATCTAATAAGTCTGCTTACTTTGCCCTATTAAACTTATCTGTGACTGCTGCAATTGATAAAATTGAAACTTAATTGACTCAATTTCCCAATGGATTTCCCTTGTTGTTCTAATCAAACAATTTTAAAAAGCAAACTCCGAACTTTCACATCTAGCCTAAAATCCTACAAATCAAACAAAGCTAAATATGACAGAGAGATCCCTTTATGAGTTTAGAAGGGCTAGATTCTAAACTTAAAAGCGGTTCTGTGGTTACCTCTGGGTTTATTTCACAACCTTAAGAAATTACGGAGTGCTAACATTCTGGCGACCATACTGGGGAGAAAGGTTTCATTTTCCCGGAAAAGGCTATTAAGTTCAGATTGGAATGTTTATGGTGGATAGCAGTTAAACACATAAAGGTTGAATCTTTCACTTGGCGACTCCATGTTCAAGAATCTTGAGCTCAAAGCTTTCATGGCGACTCCATTGTTAAAGAATCTAGGTTGTAGAACACTCATGGCGACTCCACTGATTGAAGAATCCAGAGCTTAAATTGCACAACTAGTTGCCGCATTAGTTACGAAGTCAGGGTATGTAAAAGTTTCTCTTTCAATTGAAAATATAAGGATTATGGGACGAGTTTACAGATTATCAAATTGATGAAGTTTTTTCAACGACTGTGTTTTATTGTTTGATATCATGTAAAATTTCGTTCGAAATTAAATTTTGTTTTCTTGAGTCATTTGTTGAAAGACTTGAGAAGGATATTGAACTATTAGATACTCAGATTTAGTCCTATAGTTTCCAAGATCTAGAACATTTCTTTGAAAATATTCCTTCAACAAAACGAGAGGAGATTATACTGTCCTTTGATTTTCAGATTGATGAATGTTCTGTTTTTGAACACAAGACTGAGACTGTACAATTTAAATCGTGGTTTAATATTGAGAAAACAACTCGAAAACTCAGCCATGTTAAACTGATCATTGAATACCTGGAGGGTAAACTAATAAAACATGTCTTTATTGATCTCGTAGTAAACTACATTGAGGGTTTTTTCAGTTTGAGTTTTCAACCATGTTTTCACTAGAAAGAATCAAATCCATCGTTAGTTGCCATTGTTACTACATTTTTTAGCTTTGATTTTGTTAACACACAGTCAAGCAGTCCACTTATTTCAACAGCTACTTAACTGGCTTCATTGGCATTTTTGTGTCATTTAATTCAACAACTTCTCAGCAGTGTAGGGTAGGTTGTTGTGTGACAATAAGTTTAGTACTCTAAGCATCTTTTCAACATCTCCAGTTTCAGTTTGTAACAAATTTTTCAATTTTCAAGTATACAACTCATATTTCAGTTTGAAGAATGGATTTGATTCAGTTTGAGGTTTAGAATTGATAATCAATTGGTTTTCAGTTGCAGTGGTGTCATTGTAGAGCATGTTGTTGGCTTGGGATCATCCCAATGGATCAGGCTACTAGTCTACGATGTTCTTGGCACATCACAAGGAGGATGACATCCCCATTGGAGCCTATGTTAGGGTCTTATGATTCATAGGATCAATTGATGATTTTCTATTGATTTTCATATGATGATATTGTAAATAATGTTTTATTCTGCAAATTATTTCCAAGAAAGAAAAAAAACAGGCTTGCAAATCAAAATGCACCATTATAGATTAATTAATAGTGTTTAGATTAATTAATCGCATCTCTTTCGTGATTTGTTAAGGTTGTAATAAAGTGCTTTGGAAATGACATTTTGTCGCTATGTAATAAACAATGTGCGTTAAGGAATGGTCACTATCCAACCCGCCTGGATCAACGACGGAGGATCATCTACGACCCCTCAATCGTTTAATCGCCACAGGGGGGGGGGGGGGTTCCGAAAAGGTGGAATCATCCACATCATTCCCTTCTTCCATGTCATCTCCCACCTCCACATCATATATTCGTTTCATCCCACTCCGCCAAATCAACAGTGAACGTTGGCAATTAAAGTCAGTATCGAGTTGGAAAATGATCAGTTAAAATTATGTTTTTTTCCTATACAAAATAGTGATTTTGAGCATGGTTTGCAAACAAAAGAGAACGAATTTCTTAAAAACAAAAGAGATTCTTATCCAGTACAAACCCATTTAAAAAAAATCTCTCTCAATTTTCTAAAAACATATATGGTTTGGGAGATTTGAATGAATCTTTGAAGGCATATTTTAAAAAAAAAATCTGTTTTAGCCACTCTTTTAAAATTCCATTTACAAACAGGTGGAAATTACTTTTAAAAACCTGAAATAGGTTTTTGTTGGTAACATACTCATCTACAAAAAACTCTCTCAGTTCTTTCACAACTATCATGGATTTAGATATTCAAAGGGATCACTAGACCCTATTTTTCAAAATTTCGTGAGGAAAAATCTCATGGACAGTTAGTGACTTGGATGCCACCTCATCAAATTAGACTTGCTATCAAATTCGACTTGCTCTTCCTTATCACCAGCAATCCTCAAAGATAGTTTCAGACAACTTCAACAGTTTAGATGTCTTATATTTTTGTTCTATTTTTACAAACAATTTAGGATATTTTGTAAAAGATCTTGAGGTTTTCACCCAAGATATTTTTTGATAATTTTGTATAAATATTTCATAATTCAAAGTAATAGTGGTTGGGAAATGTATGAATAAATAGATTTCTAATGTAAAGTTGTTCCTTAAGCTCAAGTGGAATTTTTTTTCAATAATACAGAAAGCTTTTTTCAGGATTCCCGTGTCAGACTTATTGGTGAAGTTATCTTCTCTAGTTAATGTGTTATTCTATGTCAATTCATATGTTTCTCTTATCTACTCTTTCAAAGAAAAATAAGAATATGAATTTGTTTAAGTACACTCAATTCTGACTTCTGAACAAACTTAATGTTTTCAACTGAAATTAAACGCTATAATTATTAATTTCTCTATGTTTAATGGATCCTTAAACTTTCCATCTTTACCATCTCACAAAGCTCATAAGATCTAATAAGTCTGCCTACCCTTCCCTGTTAAACTTATTTGTCACTGCTGCAATTGAAAATATTGAAACTTAATTGACTCCATTTCCCAATAGCTTTCCCTTGTTGTTCCAACCAAACAACTTTAAAAACCAAACACTGAACTTTCACATCTAGCCTAAAATCCTACAAAGAAAACAAAGCTAAATCTGATAGAGAGATCCCTATATGAGTTTAGAAGGGCTAGCTTCTAAACTTAAAAGCGGTTATGTGGTTACCTTTGGGTTTCTTTCATAGCCTTAAGAAATTACAGAGTGATAACACTGTCCATCTTAATGATAGATGCTTGATGGTCTGCTTGCCTGTCCTCCTCCCATATCTACCCAAGTAACTAGCCAACCGGGGTAAACATGTGACGAGAGGCTAATATGATATGATTCAACCTCCCAGATCACCTTAAGGAAGTGGAACCAACACCACACAACTACACATACCTTCTTCACATGATACATGACACCCACGAGCCATCCAAACCTTCAAGGAGGCTAGCCCTTGAATCATACTGAACTTTTCGTGCACCAATCCCCCATTCGCTCTCTTGACATGGGAAAGGGTGCGACTGGAAACCTCCAGTCACACACACAACATGGGTATGCATGCAACTAGGGACGTTTCCCAGTAGTTCTGAGCCTGCGACCCCGATTTCTGTGCAATTTTTTCAGGCCCAAAGCCTAGGTCACTGCCCCAAAATCCCATGACACTTTCACAACTGAAAGATAACAACAAAATAATGATTCAAATGCGATTACTTGAACAAGGAATTAACTGGACCCCTACTAGCTATGACATGCACTTCATTAAACACGTCTCAAATATGTAATCTACAAGTTTAAACAACATATCTGAGCATAGGGGTCTCATACTTATATGAGAATCGCTAAGAAGCATTGCTCCCTTATATTATTAACGAGATTATCATATATTATGTCATAGATACATTGTTCATTCATTTAAAAATCAAAACATGATGAGAGGCATACATCATTACTGTCATAATACATGCTTATAACCAACATAATAGAAACAAAAATATCAATGATACATCAACCATAAAATCCACATATAAAACAATACATTTACACATAAATTACCAATGAAAGAACCTCTTATTAATGAATGAAAAAGACAACCTGGTATGGTACTATCACGTTCCACCCGACCATAGATTGGCTGAGCCAAATCTCTCTTCATTCAATCACCCTCATGCCATATTCCAAGCATGAATGTGGGACTCAAACCAAAAGAACCAACAAGGGCTTCTCGAGGCTAAACCACCTCACCCTCATTAATATAAACCAGGATTTACTGCAATCCACACTGGATCACTAGGACAAAACAATAAACATGTAATAACATGATTTACTATGAACTACACCAGATCACTTGGCAAAAACAAGCATGGATACCATCGGATTTCTCCACCTACACTGTAAGGAATTTTCATGTCTCACAGTCTTTAGGATTTACCACAATACACACCGGATCACTAGGCCCTAACCAAGACTCCACTCTCCAGGCTTTACCATATATCCCATCCCAAGATTCCTAGGCCCGATGGAGAGCTCCCACCTCTAAGCTTTACCGTATATCCCGCCATTCACTAGTCGAGGATTCCTAGGCCCACCGAGGCAACAAAAATACGAATTTACCGCAACTCACATTATGGTTCAGGGGTTACTAGACCATGTGTTCTTTCATTCGAAGATCCATCTCACTCAAATTTGAATCCATTCGAAAATCCATCTCAACCAAAGCATGAGACCCCATCACACCATGGCTATCTGTAAATGGAAAGGCTAGGATTAAAACACTGTCACACCTGGAAAAAACCATGCTTATGATATAAATAGAACCAATAACACGCATGAAACACCATGCATGCCAAATCTAGCAAGGAAACCACACATGCAAATTGATACCTGCAAAGAATCCTGTTGTAGCTGCTTGATCCTGCTCTTCCTTGCTTGATCTTTGCTTCCTCTTGCCTTCTTTTCCTTTCTTGATCCAGTGTTGAATTCTTCAAGAAAAATCTAAGTGTCCAAGAGTGTGTGAGAGAGAGAATAGAGAGAGAGCCCCAAAAGTGAATTGACAAAAGGTAATACTAACAAAAGGTACCAATTGATCCTCATAAGCCTTTTTATCATTTAGGCCTCTATTTTCTTCATTTTCCATTATTTTTCCTTCATTTTCCTCCTCACATGCAACCTGTGACCTTTCACCTTCATTTTCTCCTAATTTCCATTATTTTCATAAATAATTTGTCAATTAATGTCACTTTTCCTTTCCAAAGCCTTAGCCATTGCCTTTGCCAATTTACTTAGCCATAATAAACCAAATGAACACCCACACTAGGATGTTTTGCCTAACATTCAACTTGGAATTAGTGTTCCATAACCGTGGTTATTATTTTTCCTTTATTTACTTTTATTACATGGATTTTTTACTAGGGCTGTTACAACTTCCACAAACTCAAGCTCATGAAGAAACTCTTCTTTCATATTTTCAACCCTCCTTACTTCTATGAAATTTCAGATTAGATCATGTGAATTGTGTGTGTCCAAATGAGCTCAAATATCCTTCTATTTATACTGTCTAGAGTGGTTCGAATAGACATGTCCTTTTGGGCAAGGCCGACTTGGAATCTAGAGGGGTTTTGACCCAAATTACATATTTAATGATTATTTTTATTTTTTCTTTACGATAGGTCCAAATAGGACTTTGAGTCTTTGACTCAGAAAATCCTAGAAGCATGGAGAACATGCCTATCTAATAAAATAATAATAATAAAATATATTTTCATTCTTTTTCTTTTACATAAATATACAATGATATAAGTAGAAATATCATTATGAAGATCAAAACTAGTTACATTTTCTAACACTCCCTCTTAACTAGGTAGGTATTCATAATTCCATAATTGGTACAAGGATACTTCTCAAATTGAAACATTCTCATAAGAGTCAGATTGATAAGCTATCTTTAAGCATCCAACATTATCAAATAGGAACATAATAAGGCCTTGAATAACAAGCTCTAAATCTCCACAAGATTAGAGCACAATGTTGGGAGGCATACATATTGACACCTCATCCTCTCAAGGCACATACCCCATCTGGATGTTCACTAGTTATGTCCTTCCAAGGAATATTCTTATCTTGGATTCCCAATCCTTAAATAATAAATGTCTTATTCGACCACTCTTATCTTTGATACCCTATTAGATCCTCAAACAGTGTTGGTCCATGGGACTACTTCCTATCTTGGATTCCCATTACTTAAGGAGTACTAGTCCCATATGCTTATCAATCCTTCATTATCCCTCCCAGTCTGATACACTAGACGTACGCTGGTTAGTCCTGGCTTAATGCATGACGCATATGGAGAATATGGTTTCCACCATCACTCCTTGTCAATCAGGGAGGATGTCCTTACTCCTAAAACATGGAAACGATTTCTTACTCCCTTTTAATCAGGGAGACATCATCACAATCCTTTGGTGGTCTCATACTTCATCAATGCATCAATTACTTATTCTTCCATGGAGATATTAGTGGCAGATGCAAAGGCCCCTATCTCACATTATATCATATTTGAGCTTTGTCCTTCTTTCATATTTCATCTTCATGACAGAGTTTCTCAACTCCTAACAACATCATGTCATATCAAACTTTGAGCTTCCTAGATCTTGTCAATCATTAAATGGTTCATATATCATCTTCAAGGAGCCAAGCTTCCTCACAGCTGTTAACACATGTCTTCTTCCTTCATAACAGATTTATGCATTATATTCTTCAAAGTGTCATATTAGCTTTCTATTATCAATTCTTTCCTCGTGCTTGTTTTAGACATAGAAATTGTATCCAAACAATTTATGTGTTCCATGATCAAACCCCGCAACTGTAGGTATAACATCGTCAAGCGAGTTATCCTTCCAACATCTTCACATGTTCAAGCAAATTATCAATATCAAAGTTGCCAAAGTATAATATCCTCTAGAGTGTCATGTCAAATTCTGCTACTTGCTCCTTTTGAAGTAAACATTATTTTGCATGCTCTACTTCGACTTTCAATTATCAATGTGTTCCTGGAATTTTCTTATCAGTTGGAAGCTTCAATATCATCAAGGTTCCTGCAACTCCCTCTTTCCATCATGTTCATCATTATCAAGGTGTCTTCATCAAGCACAACTCTTGCTTTGTTTTTTTTATCTATCCTTCTCATCTTCTTCCGTAATTTTGACAACCTTCATTATGTGCTTGTAAATCTCACGAACGAGTACAACCAAGAAAAATATACAAAGACAAGAGAGTGGTGTTAGTCCTATCAATCTAGGGTTTCCATGATTTATCAAAAGTGTACTTCTAGGGTTCTAGTTACAAACCCTAGAGATTCCTTAACCTAACCCTTATTATGGTTTTTACTTTAAGTGGAAACATTTAATCTTATGGTTTTATGTTCAAGTCCTAGGTTTTATCTTAATTCAACTCTTGCTAAGTTTTAACACATGCCCTAGATTATCCTTTCAAAAATAGGGTTTAAGGATCATTTAGTCCTATAAAACCCTAGATGAAATTTTCCAAGGTCTATGGTTTCCTTAGAGGGAACAATTAGCTAGGTTTAAGGTTTTTTCTCCCGAGGTTAATTTAATCTAGGGATTAGAAGCTGTTCACAAGATTTGCAAATCCCACAAGCCCTAGATTATCAAGGTATGCAAAATATCAACTTCAAAACCCCAGTGAGACTTTTTGTCACAAAACATAAATCTATATACAAATTATACATACCTTTTGTAGCCTTATCTTATGTTATTTTTGCAAATATCTGGTCGTGTTTCTTCAATTTTCATCCACTAACTTCATTTGAAGAAGACTACTTTCCAAGGATATGCCCCACAAAGTTTCTCATTCTCCATAAGGTACCACTACTAGATCTGCAACTTCCACTCTGAGAATTTGAACTATAGCTAAATCAGGTTATGCCTTCAATAATTAAATTGATGCCTCTATTTAACTCCTTTGATTATAAGCTCCATCATGAGAAAAAATATGTATGTGTGCAAGTCTTGAAATGTAGAGCGTATGTGGTATATCCTTGAGCCATTGTTGAGACACCGAGTCACAATATAAATCATAGAAGACTGACCTCAGAATTATAAGAACTATTATAATGTATCCTCGTAAGCCATGTGTTATTTTAAAAAGATCCCTATCATCTTAGTGCCACAAAGATCATATATATGAGTCATCTCTAATGATGCAAGTTCCAATGCCACTTTATAATGTTGAATATAACGATACCATAGGTATTGTAGAATAAAACAACCATTTATTTTCTATAGATATTGTTGATAATGTGAGCCTCTATTTGATAGAACATGCCATAGAGCTTGGATGTAATTCATAGGTCATAGGGAAAACGAACCTCTTCTGATGATGATGTATGAATATTTGTCACTGTAAGAGGATATGAGCCATGAGAAGAATCCACTTTACATAATATTCAAGATATATGCTACGGATGTATGTGGGCTACAAAATATATACAATATTGAAAAATTTAGAGAAATTCCACTGCCACTATGGAGATTTCATGAAACACAGTGATATCACCATGCAAACCTCATCATGCCACATATCATATGCAAGAAAATTTATATATTACTGTAGATATGTGAGCCTCTTTAGGTAGTGAGAGTCATCATAAAAGGTGTATTAAACCATTATATAACTCATTATTCGTAAAGTTAAGTGTCGAATGATTAGAGTGTGATATCACCTACAAGATTAATGTTATATACCACAATGTATGCCAACAAACCGCAAAGTAATGTGAGCGAGAACCACAATGTTATAGAACTCATTCATGTGAATTGCCACAAAATAGTCATATAGTGAGATGCAGTGGATATTAACCTCCGTCATGTGAGTTACTGGTGGCCTCAGAAAGATGAAAATTGTGAGCCATGTGATCATTATAATAACCACAGATGCCACCAATTGTAATGAGTGACATAAAAGTGTGTATCACTTCCACAAAGATGGAGCGAGAGAGATACATAAAGGATTTCCTGAGAATTATGGTAGTGTGCGATCCATAGAGTCATCGAGTTACATGAGCCACAAAACAGGCTTCATAATTATGGTGTGAGCCATTGTCATCAGAAATACAATCCACAGAAATAGTGTGAGCCAATACATTTGAGCCACATAGAGTGTAACAAAGAACAAGCTTCTAAGAATATATCTGAGCCACGAATTATGAATCAAGCCACTAAATTATTTAGACAGAGAAATATGCAACCCATAGAGAAATTTATTTTGATCACTATAATAGACTATGAGCTTCAGAAATATCATATTCAAACAAATGTGAGCCTTAGAGAATACCAATTCGATTCTCAGAATTTAGTCTAGTTCACCGAGACAGAAGCTACAATATCATAAATTCATCCAATAAAGGTCACATAGAGATCCCATGGAGACCTACAAGGGTATATCAGACTTCAAATATTTGATCTAAATTCCAACAAAAAGTGATCTTCAAACCTCCTTTTTCAAACCTTTGCTCTGATACCATGTTGAGAAATCAGGAGGCTTATAGTTTAATTTAGATTTCTCTTTCTTTGATAACTACTTGTGAAATTCGTTGGATTTTTATTATGTTTATTTCATCAAACAATCACCAAAATATAAATATGAAGATCACAAGAAAATAATGAACACAAGATATAAGGTCCAAGTCTGGGAAAAACCCCTGCAAGGGGAAAACCCAGAAAAATTATCTTCTTATAGATTCAGATCAAAGTGAGATATCTAAGACCCATGACCCTTCTATATGCCAAGTTGAACCCTCCTTATTCATAGCAAATTCATCAACATCAAGATACCGACAACATATTCATCATAAAAACAAGAGATACATCAAGGTAAAACTTCCACAAACTCAAGCTCATGAAGAAACTCTTATTTCAAATGCTCGGCCCTCCTTACTTCTACGAAATTTCAGAACAAATCATGTGAATTTTGTGTGTCCAAATGAGCTCAACTCTCCTTATATTTATATTTTATAGAGGGGTTCAAATAGACATGTCCTTTGGGGTGAGGCCGACTTAGCATCTAGAGGGGGTTTTGACCAAAATTACATACTTAAAAATTCTTTTTCCTTTTTCTTTACAGTAGGTCCAAATAGGACTTTGAATCTTTAAATCAACAAATCCTAGAAGCATGAAGAACACACTTATCTAATAAAATAATAACAATAAAAAACAATTTTCTTCTTTTTATTTTACATAAAATATACAATGATATAAGTACAAAGATCATTATGAATACCGAACCTGGTTTACATTTTCGATCAGAAAAAAACATTGTACCTCTCAACCTGCTTGTTCTTCATAACCAATCCCAATAGAGTTTTCATCTACCAATGTAAATCCAATGAGTTCAAATATTTCTTCTTCCTTTCCCTGATGTGTTTAGGGTCTATAATCCAAGTAGACACTTTGTCCATAATTTTATAATTTGAGTGGGATGACCTCTCCACATGAGCTTGAGTTTCCAACTTACATATTTCTCTTCTTAGCTTTGGCGGAACTGCATCAAAGTACATGGCAACAGAATCTTGAGTGAATATTCTCGACCTCTACTATCCCTGTGGACTACTACCTCCCCCCCTTTCTGACAGTGCATATGTTGCCTGGGTGGCATGGTAGAAGCAAAGGGGGCACACCTATGACAACTGCTAAATCTTCCTCTACCTACAAAGAAACACAAAATAACACCAAACTCAGTCCCCTCAGATTTAAACACCAACCCACAACATCATCACCAATACTTACAACATAAACCAAGCAGTGGGAAGGATTCCCCAATAATTTGCCCCAAGAAACAAATACCCATGTCACATAAACCCCACACATCAACACCATTAACCATAAACAAAACCACATGGTTCCCAATGACCACAAATTACAGAGAACCCTTGGAGGTGGAAGGAAGCAAGAGCAGAAAAAACATATGCCATGACTCCCAATTTTCCAGACAGGAGCACTGGATACTCAATGTAAATCCCAGATATTCCAATTCGAATTGAATTAAAATGAGACATCAACTAAATTTCTATAAACCCACCCGAAACCAGACTCTCAAATTGCTCATAGACCCCCTGCTTCATAGAAATATCTCTAAAATACATAGACCCAAGCCTAAATCAAAAGTAAAAGCAATAAATCAAGAAAAGGGAGAAGACGACATACATAATTTCGTTGGGAAATGAGGACTGGGCACTCCTTAGATCGTTGAAAAACATAAGAAAATTCTGCAATCTAACCTTTTCAAGCCCATATTTTCCACCATCCTACCACCTTAAGCACATGAAACCAGCAAAATAGAACCTCTTTTTCACACCATCCCACTCGAGGCCACACACATTGAAATAAACTTCTTAGAATAAGTTATTCACTAGCAACAATAGGTTGAGGTCTCGGCCTCACCTCTTCCCTACCCCTCACTGCCTAATGGCTAAGGCTCCATCATAGGGGCACATTTAATACTAGCGAAAGTCATCTGGTGGCTTGCATGTTCATGCATGCTAGGGGTAGGCCACACCCACTCAACATAAATGACCATCACGTTCGATGGTGGCGGGATCATTCCCCAAGGCACCCTCATTGAAACTATTAACACCCCCATCGGGGAAGCTTTATTCCCATTTGTTATTTGAACTATGTTTTTTTTTTTTTTTTCATCGAAGTGTATTGAACTTGAAGTGTACACCAAAACAATGCTTGAAAAGACTCAGAAATAAACAATTTTGAATCAATGGAGAAATCTCCCCTTTATAATTTTGCCTTATTAAAAAGTGGTACAATGTCATCTTTGCTAGAAGAAGCCATTGCCAAAGTATATAGAAACTAAAAATTTATCAGTCATTACAATTGATTTTAAGGAAAAAATAAGTATAGCAAAAATGTTTGAAAAGGAATTGCATTAGAAAATATTAAATGTTCATATGTATTTTTTTTTTATTTTTTATTTTTTATTTTTTCGAGGAATAAACTCGCGGAGAACCCGGGCGCACTTCCCCAGAATATCTGGATGGTACGTGCAATAAACCGTCGACGCTGATTACGGCGCCTGACCCCAAGGGACTCAAATTCAGAATCGAACCCGTGACCTCCCTGATTACGGAGAGGACCCACGTCTGGCTCAGACCAGTTGAGCTATCCCTTGGGGCTTCATATGTATTTTCTATACATGGATACATTAGAATTTTAAATGAACATTGTCAAAGAATTATAAAATGCAGATCAAGGAAAATTATTTTGCAAACTTAAGAAGCTTGAACCAAATACAACAAACTTACATTTCGTCTTGTTGTTCAAGCTTCCACAAAAGATTGTGATACAAACTAATTTTATGGAAAATCCTCTTTAGTGTCTCTTGTAAAATCATTCCAATATTTTATTGCTAAAGATTGTACTAATTCAGTCTTTAATAGTAGTAAACTTTAGCTCCCTTTTATTTCTCTTGGCATTATGCAGTGTAGTTTTGGTGTTATTTTGGACCTAGATAACTCTAAATTATCAAATGAAAATTTCTACTTTTTGATATGAATAATCTTGTAGATATTGTGTGTGTATATAGATGCATAGTGAGAAGGAAAAACCACAAGGAACTAGTTTTCCACATGGGTGTTTATGATGAGCACACCTTGAAGATAATTGAAGCTAGATTGGTCCATTTAGATAAGTCAATGAAAGGAATCAAATTTATGATGATTATTGAAAACTAAAAAGATGCATAGATTTTTGGGAAAAAACCACTTTTGTATATTAGAACAAGCATTGAAAAATATAATAGATTTTTTTCAATTACAATGAAAAAGCGAAGAGTGTAGCATGCCAAACGAAACATAGATGGAGTGTAATTTCTAGTGATCATTGCAAGCCATGGTTATAGAAGTATGATTTCTTTGGTTTTCAATGAGCATGTTGAGAAAATTGGCCTAGCAAAAGGAAATGTGCTCATACTAATTGTTTGTAGCAAGTGCAAAAGAAAAAGTGACATCAATAGTTTTCCCATAATATGTTTGAGTAGACTAGTTGTTGTAAAAGTCTTTCAATGAATTGATATACCAGAAAATTAGACCCATCACTTAGTGGAAATTGTTGACGAAGGACAAATTCTAACTTATGAACATCTTTGTTCATTGATTTATGGACAAAGGGCTTTGCAAGAAATCAAAATAGATATTTCATGGCGATCAATCAAATATGTGTCAAAGACATAAGAGATAATGCAATTGTACAAAAAAGTTGTCCAAAAATGACCAAGCATAGAGCCACTATTATTTGTTGCTTCTGATATGTGCAAATTGAATTTATGACTTCACATGAATGATGTAAATCTTTCCTGAGCTATTATATTTTGCAACATGTCAAAGTTCAAACCTTCAATAATTACAATGTGTTCATTTTATTTAATCCTTTTGTTATGGTTTGCATGAGATGAAAAACCTCATGAAGTGGTGCGGTGCACCATAAAAGTTGGTCAACTTGAACACAATGTTATTGATTTCAAAGCAAATAACAATTGATTTAATATGCTTCATTACATAAATCTTTTGCTCCCAAATATATTTTTGTTTTAAAACACGTGAAGATGTTATGAAGGTAAACTGTTGGTAAGCATTTCTATCTCTATAAGTATATTTAGTTTTTGAACTAAGTTCTTTTGTGTTTCTTACAAACACATGATATCATATCGCAATATGGTTAATTGCATTAAGTCATGGTCATTGACAATATTGTCAATATGCAACAGAGTGCTTGTTGTGTTCAAAGATCATATACGAAAAAAACATTTTTATTTATTTTGATTCCAAACCATATTCTAATTTGCTTATGAGTTGTAAAGTGAATGTCTCCAACAAAAGAGAGTGAACCCAAGTCCATGTGGTTTAATTCCTACTTAGTCAAATGCTAGACCATCCATTATAAGGCCATGTGATCTATGTATAATTTCTGCACATGCTAATTGCATTGGAAATTGTTGACAAAGAATAGGGATTCCATTTGCTGATTCGACCTCTCTACATATTATTATTACAAGTGTCTAATTTTCAGGAATACTAGGTGTGAAAAAATGGTGCAATGAAGCTCATTAATCTATCTTGATTAATAGTGTTTAGACTTCAAGTTGCACAATATCAATGTTGTCATTTGTGTGGTGCCTAAAAACACCTTTTGCTTTTCCTAAGTTGTCCTTAATAGTATAATTTCATTCCTATTAACTCGATGAACAAATTTCATTTCATATAAATTATAGAGGGCAAATGCATTTTCTTATTGCCATATTTATTTGCTTCTATGGCATATATTTTGATATCAAATGCTTTTGATGTGAATTACTTTGAGCTAACAAAGGCCTACATTTTCTCATTGTGTTGTTCAACATCTTTATTCCTCTAAAAAAGGTATGGAAATATTCGATCATTTGGTGGGAATTTGTAGAAATGATTGTTTGAGTAGTCAATGTCAGCATTTGTGCATGAACATGTTCTAACTATGTTAAAAATGGATATGAATGTTTGGTTCTCTTCTCTCAAAACTTCTTTGAGTTCAAAATATTTGACATTGTTTATCCAAAATGTATATGGAATATTGTCATGATGGAAACTTGGTTGTTCAAATATCTAGGAGTTAACTATAGGTTGTGCTCTGGCAAAGGTTACATATAAAATTTTATTGATATTTTCATAAGGCATTGTTAGAATGTTCATAATTTCATGAAGTCTTGTATCAATGTCACATATTTTTCAAGCTTCAACTAGAGACATATTATCTATAAGCAATGAACAAAGTTGCACATATTCTTTAGTCAAAAAGTCTAATTTGATAGATTTTAGTGAAAGCAGTTTTGACAAGCCCAAAAACAAGTGTAGCACCAAGTGAAATGCGATGCCATCGACATTATATGTAACTTTCTTGACGAATGAAACTATTATTACCTTTTCTAGATGATCATTATGAAGATTTTTGCTGTAAAAGTGCAATAGGTGGTGGTAGATTGGTTGTTGTAAAGGTTTTCCCTATAACTTCACCTCTAGTTAAGAACAAATGAAGTGGTACATTGAGTTTTTTTTTCCTCATTGTGATTTCCTTTATTATTGACTCATGTTATTTATTAAGTTTTTTTCCTAATTTCATAATAATATTTTGTGCTCAAAATAAGTGATTTTTTAATATTGTTAATAATAATGGTAGACAAAGTATGCATTTGTTTAGAGTTAAATTAGTTTATTAGATCACTTTATATATCATACATTTTTATGTCTAGATCTATGTTCTTGTTAATTTAAAGTGCACTCAAATGTAAAGATTTGATTGGATATAGTTACAATGGTTTCAAAACCTCTGTCAAGGTCAACATAATTTCTTCTTGTTTTAGCTACAAACTTATGTTCAATAGGATGATTCATCCTTGTTGTGACATGTATGCTTTAGACCATGTTTCATATTGTCTTTTTAAGACATTGTTAGTTTTTTCAATATAAAAAATATAACACATTTTTCTCTAAAAAAATTGATAGGTTTTTTTTGCTACTTGGACTAAATGTAGCATATGATGCATGAACATTTCCTTATCTTTCCATTTGCATTTGAATTTGAGTACCATGTAGTTTATTATATCAAGTATATATTCTCAAGTTCATGTGGTATATTAACATAATTTTCAATGATAGAAACACGCATGATGCTCTCAAAATCATTAGACTCTCGTTTCAATAGTTTTGGTCTCTTTAGCACAAATGTCCTTTTGTTAGATGGTGCAATGTTAATAATTATTGTCCTCCTATAACTCAAATGCAAAGGCAAAGATAACACAATATGCATAGCTTGTTGACTAGACATTTATTACATGATAAGAAGTGTATTCCAAGTTTGTGAATAATTTTGAGCTTGTCATTATTTCTATAGAGAAATTCTTGTTTAATTTGCTTGAAAGCAGTTTTCAATATGCAATCCATCCTAGTGATGTATGAACTATAATGGCTATATGATAAGTGTTTAAGATGAACTTTGCATTTATATTTGCATACCATAGCTTTGGAATTTTATCTTCAATTGCATTTATCCATATGTCAAATGAATATCATTTTAGTAATAAGATAAAACATGTAAGATAAGTGCACAAAAGCAAAATGTATTATTCTCTTGTTATTTTAAGATCAAATGAGAACACACTAAACAATGCGTCTTTAGTATAACTAGACTATTGTAGAAAAGTAAATAGTTAATTTTCTTTTTCATTGTTAGTATTGTCATCTTTGTCTATTTGATGCAAAATCATTGTCTCATCCATTGCAAGAAGAGGGAAATTAAATATATTGTGTGATTATGGACATTTCCGATAAGATTTGTTATGATGACGAGTTTGAATCTTAAGAAACTTAATATTAAGGGATGCTAAAATAATGATAAATACCTATCAATTTTTTTTGCAACCTTGTCATATGAAGCTTGTTTGTATGTGGGTGCCTTCTTTATCCAAAGAATATCATTCTCATGTTCATTGCCTCTACTTCGGAATTTAGTTGTGAATACTAATTCTATGACTTGTTTGAATATTTTGTTGTTGTTTGAAATCAATTTTTAGAATTTTTTTATCTAATGTATATAGTAGTGAATACAAATGAAGAGATCCCTCCTTGTAAATAAGTCATTATTTTCTATAGAAATGATTTTATCTTGTATAGTTATGTTGAAATTGGAAACAAGAAACATTGAAAATGGCATCCAGAAATGGCACCATAGGAGGCTTCTGATTTAATTTTCCCTTAATTAAATTAGAATAAAAATTGTAATTTCATCTCATGACAACTTGTATTAGTTAACTGAGTCAGGAAGACCTAGTTAGCTTAGGAAATTTGAGTTGGAGGTCAGAGAGAAGGCATGTAGAGTTCTCCCATGATTTTAGGGGGATCAATTACAATTGTTTGTGAGTTGTAATTAGTTAACTCAATTAATTGAGTTAAAATAAGTTTAACTAGTTCTAACTGAGAGATGAAATAGTGATAAGTCCAGTGAATTAAATCTGATTTATTCACAAGTAGTGATAAAAATTTAACTGATAATTCACTATAAACAACTATTCCAAGTAATTTCTAAGGAAGGCCGAGTTGAGTTTGAGGTTAAAGGGAAGATATCTATCAGTTGTATAATTAGAAAATTGTATAGGTCATGCATGAGGTCTTAAGGAAGGCTTGAAGATATTGCACAATCATTAATTTGGACTTTCCTAATTAATATATTAGCCCAGGAATGCGTAAGGAAGGTAGGTGAGACCTAGGCAAGAAAAAGGTTAAATAATGGACCAAAATTGCGTAGATCGATGCCATATTCGAGCAGGATCATAATGAGACAATTAGTAGAGTGTAGGAGTTTCTCAGTGAGAGAAAAGAATTGTATCATTTCATGGTCTTGAATTTATACAATATACAAATAACGGGGTTTTGGGCAGTGTGATTTCCCTAGATACATCTTGCGTTTTTCGATTGATTGTTTATTTCTCTTACTTGTTATGTGATTGTGTGATTGTGTTTTGTTTCTGCAAATTGTAGAAGGATTCAATATTTTGTTTTAGTACATTACAAGATCAGATTAAATCTCGTTGATAGATTTTATACATGGTATCAAAGCGCTAGGAATCATAATAGAAGAGAAGAACCATCGTTTTGCAAATTTATTCTTTAGGACCCAGCAGCAGATCAAGATGTCTTTCAATGGTTTGAGACTCAAATATGCCCTTGAGGGAAATTCAAATTACATAGCATGAAAGGAAAATATGGAGGCAGTGATCGAGGACAACGGACTGAAGGAATTCATAGACAATTATATTCCTGACCCCAAAACAACAGATGCTCAACTTCTTGATGCATGGAAGAAGAAGGTAGTAAAGGTGCGAAGGATTTTGTTAGAGGAAGTTTGAGATCATATTCTCTTGAGTCTCCATGGGAAGGCGACTCCATATGCTATGTGGAAGGCCTTGACAAATCTGTTTCAGAATAATAGTGACCATAGGAAGTTGGCGCTGAAAGACAAGCTTAGAAAGATCAAGATGGAGGAGGGCAAGACGATACCAAAATACTTCACGAAGTTCACTAAATGTCGAGATGAGCTTGGAAGTGTTGGTGTGATAGTATCCAAGGATGACTTGGTGAGCCTAGCTCTTCTAGGCCTTCCCAAGAGCTGGAATAGCTACCATGAATATGTGAATGGGAGGGAGAATGTACCAGACTAGGAGGATTTATGGTCCGACTTGGTAGAAGAAGAGATAAGGTGGGGCACTAGAGACGAGACCTCTGGCACAAACAAAGAAGAATATTTTGAACTGGTCGGAAAAGTTAAGAAAGCCAAGGGAAAGAAGTCCCAAGGCGAAGAGGGCAAGAGAGACTTGTTCAAGGTCAAGTGTTTTCACTGCTACTAGTACAAGCACTATGCCATGAAATATACACTAAAGGAAAGCAAGAAGGAGTCTCCAGTTGCAGCAGTAGGTGAATATTTAGCTTCACAGTTCAAGCTTGATTTTAATCTCGTTTCGTGCATGGCCAACACTGTAATGGGATGCATGTGGTATCTCGACATCGATGCCTTGTTCCATATGACGGGGAATAGAGATCTCTTTAGTGACTTGGAGGAGAAGGACCTCCAGCAAAACATAGAGTTTGGAGATGACAGGAGGTACATCACGACTGACATAGGTAAAATTACCTTTTAGTGGGAGATCAACTCCCCTCTCAGACTCAAATATGTTTTGTATGTTCCAAGACTAAAGAATAATCTTGCCTCCTTAGCGGTATTGGAAGACCGTGGTTATGATGTCATATTAAGAAAAGGAAAGGTGTTCCTTAGACACATCGCCATGGGATGGGTGAAACATATTGGTGTATGAGTCAAGAACCTGTATGCTTTCGAGGTCGAAGATGCATACAAATATTTGAGGAGAAAAGAAAAGGTTAGTGACTTGGTGGTTGAGAGGGAGCCTAAATTACCTCTCAACTTGCAACCTTAGAAGCAGTCTCAAAAGGTTGTGGAGCAGCCACAATTGGAGAACCAGAGAGGAGACCGAGTGGAGGCATCCACTCAAGCAGATACCTCCAAGAGGGGGAAATTTTGAGCCAGATAGGCATAGGGAGCACATGAAGCCATACCTCTAGGTGAGAGGTAGGGTGATGTGAAGACATAATATGAAGATAATAAATTTGGGTAGGATCCATTGAGATGGCTTGTCTCATGGATCAGACCTAGCTAAGGGGAGCCCACAATACATAATAGTAGGAAGGATTGGTAGCGATTGATGTAGTCATATGTCATAATGACATAAATCAGAGTGACAGATGTCAGAAAGACATAAATAAAAGTGACAGATGTCAGATACTGGAGCGCAAATCAGATTTGGAAGCAGTGCAGAGAGAATAGATGCAGAGTCGGTAGTAACACAGATCAGAGTTGGAAGCAGTGTAGAGAGAACAGATGCAGAGTCAACAACAGTGCAAAAGTTTTTAGTAGAAAGTGAAATAACTAGTAGCAGTGAGAGACTCTGGTGACAGATGCATCATACTGATTCAATTTTTGGAGGCTATACAGTTTCAGGAGTTACAGGAGAAAACAACACTAGAGAAGTGTTACATGAATAACATTCCAAAAGTACCAGATCATAATAGTTGAATTCCTTTCTTGTTGAGAGGGAGTGTTGAAATTGGCAACAAGAAACATTGAAAATGGCATCCAGAAATGGCACTGAGAAATGACACCATAAAGGGGCTTCTAATTTAATTTTCCCTTAATTAATTAGAAGAAAAAATGTAATTTCATCTCATGACAACTTGTATTAGTTAACTAAGTCAGGAAGACTTAGTTAGCTTAGGAAATTCGAGTTGGAGTTTATAGAGAAGGCATGTAGAGTTCTCCCATGATTTTAGGTGGACCAATTACAATGATTTGTGAGTTGTAATTAGTTAACTCAATTAATTGAGTTAAAACTAGTTTAAATAGTTCTAATTGGAGATGAGCTAGTGATAGGTCCAATGAAGAAATATAATTTAATTCACAAGTAGTGAGAAATCAGTTAACTGATAATTTTCTATAAATAGTTGTTGCATGTCAGTTCTAAGGAAGGCCCAGTTGAGTTTCAGGTTAAAGGGAAGATAACTATCAGTTGTATAATTAGAAATTGTACAGGTCATGCATGAGGTGACCAGGAAGGCTTGAAGGTATTGCACAATAATTAATTGGGATTTTCATAATTAATAGGGGATCAATTAGCCTAGTAATGCATAAGGAAGGTAGGCCAAGCTTAGGAAAGAAAAAGGTTAAATATTGGACCAAAAATTCTTAGATTAGTGCCAAATTTGAGCAAGTTCAAAGTGAGACAGTTGACAGAGCGCAAGATTTTCTCAGTGAGAGAAAAACATTTTATTGTTTCATGGTACTCTTGTTTTATGCAATTGATTATTTATTTCTCTTACTTTTTATGTGATTGTGCGATCATGTTTTGTTTCTGCAAATTGTAGAAGGATTTAGTATTTTGTTTTAGTACATTACAATATCAAATTGAATCCCGTTGATAGATTTTCTAAAATTTATACACTTTTTTTTAGTCCCTTCTAATGCATTATGTAAGGGGCCCCAAAGATATTTAGCACTAGTGAATGTGACAAAGAATGTAGGAGGAACAAGGCTTCTTATCATTGCATAAACATATTTCTCATGATCTCAACATAATTGGGTGAAGTGTGTATGATTTTTAAGACATGAAATTGCAATTGGTGATTTCAATACTTTCTCAAGGTTTTTTTTTTGTACTTGATGTCATATATTAGCAATTTTTTGTCTCTAAGCTCTCCTTTGTGAATAGGTACTCAAGCAGAGCTTGAAACTTGGTTTTAATTAGAATCCAAATTGATTCGAGGAAAATGTTAGTAAAATGTGTTGCAAAATCGTTTATAGCATTTAAAATCTCCCATAATGCAATTTATTGATGAGAAAAACACTTGATGACATCATCGGGTCGACTAGTTCCATAGAATAGCGTTGAGAAATTTGGTTCTTTAGAGAAATTGTCTTGGAAATTCCTAATTGTTTGAATCATTCATAATGAAAAAATTATATGATCTTGTTCTCCAAGTCATCAAATAAATGAGTTTGAGTATAACCATGTACTATTATTTTAGAAATTTATTTAAGATCATCATTGTCATCAATACAATCTAAGAGATGTTTGATAATTGATAATTGATAATCATGGCCATATAAAGGTCTTAAGTCCCTATATTAATAGTGTAGTCCCTTATTATGTTAGTGTAGCCCACCTTATTGTTATTGTTGTACCCCTGTAACCCCCATATTGTGATTATTGTGCCCTTACATTATTATTGTTAGGTCAGCTAGGATTATATTGTGGCCCCATGGACTCTTATATATAGAAAGGAGGTTTTGTCATTTGTATCATCGAAGAATTTTTCATTCATGTAATGTATTAGAGGTTTCCCCCTAGAAGTGGCTTATTTACAAGGCGTTGATATCTCTTTTCTTCTATTTTTGGAGTTGGTTTCACAGCATTTGGTATCAGAGCTTTGGATTCTAGGGTTTCGCGGCTCCAAAAAGGTCATCGCGGATTTTTTGCTATCACTTTTTTTATATGAAGGTTCAAAAGCTGAATGTTTTAGAGCGCGAAGCCAAAATCCTAAGGAACATCATCACAAAATTTCAGAGCTTGGTTTGCAATATTTTCAGAGATATGATCTGTGGAAGTTAGGTCTTTTTCAAGCTCCCGAATTTCATCTCAAAGGGGTGATCGTGGGAAAATATTCATAAATATTTCTCTGAGCACTGGATTGGAATTATTTAAAAAGGGACTGGAAGTACACAGACTATAGTTTCCTATCTATAAATTTCAGAGCCGAAGGAGGAAATAGTGACATGTGGTAAGTCGTATAAGTTCGCTCTACTGAACCAGTCCATAATTAGGTCATTGTGGGAGATTGGACATAAATTTTCCTTGAAGAGTCCAAATCAGGTCAGAACTATGGCATTCGAAAGAGGATTCAGAGGCCTACCTCAGGGCCTAATTTTAGATATTGAAGATCCGAAATCATAGAGGTAATTCAGTTTCAATATCGAGCTCCTCAAAAGCAAGAAAAAGGTGTGTATTTGGTTTTTAAAATTACATAACATTTGTTTGAAAAAGAAGTTTGAAGTGATTCCAAGGGAATATTTTATATTTTTTATCAGTATTGGGTTCTATAATGCCTCCAAAAAATAATTCCATACCCATTAAGCCCTCAAAAATCTATACTATGACGCATGAAGAGGAAGAATTTCATTATGAGATATCAAAATTACGGTATCAAGTGCAACAAATTTCGATCTTATGAAGAGAAACTGAAGGTGACATAGATGGTTTAAAATCAGAAATGGAGGCTAAGTTGGATGTTTTGAAGGATCAAATAATAGCTAATATGGATGATAAATTAGTGGAAGATCACATCGAGCATCGACAACAAGTTCTCCAACTCTCAAAGGATAACCTAACTTTGCTGCAGAATCTAATGAAACAATAGGAAGATCAACATCACATCGAAAGAAGTTCTCAAGCAGTTACAGAAACAAGAACTCAACAAGTACGATCAATTTTAGAGTATCTTAGCAAGTGGAAGAACTTTCCTGTAGAAGATTCCACATGGGAGGATGATAATTTTTTACAGAAGCATCAAGAAATAATCAAGCGTTGAGGACAACACTTGTTTGAAGGAGAGGGGCATGTTAAGTCCCTATATTAATAGTGTAGTCCCTTATTATGTTAGTGTTGATTCTACCAACTGTTGTTAACATTTCCTATTGACACCCCATATTTTAATTATTATCTTATTATATTATTAGGTGTGGGGATACATAGCTTGTTCTATGAATCTATTATATAGAGAAGGAGGGTTTCTTTGTATGTCAGTGTTCACATTCATGCTCTGCTCAAATGTATTGAGGTGGCTCACCTGAAATTTGAACATTTCTGGGCATGGTATCTCTTTTCTTCTATTTTTAATTGGGTTCCCACCATGGTTGCCCATTATCTTGATATGTATATCATATATGTATATATATATGTAACGGGCTTTAGATGTGCTTTCAGATATCTTGTTTGTGGCAGTTATTTTATTTCTCTTATTTATTTATGTGAGCTGTGTGATCTTGTTTTGTTCTGCCTGAAGTATGAAAAATTTTAATTATTTGTTTAATTTTATTCACAATATTAAATTGAAATCCGTTGTTGAATTTCCCAATTTATACAATTTTTGAGACCACTAAATGTCACATTATGTCAGAAATTTAAAGATATTGTAAGTGAATGTGACAGAATGTAGGAGGAACAAGGCTTCTTATCATTGCATAAACATATTTCTCATGATCTCAACATAATTGGGTGAAGTGTGTATGATTTTTAAGACATGAAATTGCAATTGGTGATTTTAATACTTTCTCAAGGTTTTTTTTGTACTTGATGTCATATATTAGCAATTTTTTTTGTCTCTAAGCTCTCCTTTGTGAATAGGTACTCAAGCAGAGCTTGAAACTTGGTTTTAATTATAATCCAAATTTATTCGAGGAAAATGTTAGTAAAATGTGTTGCAAAATCATTTATAGCATTTAAAATCTCCCATAATGCTATTTATTAATAAGAAAAACACTTGATGACATCATCGGGTCGACTAGTTCCATTGAATAGCGTTGAGAAATTTAGTTTTTTAGAGAACTTGTCTTGAAAATTCCTAATTGTTTGAATCCTTCATAATGAAAAAATTATATGATCTTGTTCTCCAAGCCATCAACTAAATGAGTTTGAGTATAACCATGTACTATTATTTTAGAAATTTATTTAAGATCATCATTGTCACAAACATGCATATTACTATGGCTGACATCGACGAATACAACATTAAATGGATTCATATCCAGTAAATTCATCCTGTAAATTCCATATTCAAGGGAAATGGAAGTGAACTCGTGCAACATATGAAGAAGATTTAGATTGGTTATGAAGGTCACGTATAAGTGAGTTCACCTCTATAATTCTGTGAAGTAGGTCGATATTCCGATCACACGGTCGGAAACCACTGATGTTTCCAAATTCTTCTCATGATAGAAACATACCTAAGATTTCCTAGGGTTCTTCTCATGATTACGCTGGAAACTATAGAAATCAAATGAGCACAAGTGCATTGTCAGAAGATCCGACGACAAAAGAATAAATGATTTAATGGAAGTGCTATCGATTCTAGCTTGTGTTGCTGCAGAAAATGTTGTGCCATCGTTGATTAGATTGTTGAAATATGGAACTTCTATGTGTAAGGAGAAAGAAATTAAGGCTCTGTAGGGATTAACACTTGAATTTGAGATGGAGAGTAAGAATTTTGTCGGGTGAAAGAGTTTCAGGTGGAAGCTTCAAGATTACCCGCTTATTCATATAGAGTAGTCGTGTAGTCTGTTTTGCAGGTGGAGCTAGAACGTCTATGAGTTGAGAATGCACCCTGCTATTGATAAGGTCATCATAGAATTGAGACCGAGTTGGAGTACTTAATTGAGACTACGTGGAAGATGAAATATTTTGGGGAAAGAATAGTTTGAGGAGCTGAGTTGGAGTGTTGGAGCGCTGGAGCAACGACTTGTGAGATTGTTCTGCGTAAAAGATGAAGAACGACCTATCACATATTCATACTCTTTTTTTCCATGTTGTTTTTTCCAACATGTATTCATCCATGCTTCTAATTGGCTGGACAAGTTCAACAATAGATGGTGAAAAACTCATTGGTGTTGGTTGGCATATTGTTTGGGTGTGGATCTGCACATAGTCGATTATATCAACACTGTAAATTTTGTCTCTGGTTACTCCTCTCTTATTTCCCGATAGGGAGTTCTTTTGAAGCTTTAATTGAATGTTGTCAAAGCTTTGGCTACACAAGTCAGAACACAAGGACATGAAGCTTATAGATGGAGAAAATACCAAAGTATTTTGTTTAAATTTCAAAATGGAGCTTACACAATCTATTTCGTATTTCAAACTTATACAACCTAAGAGGGTTTTTGGAGTTGTTGCCTAATACGTATCACATACCTTTAGATTTTGTATGTTGGAATTCTCAAAATAAGTATATTTTAATCTAGGAGAGATAAGGAGTGGATTACATTATTTTAAAAGTCAATTCACTTTTAAGTGAATACATAAAGTTTAGGGAATTGAGTTGAAGTCCATATGAGAACATACAATTGAAAATTAAAATGTATTTTTGTAAGCAATGTAATGACTTTGGAAGTTAAAAAGGAGTCATTGAGTATATATAAAGTTAAATAGAAAAAGTCTAAGTTGAAGTCAAATTGAAGTTATTTATATGTTGTAATAAAAAGGGTGTATTTTTGGTTGTACCAGATACCCAAGGTCCATTAAAGACTTGATGTCAAAGTCTAGAGTCAAAAATTCATAAGTCAAATCAAATGTTTAAGTCCTTGAATGTAATGGGTGCATGATTGGTGGAGCCAGACACCCAAAGTATAGTTAATGCATTGTAAAGACAACTTGAATGGACATTGTGGCAGTTTGCAGCAAAGAAAATAGAGGAGCAAGGAGTGCTCAGAAAGAAGGTTCAAGTGTAATGAACCATTGTCCAAGTCCAAAGGAGATAACTTGGTAAAGTAGTTCAATTTCAGGTTACAGTTAACAAGGTGAAGTTCACAAAAGAAGATTAGGATGACTATGGGAAGTCATTTGCAGAATTCAGAGAAACGTTACAAATATGCCATAGTAGTTGGCATTAGTGATGAAGAAATTGATAAAGATATTGAAAAGTTAAAGTCACAACTTGACATATTGATGGAACTACTACAAAGACAAAGACATGGATGGGTAATGAAGAGAACAGTTAAATGGCCAACTAAGCAGTTGAGTCGGAAACACAAGCTAAGGGAAGCAAAGAAACTCTAGAAAAAAGTATACATTTGTGAACCTGAGCAAGGATCATTGCTTGGAGAGAACGATGATTATGTGAACGTGGGTTCGATGCCCACAGATGGAGCTACAAAATGTTTGAAATATCAACATGGAGACTTGAGGACAAAATCATTTGTTGAGGACTATGTTTTTAAATATAACAATTGGTGTGTGAATGTAGGATATGTTGCTGATATTGAATTTGTGTGTAGTAATGATAAAAAAATTTGATGCTAAAGATGGACAAAAAATAGAAGTTGTTGATGAAATGGATAATGATCATTAAATAAATGGGTCAAATTCCAACATGAGAGATATTGCAGCATAACTAAAGTTCCTAGAAGAATGGTTGGATAATCCAAAGATAGAGTACGACAACAGGCCTTCAAATCAACAAATATGGCACAGTGGAAGCATAAAGATGGACAACAAAGTTCAACAAAGAAACAATAATGCACACTATCCAGAAGACAAGTTAGATATCAAAATGGAAGAGATGAAGAAGCTAATGTTGGAAGAATCTCAGAAGATGTTCATTGAACAAAGAAAAATCAAGGATGACAACAAATTAGTGATAACTGAGTAAATCTACATCAACAAAATAGGAGGAGAATTGCAGCATAAATTTTGTAAGCATGGTAGACAAAAAAGGACAAACATAGAACATCAACAACATGATAAAACAACTGATTTAATGCAAGTGAAAATTTGGGATCCAAGAGGATTTTTATCATGACTGATGGTCAGGAGACCATGATTTTATTTTACCTGGGGAGTCTGATGCAGGGGCATCTAACCTAGGTCAAATTTTTACTAAGGGAGTTAGTTTCCAAACATAGGATTTTAATTATTTATTGTATTTTTCATAAAATTCTAGGAGAAAATGACAATTCTTGTAAATAGGAGAAGGTTTAAGAGTGTTTGGATTAGTTATATCCTATCTAGAGAAACATGATTAGATGAGAGATTTTATGGATAAGAGATATTTTGGGAGTTAATTTAGGGATCTAGAACCTACTTGGGTTCTAATCCACTTGTATAAATTTGGGTGAGCCCATCAGGCATGTATGTATGTAGAAGTGTGTGAGTGAGTGTGAGGAATGAGAGGCTAAGCATAAGGCCAATAGTTCCCTTGTAATTATTTTGTTTATTAATTAATCATTTCTCAGATTTTTATGTGCATATGTTATTAGTGTGTGATTTCAAGTTTAGTTTTGTGAGCTAATTCTATCGAGTACATGCCCTATGGTTAGATGTTATTTGACCTGCGTCAAGAATCCTCCAAGAATATCACCCAACCTCCATTCGACTTGATCTTCATTCCCTCAACCAAAGATAACATAAGAAAATATATTTCCCTTCTCTATAATACAATCCCTTAGGATTCCTTCCCTTGAATGCTATAGTAATGAAAGAAAGAATAATCTGATACATTGGTTTTTAAAGCCCTTTACACAGTGGAAAAACATTGGCTCTACAATGGACCTTTCTTCATATAAACACAAGGTCGTAGATTTAAAATTTGCTTCAACTATTAAAAGAATTCAACCTATGGTTTCATCATAGTTTTTCACAAATCTGAAGTTACCAAAAGTTCTAACCATCCATAGCTCGTGGAATTATCTTGCAATTTGCAAACCTAACACCCATGTATTTCACATGGACTCTCCCTATGCAAGGAGATACAAATCTAATAACGCGGGAGAGGGATATTGAAGGAATGCTAAACATAATGTAAGAAGAAACATTTTCTTTGCATGATGCCTTCCCTCTTCTTAAAGACGAGGCAAATTGTACAATGTGCACATACGTAAAATATTTATGGTGAAACTTTCAAGGAAGCATGGGAAAAAAAGGATAGTACCCCCTTGAATGAAAAGTGACAAGGTCAATTCACCCATGCAATCCATTTCCTTTTTTCCTATTATCAAGACCATAGTCCCCCTATTGGTCCTCAAGAAACATTTAAATGGATATTATATAAACATTTTCCTAGGAATACATGCATTTCTATTACTTGAGCACATCATGGCAATGTACTCATGGTAGTTCACAAGAACATAATTTCCACACCATGATACTAGCCCACTACATTGACACATGAACATTCACTATTTGGGCACCTTGGTTCTTCCCTGGGAATATTCACATTAATTTTTTATATTTTTGCAACATAAGGTCACTATAACTCAAACCACTTGGTTTGAATCTCTTCACATGAACCTCATCTTTACATAATACATGATTTAATGTATTATAATTTATTTGTTAAAAAGAAGCAATTGTATTCCCACCCCCTTTGCAATAACAATGTCATCTGTGAACCTTTATTTTCAACAATGAGATGATGTTCTCCCATCATTATTTAGATACATTTGCAATGTTATTATATCCATTAAAACAATGCATAACAATTTATTTCGTTGATTTAATGTTCCAATATAAACTCACAACAATGATCTAAGGAAAACATACATGTCATTACTATTCATTTGCATGAATTAGTCTAGATATAGTAATTACAAATTCATAATTGAAACACATATACTCATTATACAAGAATTACAATATGATTAAGATCCCAATACGAATGTGTATGAATATATTCTTGCTTCACATTGTTACCACATGTGAAGTTCCACATACTATCTTCCTAACATACCCAATATATATGATGTCTTTATCTAAGCTAGCATATAAGATTTGAAGATTATTTGGCTCATGTGATGGAGCTATAGTTCAAGTTGGGTGAATATGCAAAACATATTCCAAAGAAGGGAAGTTGGGTAATAGAACTAATCTTGACGAATCTAAAGAAACCCTATGTTTTATGTTCAACATTTCATGCTAGTTTTTCTTCTAGAAAAACATGGTGTTAAGGACTATACCTTTGACTCTTTCTATGGTTTTTTAATTAGGGCATGATAAAAATTCTGTGATGAGGGTAAAATTAAGAATAAGCCACGGGATAATATTCTTAAGGGAAAATATTGATAGAACAAAAAAGAAAGTGGTTATGGATTTAATTAGGAGAAACATGATGGAGGTTACCATGATAATGATTGTATTGGATAGATTGATAAGAAGTGCGTTGATTAGCTATTGATTAAGAAATATAAGAAGAAGAATACCTATTGATACTATGGAAAGGTAAGCTATTATGAGAAGAATTATTGGAATAAGGCCAATTGCACTAGAGGAAAAGGTTAAAAGTCTTAAAGATGAAGTGTTTATTAATCACCCCATCGACCTACAACATTGACTCTCAAAAGGTAAAGGAGACGACTATACCTTATTTGTTAGTACTTCTAAGGAACTAAATCCTCACACTTCTAGAAGTGAATGGATAGACCATTTTGGCATGATATAGCTAAGGATGACTCTCTCTTGTAGTCATCAAATAAGGCTACAAAATAAAATATTTGTTATAGATGATTATGAATTATACCACAACTAACCTAGACTAGAAAGAATCTTCAATTTTACTCTGAGAGGTTTGTTGTGAAGGATATTCAAAATGATTTTCTTAATATTTCTAAGAGTAAATTGGAGCCGAAAGTTAGGTTGTATAAGTATTATGACATCCCTAAGAAGGATCTAGGATTGACGATTAAAGAAGAATTTCGCATGATTGACTCAAATATTTGAATTTTTTAAGTATGAAATTATTGGTCAATATGGTTAATGGATTACACGAGATAGTTCCCCTTGATGGTGTATGTGAAGGGTGTGTGGTTGGAATACATCAATAGGTTGTATTTGAGACATGAAAGCGATGGAGAGAAACAATTAAACTAGAACTTGTATGTAGCGCTCTTGTATAATGAATCAATCCTCATTAGTGGATGTAAGGAAGTTTTCACTATAATTTTGATAATTATAGGCACACTTGGGTATAATTATAATAGAACAAGGACCATGTCTTTAAAATGTTCAAGGAATTTAATGTAATGACTAATAATCAATGTTTTCAACCTATGAAATGTGTTAAGATCTAACAATGGAGGAAATATGTGAGCAAGTAATTTGAGAGTATTTTTGTCATAAAATGGTATTATATATATATATATATATATATATATATATATCTTGCATGCATTAGTAGTGTTATCACATGATAATTTCTTTCAAATTAGCTCTATTAGGGCCCTAAGATCCAAGTTCTAAGAAAAAATAAGGTCCAAAAAAAGGATAAAGGAGTAGAACAGGGACCCAAGGCCAACAAAACTAAGAAGGAAAAACCAACTCATGCTAGCAATGTAGACCTTTTGGTGGAGGCAACAAAGAAGCTTAAGTAAGGTTTTCAGAACAATGTTGCTAGTTAATTCATCAACATTCGTTTTGAATATTTTTGATAAGGCGTTGACAATTAATTTTTGCGCTAGTTATTGTTTTATTTTGGGCAAGCACTGACAGATTATTTCGCAGCTCTTTGCAGTTTATATCTCGATAATGTATATGTATTTAATTTGTCAGCGAATGTGAAGTGTACATTTTTGAGGCAGTGATAAGGCAAATATTCAAAAAATTATAAAATAACTTCAAAACCAACATCATCAAAACTGAAAATAGTGAGATCATTCACGAGAATTTATATACTCTTTTTCATTGGAAAGGAGGAAAAGGTTTTGTCAAGTAAAGGAAGCTTGCCTGAGCAATGAAATGCCCAAAATAGATCTAGAATGATGTTATAACAAATATCCTATATGACACAAACTCAATAGTCAAACATAAAAGGTGCCAAAGTATTTTTTTTTCACTTGACAAAACTTTGTTTTTTCTCGTAAAAGGCAGTTACTTTGGGCACGATTTACGAACATAAGGAAATGAATTTTTGAAAACCGAAAAAGGTTTTTGTCAGGAACAGACCAATTAATAAAATATCTATCATTTTTTACACAGGTGTCAAGGTTTGGAATATTTGAATGAATCTTTGCAGCTCATTTTTAAATATTAAATGATTTCCTGTTTTTGCCATTAACTTTGAGCACAATTTTTGAGAATATGAAAACGAAATTTTCAAATATGAAGGAGGATTTTGTCGAGAGCGGTCTCATTTACAATTTTTTTTTTTTTCAATTTTTACACAAATATCACGGTTTGGGAGATACAAAGGCTTATTTGGACCCTATTTTTCAGTAATTCTCCAGATTTATTTTCTTAAAAATTCCGAATCATCTGTTGATGAGCCACCTCATATTTTCGACTTCTTGAGACAATATTGGAGTTAGAAATAAGATGAATATATATGAATAGAATTATAGGCTAATAGTTGAAGACATCCGTGGAGGACTGGACGCAAAGAAATTGGAAACCCCTGATAAAAGACGAAGTAAAGAGCTACTTTGTGGGCAAAGGGTATTTTGTATTTGTGTTTGAAAACATTGAAGACAGAAGCTTAATATTCAGAAACGACCCCTACTTCATGGGGCCGCAGGGCCTGTACTTAAACAAATGGACTCCAGATTTCGACCCTTCCCAAGACGTCCCATCTGCCGTGCCGGTGTGGGTGAGACTCCCTCATCTGCCTCTTCACTGCTGGAATCAAAAATCGCTCCAGATCATTGGGAACGCACTAGGCAAATACATAGATCAGGCTGTAAGAAAAGACCAATATGCATGCTTTCGAATCTGTGTTTAAGTGGACCTCGAGGAAGGACTGCCTGAAGCGATCAAGCTCTCGGTGGCAGGTTGGACGCATGTCCAAGAGCTCGACTACGAACAGCTCCCCTTTAAATGCAGACACTGCCACGGCCACAGACACTTCGCAAAACACTGCAAGAAGAGAGCAGAGGAGCAATCTGAAAAACATACCGGGGACCAGTGGACCCTAGTCCAGAGAACAGCCCATGCAAAAAAAGATGCAGGAAAAAGCGCAGTAGCAGGAGCCAGGAACACCCCCATTCCCACTCAGGAAGTGGAAGAAATCTCAAAAGGAACGGAGGGTGTACAAACTGAACCACTGAATAAAGCTCAGGAGAACCAGGAACATGCAGAAGGCCCTCCTCCTAGCAAAGAGGGAGGGGTCGCCATCCATATTGAAGCATCCCAAGGCAGCCCCTCCAACCCCACCTATGCAGAAGTCACAAAGAAAAAGGCGGTCGAAAGCTCAGAGTCCTCAGAGGAAGAATTCTTTGAGCACCCATTAAAAAGAGCCGGAAGGAAATCCCGCAAGGAAAAAAGAGAGGAAGAAGCAGAAAGGCTCAAAACGCAAGGAAGCCAGTCCACAATAGAAATGACGATCGGAAGAAATAGCAGGCCCAGGTCAGCCAAGGGTGGCTCCACCCCGCTCACAGGTAAATAATGAAGCTAGTCTCTTGGAATTGCAGAGGATTGGGGAACCACGCAAAAATAGAAGCAGTAAAGGACCTATTAAAGTCGGAACCTACAGAAATCCTCTTGCTCCAAGAGACAAAGATAGCAGGACAAGCTCTGCTAGAAATCAGCAAGACAAAATGGAGGAAAAGCTCAGGCATAGCGATCAGCGCACGGGGCTCTTCGGGAGGACTGGCAACTCTCTGGACCGAAGATAAATATCAGCTGATCAAAACTCACGAGACCCAACATTGGATATTCACAGAAATAATCTATCTTGCAAGTAAGTTGACTATCTCTCTTGTAAATCTTTATGTGCCTGTCAATTATTCTGAAAAAAGAGACTGCTGGAACTCCCTGGCAGCATTTCTAGAGCAGGAAACCCCCAACAATATCATCCTTGCTGGGGATCTCAACATCGTGTTGAAAGCCAAAGAGAAAAGAGGAGGCATCAATTCTAAGGATCCCATGGTTGCTGTAGTGGAAGAGCTCGCTCAACAATGGGATCTGCAGGATTTCAACCCAATCCAAGGACTCTTCACCTGGTCTAACAATCGAACTGGGACAGAACACATTTCTGCCCGCCTGGATCGCTTTCTAGTGGAAACCTCTCTCCTCATGAATAAGAAGATCATAACAACGAAAATTCTGCCCAAGCTATCCTCTGATCACAAGCCCATACAACTCTGTATAGAAGATGAAGAGGACTTGGGTCCCATTCCATTTCGCTTCTCTCCTCAATGGATCGAAAGGGAGGGCTTCTCTGAAATGGTGAAAGTAGCTTGGGCCACATCCATTTCAGGTTCTCCAAGCTTCGTTTGGGAGCAAAAGTTGAAACTTACCAAAAAAGCTTTGAAGGACTGGATTAAGAAACCAGCCCCCAATCCCACCTCCCAAAGAGTCGATGCAGTCCAGGCACTGCATTCCCTTCAAAACGATATGGAGAGCAAAAACATCAGTGCAGATCTATTGGACAGGGAAACAAAAGCACAGAGAGCAGCCTTCCAATCCTTCAGAAAAGAGGAAGAGTACTGGAGATTAAAGTCTAGAAGCTTGTGGCTAAAAGCCGGGGACCGCAATACCTCTTTCTTTCATCGGCAGTACCGAGCCAGATTGTCAAGGAACTACATAGCAAAAATAAAGACATCGGAGGGCCAAACATGCAAGGGATTCCAACAAGTCAAAGAAGCAGCTGAAATACACTTCCAAAATCTTTTCAGCTCGGGCGCCCATGGAGATGATGTGGATGAAGCTGATTTTCTCACTCACATCCCTTCCCTCATCTCACCAGAGGACAACTCTGATCTTTGTAAACCGGTTTCGGAGGAAGAGATTATCAAAGTCATTTGGTCCATGGAATCTGACAAGGCCCCCGGACCTGACGGATTCACCATTCATTTCTACAAAGTATGCTGGGACATCATAAAATATGACCTACAAAAGATGGTTCGGGGATTCTTGAAAAAAGCTAAAGTAGGTGGCAGCACCAACTCAACCTATTTAGCTTTGATTCCCAAAGACTCTAATCCGGAAACTTTTTCCAGATTCAGGCCAATATCGTTATGCAACGCCTCCTACAAGATTTTGGCAAAACTGTTGGCAACCAGATTAAAACCCTTGCTTCCCCGGATTATCTCTAGTCCCCAAGGAGGATTCGTGGAAGGCAGGCACATTCTGGACAACGTCATTCAAGTGCAGGAGACCATACACTCAAGTAAGCAGAGAAAAGAGAAAGGTATGCTCATAAAGCTAGACATGGCGAATGCGTTCGACAGAGTCAACAGAACATTTCTCAGCAAAGTCTTGCTCTCCTTTGGCTTTTCTCCTCAGTTTGTAAATCTCATAAAGGCCTGCACGGATAACCCTTGGATAGCCCCCCTCATTAATGGCAGGCCAGCGAACTTTTTCCAAGCTAAGAGAGGCATCAGGCAGGGATGCCCGCTCTCTCCCTTTCTTTACATCTTATTGGCTGAATCTCTAAGTCGAAAACTTGAAGCAGAAAGAATGATAGGCTCCCTTCCGGGCCTCAAACCCACCAGCAGAGTTAACCCTTTGAATCATGCCCTCTTTGCAGATGACTCGATTCTTTTGGGAGGTGCCTCAACCAGAATAGCGAAGGCCTTTGACACTGTCATAAGAAACTACTGCAAAGTCTCAGGAGCTCTGGTAAATGAAAGAAATAGTGAAGTCTTCAGCTGGAACACTGATCAACAGGAGCTTAACAATATAGCTAATATTCTCGGATTCAAAGGGCACTCCCAATGGGACAGGATCAGATATCTCGGGCTCCCCATAATCTCAGGAGTGAACAAGAGGTCGCTATGGAGTGACATAATAAGCAAATTCAAAACCAAAAATTCGAAATGGGGAGGATTCTGGTTAACGAAAGGAGGCAAGGTCATTTTGATAAAATCTCAGCTGTCTGCCTTAATAATTTACCAAGCAGCTTTCTTGCTCGCCCCCAGAAATGTTATGGATCAAATCTCCTCTCTTCTCAGAGATTTCCTCTGGCAAGGAGGCAGGGGCAACGATAAGAAACAGCACTTGGCAAACTGGGACATTGTCAAAAAGCCCATCGATGAAGGAGGACTGCAAATACGCGACCCCTCCCTGGTCAATCTCGCCCTTGGTAGCAAAATCTTGTGGAAGATGATTAAAGATCCAAAGCATCCTGTCAGTGTCATTTTGAGATCAAAATATACCAACAAAGTCGATCTCAGAAACCTATAGCTGGGAAACATTGTCAACAGTACGCTGCTATGGAAGCTCTGTTATAAGAGCAGTAAATTCTTCAGTCAAAATGCTTACAGGATCCCAGGGAATGGTAAACACACTCGCCTCTGGCACGATAGCATAATGGGGCGGAATCCATTAATAGAAAACGCTGAGATCTCAGAATTAAGAGACTGGCTCATATCAACTGGCAAGTTGAGCATTTATGACATATCGGCTTGGGATCACAGAGATGAATGGGTCGGTTGGGCACTCCACGACATCCCTGCCCATCTGCAAAATCAATTAAACAATCTGCTACACCTGTTGGAAGGCGCAGCTCCGATACATCGTGACATGCAAGATCAATGGGGATGGGGTCGTTCTGGGGAATACACTACAGCAGAAGGCTTCAAAGCATTTCAGACAACAGGAAACAGTAAGCACAGTGCAGCGTTTTGGAAAAACGTATGGGAGCCTCTAGCACTCCCAAAAGTCAACTTTTTCTTCTGGACGGTGATTCATAACAAGATTCTTACCGGCGACAATCTGGCAAAAAGAAAGATTGCTGGCCCTCACAGGTGCGCTCTTTGCAGGTGCAATTCTGAGACTGCTCACCATCTTTTCATTGATTGCCTGTTCGCCAAGGAAGTCTGGGATCTTATGCTGCAAGATTTCCACATAAACTCTCCCACTCAGTCCTCAGTAGCAGATCTTTTTGCAGAATGGAGTCACCTTTACCCTTCTCGAATACCTCACAAATCTTTTTGGCGCAAAGTATGGAATGCTCTGCCCAAGTTCGTTTGCTGGCAGATTTGGTTGGCCCGCAACCAGAAGATTTTCAATGACCAGAACCACACTCCCTTACAAGTTGCAGCAAAAGCCAGATCTTTCCTCCTTGAAGCAGCCCAGCAACAGTATCACAAAGTGGATGCATCGCTTCTGCCGGTTGAGAAGAGGTGGCTCGGAACCTTTGAACCTCAAAGCAGAAAGAACCTCCTAGCTCCTCAAACAGAACATCCAATCTGGAAAAAGAGAGACTGCGATGAAACATTTCAACAATGGTGGAGAGCTCAAAAAACACATACAATCTTCTTCGATGGGGCGTCTAAAGGAAACCCCGGTCCCTCAGGTGCCGGTGGGATCATTTATTCCCCAGATGGTGCAACCCGAGACTCTTTCTTCTGGGGTCTTGGTCTGAAGACCAATAATCAGGCGGAGCTTCTCAGTCTCCTCAAAGCATGTCAAATCGCCCGAGAAAAAGGGATCAAAGAAATACAAGTATTTGGAGACTCGGAGATTCTCATAAATAAGCTGAACACGGAAGAGCAATTCAGAAACGCAGGCCTCAACAGAACATTGGAAAGACTGAAAAGAGTCCTCTCCGCCTTTGCATCCATCAAATTTTTTCATATCCTTAGAAGCTCAAATAGTGAAGCGGATTCGATGGCCAACAAAGGGAGCGCAACGGACAAAGGGCTGCTCTACATAAATGAAGACAGATTCGTAGAAATCCCTTGCTAATGTCAAGATTGAAAACAGCTATAGCTGACTATGTATGATGTAATTAGGGCTGCTCTGGCAAAGCCCCACACTCTCTTTTTCACATAAATACAAAATCATATCCGTTAAAGTTAAAAAAAAAAAAACTCTGTGTTTTAAGATTGTTTTTTCCTCTAAAAGTCAATAACTTTGGGCACAATTTACGAACAAATGGAAATGAATTTTTGAAAATCGAAAGATCATTTTTTCGAGAACAAAACCATTATAAAAAATCTCTCTCATTTTTTACACAGGTGTCATGGTTTGGAATATTCGAATGAATCTTTTCAACCCATTTTTCCAGATTTAAATATTAAATGATTTGCTGTTTTAGTCATTAAATTTGGGCACGGTTTTTTAGAATAAGAAAATGAATTTTTCAAATTTGAAGGAGGATTTTTTCGATAACAAACTCATTTACAAAAACCTATTTTTGTTTTTACACAACTATCACTGTTAGGGATATAAAAATTCATAATTGGACCCTATTATTCAATAATTCACCATATTTAGTTTCTTAAAAATGCCTAATCATCAGTTGATGAGCCACCTCATCTTTTCAAACTTTTGAGCCAATATTGAATTTAGAAATTAGATGAAGATATATGCCTAGGATTATAGGAAAAAAATTAAAGACACGTTGCAGTCAAAGATAGATTAAATCCCATATTTATGGTAAAATCAAGAAGCTATAATTAGACCCACATCGCCAAGGCACGAAATCAACAAGTCAAAATTCATTCCTAATTTCCTGGAAAAAGTGGCATCACCTAATAGTGGAGAGATATTTGACTTCAACAATTCCAACAACTCAAGACACATTCCAACCAATTTAGTTTAGTTGATATCTTATGATTTAATTTATTTTTATTTCCAACAAATCAACAGATAATGAGATGATTGTTTTTGTTAGTTTAGCAATGCTTTTTTAAGTAATGAGGGTTTATACCTGAGGATTCCAGGGGGTCTTTTGTGTTTCAGAATTTAATCAATAAAATACAAGATTAGAGGACTTAATATTTGGCTGCAAAGATTCATGTGACAATTATTTCTAGTAAGTGTCTTCTATATGTGTTTGTGTTTCTTACTCAATGATTCATTGAATGTTTTGTCTTCAATATTTGAGTAGAGAATAATGAATTAAAATTCATCATTAGATGCTCTATTTCATAGCATTCAAATAATTTTCACTTCTACCCTCTAAAGTTGCTATGGGATTCATCCTTCATGCACAATTGCAATGCAATGTATTCTCTTTTCAACTTGCAACCCTTTGATAATTGAAGTGTCTAAGAAAGAGATGTCTACCTTTCCTTTACCAGTCAATGATCACACAACCAATATCTTGCAGACCTTTGTGTTTTTCATGTACTCTGACTACATCTCCCAATGGATTGTCTCTCTTTCCTAACCAAGCCTTTTTCAACCTCCATCCTAGTTAAAAATCTGGCCACTGAGCACATTAGTGAGTTGCTAATGTAGTGACTTTGAGTAGCAGAGTCATAGAGAGATCCCTCTCTATATTGAAGGTCCAAATTTAAATCCTAAAGTGGTTTGAAGGTTTCCTCAGTTTTTATCCCCACAACCGAGGTAATTTCTGTGTGATAACATCTTTGTGCCATTGCCGGGGACGCGAAGCTTCAAGTCAACATCTCAGAAGAACGGAAATGAATAGATCTGCTCTTTGATGGTGAACATGGGACAAAAACAGAAATGTTGCACATCATTCACCTAGTGAATCCACTCTTAGTAGGATCCAAGTTATAAGAAAAATAAGGTCCAAAAATAAGGTAAAGGAGGAGAACATGGCCCAAAGGCCAACAAAACTAAGAAGGAAAAACTAGCTTAGGCTAGCAATGTATACCTTTTGGTGTAGGCAATAGAGAAGATTAAGTAAGGTCTTCAGAACAACGGTGCCAATTAATTCGCCAACATTCATTTTTAATATTTTTGACAGGGGATTAACAATTAATTTGTCAACACTAGTTTCTAATTTATTTATTATAAATTAAATAACAGAGCAATGAAACACATAAAATATTGCAAAATCACAAACACAGGAAAACATAAAAGAAGAGAGACACAAATATACATGGTTCACCCAATTTGGGCTACGTCCATGGAGAAACAACCAATCCTTCATTTTATATTATCCATTAAAATGAAGAGATACAACCTACAACAAATCCATTGTAATTTCCTATTCGCTCTCACATACCTCCTCTCTCTTTCTCGCATATAATAATCATACATATCTATAATACAATTCCCTCATATAAACAGAGGGTTTCCTTCTAGGGAAAAAAACCCTAAATTAACATAACTTCTACCGTCAGATCTTTCGCCTAATGAATGACCCAGATTGACTACGAAATTACAATATTTTACAAGACAAATTTTCATCTATTTTTTGTTTTGGGGGAACTTCCCCCGAACCCTCGCCAGGGGGTCTCATAAAATTGTCATCACCACTCCTGGACCCCCTTGAAAATGATACTTTGGGTGGTGTTTCCTCCTCGTTAGGAACTAGGGTCCAACGTGGCTAAAACAAGGCCTATGAATCAAGAAGATAATCACGCTCCACACCAAATAATCTTCCACTTGGAGACTGATTATAACAACTCCACCAATTATTCACTTGTTGGAAAATGCTCCCCTTGGACCTGGTAGTTTCTCATATTCACCATCATACTTGAAGAACAATTGAAATTGAGAAAAATCTTAATTTCTACCTGGTTACAACGTTCTTTAACATATCTGCAGGATTCTGGCTAGTGTGTATCTTTTTCAGCTTCAAATGTCCATCTTCCAAAATAGACCATATGAAATGGTACTTGAGTTGTATATATTTAGTCTTGGAATGAAACGTTGAGTTGTTTCAAGATAAATGGCACTCTATATTTCACTATATAACCTTCCCATCTCTTGCTTACTACCCAATTCATCCATAAACCTCTGCAACCAAATCATTTATTTAATGGCCTCTGTAGCAGCAACATACTCCGCTTTCGTTGTTGGAAGTGCAACAACACTTTGCATTTTTGAAACCCAACTAACAATTGTTCAACCTACAGTAAACACATACCGTGTGGTTCTCCTCTTGTTATATCTATCACCTTCCATATCTGCATCAACATTTCCTTGTAGAGCAATGTTTGAACCACAAAAAATTAACACTTTATTAGTGGTACCTATCAAATACCCGAGAATCCACTTTACTGCCATCCAATGCTCTTTTCCTGGATTGTTCATATACATGCTCAAAATCCCCAATGCATCTGCAATATCAGGCCCTGTGCACACCATTGCATACATCAAGCTTCCAACTGTTGATGCATATGGAACTTTAGATATATAATCCATCTCTTCCTGGGTCTTGGGACACATCTCCTGACTTAGTTTGAAATGGTTAGCCAAAGGTGTACTAATTGTTTTTTCATTCTGCATATTAAATCTTTCCAACACATTTTCAATGTACTCACTTTGAGACAATGTTAATTTACGAATTTTCCTCTCTTTAGTTATTCTCATACCAAGGATTTGTTTTGCAGCACCCAAATCCTTCATTGTAAATAAATTTGCCAATTTTCCTTTGAGCACATTTATTTCCTGCATGTTAGACCCTACAACAAGCATGTCATCTACATACAATAGCAATCTAATATAATTGCCATCATTTTTATTTTTAAGATAAACAAAATGGTCAGAGTGACATATAGTATAACCTTGTTCAGACATATAACTGTCAAATTTTAGATACCACCACCTTGGAGCTCGTTTTTAAGCCATATAAGCTCTTATTCAACATGCATACTAATGTATCATTCCCTTTAACCTCATACCCTTGTGGTTACATCATATAAATCTCTTCTTCCAAATCCCCATGGAGAAATTAGGTCTTTACATCTAACTATTCAAGATGCAAATCTTGTATTCCCACTAAACTTAAAATGGTTATGATTGAAGTCATTTTAACAACATGAGAAAATATTTCATCAAATTCTATACCTTTATTTTGTGTAAACCCCTTCACCACAAGTCTAGACTTATACCTATGTTTCCTCCATCTTCTTCCTTTAACCCGCAAACCCATTTATTCTGCAATGTTGTTTTACTTGCAGGCAACCTGACTAAGTCCCAAGTCTGGTTATGTACCAAGGAGTCCATCTATTATTTAATGGCTTGCGCCCACTCCTTCATAGTTTCTAACTGCATTGCTTCTTCATAACATTCTGGTTCACTAGAATTAGTCAACAATACATAATATAATGAAGGAGAGTATCGTTCAAGGGGTCTTCTTATCCTGTTAGATCTTCTAACACCACTTTAATGTGTTTGAGGTTCTTGTTGTTGTTGTGGTTGTGGATGTTGATCATTATGATTTTCAGGCACCTTTACTTTTTCTATGATCTCATCAAGCACTGTGTATTCTTTTTTTTCCTTTTCCCATTTCTTTCCCTACATCTAATACTTATACAAGACCTTTTCATTGAATATGACATCTCTGCTCCTAATGAATTTGTTATTTTCATAATCATATAAGCTATAACCAAAATCATTAATGCCATAACTAATAAAGGTAAATTTCTTTGATTTTTCCTCAAGATTTGTTCTATTTTATTTATTAATGTGGAAAAAGGCTTCACATCCAAAAGTATTTAGAAATTAGTAGTTTGTATTTTTACCAGTCCATGCCTCCTCTATAATACCACCATCCAAGGAACTTGAAGGCCCTCTGTTTATTATACAAACAACAACATCTACAACATATGCCCAAAATTGTAAGGGTAATCCTACATGCAATCTCATACACCTTGTGTGCTCCATGATTGTTCTGTTCATCCTTTCTGACACACCATTTTCTTGTGGTGTTCCTGGAACTATCTTATCTCTATGACTTCCATGCTATGAATAATAATTATCAATCTCCTTGCTGCAATATTCACCTCCATTATCTGATCTGATAAACTTCAACTTATTTCCTGTCTCATTCTCAAATAAATCTTTCCATCTATTAAAAGTATAAAAAACATCAGATTTATTTCAAATACAATAAACCTAAGTTTTCCTAGTTGCATCATCAATAAAAGTAACATAATAGTGAGATCTAGTGAGAGATTATACCTGAGCAGGTCACCATACATTTGTATGTAAAAGTTCTAATTTTTCACTCTTCTTTTCTTTCCCAACTCTGAGAAATTTAACTCTCTTATGCTTTCCATAAACATAATTCTCACAAAAATCCGAATCAACATGCTTCAAAATCGGCAACAAATTCCTTGAGTGAAGAATATGTGTTCCCTTCTCACTCATGTGCTTGAGCATATGATGCCAGAGTGTCATATCTGATGTTGTGGAGGTTAAAGCATTAACAAAATAGAAATAGCATTTCATAAATACAATGTACCAACCTTTTCTCCTTTTTCTATTACTAGGGCTCCTTTAGTGACCTTCCAGGTTTTCTTTGTAAATGTAGTTACACAACCTTCACCTCCCGATTGCCTTATTGAGATTATATTTTTCTTTAGATATGGAACATGCCTTACCTCCTTTAATAACCATTGGTTTCCATTCTGTTATTTTATAAGAACCCTACCCATTCAAATGATTTTATAGGGTTTATCATCACCCAAACGAACTTGTCCAAAATCTCCTTGAACATAGTCATGAAAATGTTTCCTATCAGGTGTGGCATGGAATGAAGCCCATGAATCTACCACCCAGAAATCAGTAATATTTTCTAATGAAAGAATCAAAGCATATTGCAACACAACACCTGTTACATTTACTTCATGATTGTTCTCTTGTTGTCCATCTCCTTATTTTCCATTTTGAGATTTACAGGCTTTCTTTAGGTGTCCTTTCTTCCCACGTTTCCAACATGCTATCCTCGATTTGGATTTGGATCTGCCTTTCCTTGACTTACTGTGATGTCTCGGGCTCTTTCCTCTCTCTAGATTTCTTCCCCTATTCTCTGTAATCAAAGCATTACCTATTGTCTCACCTGATATTTTCCTTCACATTTCCTCGCTAAGGATAGCACCAACAATATCATCAAAATTTAAAGTACTAGATCCATAGATATAGTTACTAATATCCACGACTAATCCATTCTAACTTTATGGCAATGAGCACATAAACAATAAAGCTCTAACTTCATCATCAAAATTTACCCCTACCAAACTAAACTAACTGGTAACCGTGTTAAATTCATTTAAATGATCAACAACAAATCCACCTTTTGACATCTTCATATTAAATAAATGCTTCATAAGAAATACTTTATTTGAGGCTAAGGGTTTTTCATATAGGTTGTCCAATTCTGCCATTATACCTTCTATTTTCGTTTCCTTTGAAATGTTGAATGCTACCGATGCTGCCAGACAAAACCATATTGTTCCTAGTGCCTTTTTGTCGAGAAGATCCCATTCTTCACCCGTCATACTTGTCGACTTCTTTGATTTTCCATTCAATGGTAGGTAAAGATATTTCTAATACAAATAATCTTCCATTTGCATCTTCTGTAATTGGTAGTTTTGGCCATTGAATTTTTCAACCCTAAACCTACCATCTTCCACCATTGCTCCCACGTGAACCAAGAACCCTTATTTCTTGCAAGTTTATTAGCCAAATAGACCTTAGAATTGATACCAATTGTTAGGAATTAAATAACAGAGCAATGAGACACATAAAATATTGTGAAATCACAAACACAAAAAAAAAATAAAACAAGAGAGACACAAATATACGTGGTTCACTCAATTTGGGCTACATCCACAGAGAAATAGACATTCCTTCCTTTTATATTATCTAGCAAAATGAAGAGATACAACCTACAACAAATCCTCTATAATTTCCTCTTTTCTCTCATACAATATCCGCTCTCTTTCTCGCATAGAATAATCATACACAACCGCAATACAATTCCCTCATATAAACCGAGGCTTGCATTCTAGGGAAAAAAAATCCCTAAATTAACATAAATTATACCATCAGTTATTTCTCCTAATGAATGACCCAGATTGACTACAAAATTACAATATTTTACAAGGCATTTTTTCATCTATCTTTTGCTTCGAGGGCGTTGCATCCGAACCCCTGCTTGGGGGGGGGGGAGGGGGGGCTCAAAAAATTTCCATCACCCCCCCCCAGACCCCTCTAAAGGTGATAATATGGGAAAGGTTTCCAATCCATTAGGAAATAAGGTTCAATGTGGCTAAATGATATCTCTGAATCAAGAAGATAATCAGGCTCCACACACAATATTATTTTGGGCAAGCACCGACAAATTATTTGGCAGCGCTATGTAATTTTAATCCTAATAATGTATACCCAGTTAATTTATCAATGAATGGAAAGTATACATTTTTGAGGCAGTGATAAGGCAAATATTCATAAACTTAGAAAATAACTTCAAAACCAACATCATCAAAACTGAAAACAGTAAGATCCTTCATGGGAATTTATATACTAGATTTCATTGGAAATGGTGCAAAGGTTTTTGTCAAGAAAAGGAAGCTTGCTTGAGAAATGAAATGAAAATAATCGATTTAGATAGATGTGATAACATAGATATTATATGACACAAACTCAACAGTCAAAGGGAAAATGTGCCTAAACATGCTTTGTTTTCACTTGACAAAACTCTGTTTTTTAAGATTGTTTTTTCTCGTAAAAGACAGTTACTTTGGGCATGGTTTACGAACATATGGAAATGTATTTTTGAAAACCAAAAGAGGTTTTTGTAGGGAATGGGCCCATTAAAAAAAAAAAGTATCTTCGTGTTTACACATATGTCATGGTTTGAAATATTCAAATGAATATTTGCAACCCATTTTTCCATATTTAAATATTAAATGATTTCTTGTTTTAGTCATTAACTTCCAATGCGTTTTTTGAGAAGATGAAAATAAATTTCAAATATGAAGGAGAATTTTTTCGAGAATGAAACAATTTACAAAAATCTCTTTCAATTTTTACACAACTATCATGGTTTGGGAGATACAAAGGCATATTTGGATCCTATTTTTCACGAATTCACCAGATTTATTTTCTTAAAAATGCCTAATCATCAATTGATGAGCCACCTCATCTTTTTGAATTTTTGAGCCAATATTGACTTTAGAAATTGGATGAAGATATATGCCCAGGATTATAGGCAAACAATTGAATACATGTGGCATTCAAAGATAGATTAAATCCTAGATTTATGGCAGAATCAATAAGCTGTAATCAGACCCATATCTCCAAGGCAAAAAATTAACAAGTGAAAATTCATTCATAATTCCGTGGAAAAATTGGCATCACCTGATAGTCGAGAGAGATTTAACTTCAACAGTTCCAACAACTCAAGACACATTGCAACCAATTTAGTTTAGTTGATATCTTATGATTTAATTTATTTTTATTTCCAGAAAATTAACAAATAATAGGATGATTATTTTGTTATTTAAGTAATGCTTTTATAAGTAATAAGGGTTTGGACCTAAGGAGTCTTGGGGGAATTTTGTGTTTCAGAAATTAATCAATAAAATAAAATATCAGAGGAATTAATCTTTGGGTGCAAAGATTCATGTGACAATTATTTTTAGTCAGTGTCTTCTATATGTGTTTGTGTTTCTTATTGAGTGATTCATTGAATGATTTGTCTTCAGTATTTGAGTAGAGAATATTGAATTAAAATTAATCATTATATGCTCTATTTTGTTGGGTATGGAGCCTGATTATCTTCCTGATTGTTCAGATGTTTTTTGTTTTAGCTGTGTTGGATCCCTGTTCGTAACAGGGCAAATCGTCGTCAGGGGGGTCTTATGGGGGGGGGGGGGATAATGACTTTTGTGGGCCCCCCCATAACAGGGGTTCAGGGTAGCGCCCCCGAAGCTAAAAATTGATGAAAATTTTCCTTGTAAAATATTGTAATTTCGTAGTCAATCTAAGCCATTCATTAGGTAGATGATCTGACGATAGAAGTTATGTTAATTTAGGGTTTTTACCCTAGAATGCAACCCTTGGTTTATATGAGGGAATTGTATTGCAATTTTATATGATTATTCTGAGTGAGAGAGAGAGGAGGTTGCGTGAGAGAAGAGTAAATTACAATGGATCTGCTATAGGTTGTATCTCTTCATTTTGCTGGATAATATAAAAGGAAGGACTAACTGTTTCTCCGTGAACGTAGCCCAAATTGGGTGAATCACGTATATCTGTTTCTCTCTTGTTTTATGCATTTCTGTATTTTTTTTTTCCGTAATATTTTACATGTTTCATTGATCCGTTAATTAATTTATAACATATTTCACAGTATTCAAATACTTGTCACATTTTCCCTCTAAAGTTATTATGGAATTCATCCTTCATGCCCAATTGCAATGGGTTGTCTTCTCCTTTAAACTTGCAACCCTATAATAATTTAAGTGTCTAAGAAAGAGTTGTCTACCTTACCTTTACCAGTCATTGATCATGCAACCAAAATCTTGCATACCTTTTTGTTTTTCATGTACTCTGACTACATCACCCAATGGATTGTCTCTCTTTCCCAACCAAGCCTTTTTAAACCCCCATCATAGTTAAAAATATAGCCATTGAGCGTATTAATGACCTGCTACTATAGTGACCTTGAGTAGAAAATTCATAGAGATCTCTAGATTGAAAGGTACAATTTTAATCATAAAGTGGTTATAAGGCTTCCATAGTTTTTATCCCCACAACCAGGGTAATTTCTGAGTGTAACATCTTGGTGCCGTTGCTGGGGACACGAAGCTTCAAGTCAACATCTTAGTAGAATGACAACAGACATATCTAATCTCTGATGGTGAATAGAGGGCAGACACAAAGGCTGCAAATCATTCACATGATGACTCCACTCTTAGTAGGATCCATAAATCAAAGTATCACTAACGACTTCACTGGATCAAGATGAATCCACAATATGAAAGGTATGCTCCTATGAATCATGCTCATATTCCTAGCTTTCCAAATCATCTACCTCGTATGGATTGGAAAACATACTTGCCAAAATTCAAAGATCAAGAATAAGATGATTCTGCTTTCCATTTGGTCAAATTTCACATCCACATACATAGGCTAGGGGTTGAATTACATGAAGATTATGGCAACATGTATAATTTGATGTAATCATGGATCACAGATATTTTCCAGTTGGAAGTTTGAGTTGCCATCTTTTAAGCTTTCCTTTCTTTCTGAAGAGAGTGTGAGAATAATTCAACCTAGTAGCCATCTGCTTGATTGGTTACATTGGAAAATTTGCATTACTTTATTGAAAAAATATTTTCGGCTATTAGAGTAGGTGTGATGAATAATCTAAACACTTGGAGCATCCATTTCAGAAGTGTCTGTATTCATATTTCAATTTTCAGTAGAATACAACATTATTTTCAGTTTGGATTTCAGTATGGTACAATTTACAGGTTGCAGGGTTACAGGTTGGGACTAGCCCAATGGATGAGGCACCTAGTCTATGTGGTCCTTTGCTACCTCTCAAGGTGAAACATCCCCATTGGAGACGATGTTATCACATGCTAATTTCTTTCAAATTAGCTCTCTTGGGGCCCTAAGATGCAATTTCTAAGAAAAATAAGGTCCAAAAAACAAGGTAAAGGAGGAGAACAAGGCCTCAAGGCCAACAAAACTAAGTAGGAAAAAATAGCTAAGTTCGGAAATGTAGACCTTTTGGTGGAGGCAACATAGAAGCTTAAATAAAGTTTTCAGAACAACTTTTCCAATTGATCCATCAACATTCTTTTTGAATATTTTTGATATGGCACTGACAATTAATTTGTTAGCACTAGTTTCTGTTTTATTTTGGGCAAGCGTTGATAGATTATTTGGAAACGCTCTAAATTTTTTATATCAATAATATATACCCAGTTAGTTTGTTAGCGAATGGAAAGTACACATTTTTGAGGTAGCGATAAGGAAAATATTCAAAAAATTAGAAAATAACTTCAAAACTAACATCATCAAAATTGAAAATAGTGAGATCATTCACAAAAAAATATATATTGGTTTTAATTGGAAAGGGTGCAAAGGTTTTTGTCATGTAAATGAAGCTTGCATGAGCAATGAAATTCCAAGCATTGATTTAGATAGACGTGATAATAGAGATCCTATATGGAAAAAACTCAGCAGTCAAAGAGAAAAGGTGCCAAAACATGTTTTGTTTTCACTTGAAAAAACTATATTTTTTCAGATTGTTTTTTCTTGTAAAAGACAGTAACTTTAGGCACGGATTACAAACATATCGAAATTATTTTTTGAAAACAAAAATAGGATTTTTTCGGAAGCAGGCCCATTAACAAAAAAAATTCTCAGTTTTTCATAGGTTTCATGGTTTGGAATATTCAAATGAATCTTTGCAGCCCATTTTTCTAGATTTAAATATTACTTTATTTCCTGTTTTAGTCATTAAATTCAGGCACAATTTTCGAGAATATGAAATGAATTTTTCGAATATGAAGGAGGAGGATTTTGTCGAGAAAGGACTTGTTTACAAAAAACTCTTTCAATTTTTACACAGGTATCACAATTTGGAGATACGAAGGCATATTTTGACCTTAATTTTCAACAATTCGCTAGATTTTATTTTCTTAAAAATTCCTAATCATCAGTTGATGAGCCACCTCATATTTTAGACTTTTTGAGCCAATATTGGCTTTATAAATCGAATGAAGATATATGCCCAAGATTATAGGCAAACAGTTGAAGACATGTGACAGTCAAAGATGGATTAAATCCCATATTTATGGCAAAATCAATAAGTTGTAATCAGACCCCTATCTCCAAGGCACAAAATCAACAAGTCAAAATTCATTCCTAATTTTGTGGACAAAGTGGCATCACCTGATAGCCTCCAAACCCCACTTCTCATTCAAAAGCCACAATCCTAATGCAAAAACTTATAATATTAGGACAAATATTCTAAAAAATTAATGAATTATAACTCCTCCAAATTACCCACGTTATATATAAAGGAAGTGGGCCAAACTCTTTGTAATATATAATCCAATATCTAAGACATTCTTCCAATGAAGAGCTATTACAATCAACCTATATAATAAAAAAATTAACTACTCCAACCGAAATCGATTGGAAAATGTACATCTAAAAAATAGATGGACTGAATCCTCATATGCATCAATACATAATATGCAACATCTTGGACCAAAAAATCCCCTTCGACACTGGTTGTTGCAAGTCAGAATCCTGTTTTTTCCAAACCAGCTATCCAAATAACTTAAGCTTAGTTAGAATATTCCACTTCCATATTTTCAAGAACAATCGAAAAGAATCAGAATGGCGAGGAGAAGGAGAGATGTATCAATATTCCTCCTTTACCTGAAGCCATCCATGCACCACGTTACCAACCCATGGAAAAATGTCCTCATTTTCATTTAGTGTGATGTATGCTAGTGCTAGGTCCTATACATATCTATCCCATCTAATACCGTGTTATCCATATAAATCAACGTCGCATGCCTTCATCAATTTAGGTTGAATGTGGTCATCATTTAAAACAATCTGGATGATATAGTAAATGTCAAGATTATGTATCCTCTGAAGAAGATCCATTGGTAAAGTATGTCCCCCCTTGAAGCCACAAATATGATCTAATCCTATTTATATATTAGTGCCATTACCAATTTTCCATTTGATGTTTCTCAGAAGCCACAAACAAACGTTCATAAATCTCCTCCATATATGTGAGAAGGCGCAAGGTATGTGTGCCCCCACCTTTATCCATTGTAACATAGACCGATTTTGGAGGTACTTTGTTTTTGTGGTATGCTGTCACATACCATCCCAATTCAATGCATGTCATAAAATTTTCATTAGTAAGGTTCAACTCAATCTCTCTAAATCCTTGACGCCCCAACCCCCATCATCCTTCCTTTGTGATAAAACCCCTAGACGATCCAAATGAAACTTATGTTTCTTAGAATTCCCATCCCAAATAAAGCTAGATATTCTAGAGTTGATCTTGTTGACGATGTATTTGGGAAAAATGTAGAGATGAAGCCAATATACTAATATGTTTAAAGAATCACCTGGACCATAATAAAACGACCCCGAAAAGTGAGCCATTTGTGTGCCCATGTGTTAATTTGTGCTGAAATTTCTTGATAAGCCACCACTAGTCTTTAATTCCATAATTTTTTATTTTGAGAATAAAACCAAGATATTTAAAACCATAATCGATGGATGAACACTCAACCCAAAAAATAACTGCAATCTCCATAACCAAAGCATCATCGGGAAAATATTGAATCAATAGGGATTTCAGATTGTTCATGAAAAGCCTAGAAAAATCACCAAAGAGACGAATGATCCAATGCAAATGTCTCCATTCCACAACAAACAATTTTCCAAATAGAAGTACATCATCAACAAATATAGGACGAGTAGTATTAATATGTCTAGAAATGCACACACATGATAGTGTCCCCCTGTTATGAGCTCCAGTAATTAACGTGCTTAAACCCTTGATGACAAGTATGAAAAGTAGAGGATACAATGCACACCCTTTCTGAAGACCCTAGGATGTAGAGAATTTTTTTTTAGGTAAGCCATTAATCAAACTGCAAAATTTATAGATGTTACACAAGCCATAATCCATGTAATAGCCTGTAATGAAATACCAATCTTGCGGAGAACATCAAAATCCTTGTTGAGATCGAGCTTCATTATAATATCCCTGATATTCTTAATCTTGATAGAGTGTAAAGTATCCTGAGAAATAACAACCACATCCTAAATTTGTCAATGTCGAAGGAAGCCAAATTCCTCTATCACAATTCCAAAAGACAATGATTTTTAATCTGTTCTCTATGATTTTAGAAAATAGTTTATATACAATGTTGTATAGTGAGATGGGGCAGTAATATGATAAAGTAGAAGTGTGGGAGACCTTAGATATCAAGGTAATGAAAGTAGAGTTAATGGCTCCGTGGATAATACCAAATCTCCACTTTCCTCAACAACCAATAAAATGTCCAGCGCCATAATATCATGGAAATGCATACAAATTTCTATTGGGCATCCGTCAGGGCCCAAACTCTTGTCCCGAGCAAAGGATTTCATGGTTGTGATAAAATCCTCAAGATAAATGTCACAAATAATGACTCATTGGACATCAGATCAAACATCACCAAATATTTTTCAATGACTTCCATCTTCCTTCCAATGTCTACATCCACCCTAGCTTGATATTGTGTATGAAAATACCTCATAGACTCTGCCTAAATATTCTTCAGAGATGTTATGCATTTACCATTGTTATCCTTTAATTCCCATATTGTGTTTTCATGCCTTCTTTTAGAGGCATAATTGTGAAAGAATTTTGTATTCTAATCACCCCCAGTGATCCAAATGGCCCGACTCTTAAGCCGCCATTCCTCCTCCTAGAAATTAAAAATTTCCCTTTTACGCCCTTCAAGAGAAGTAGCCTGTAAATTCTGTGCAACCATGAAATACTCCTTGTGTATTAGATCAACTAATTTTCTAAGTATTAGATCAATATCTTCATTTCCATTATATGTTTCCTCTTCTAAATCCTAACCCAATTGCATACAATCTACTTGAGTGCCCAAAGCTTCTACCTAATATGCTCCAATGGTGAAGAGATTGAAGGATAAAAGCCCATTTCCCAATTACATTAAACCATTGTTTCAAATGCAATATTTTTTAACCAATTGTGATTTAATAAACTTGAATGGTATTCCCCACCATTTTCCTTCTGCCCACCAATGTAGGATGATTGGGTTATGATCAGATAACCCAGATAGAATAACCCATGAATAGATAATTCCAAGGCATTCAACTAGATTTTCATGTATCATGAAGTGATCCAAATGCTTCGTAATACACTCAGAACCAAACCGACTATTTCTCCATGTCGACATTATGGGTACCGAAAATATGTCCACTAGATGATTCCTATAAAAAATATCCCTGAAATAACCAACCAGCTGATCCAATTTGCATCTAACACCCTAAATCTCACTCGCTCCCATAGTGAGGTTTAGATCACCAGTCATAATTAATGAACCCATGTTGAAAATTCCACATGATTCCAGATGATCCTAATAACATTTTCTAGAACAATAGGAGGCATATGGATTGATGATGTGAAATATATACCTTGAGCCCCTTGTAAATCCTGAAAGGTTTATATGTATATGTATGCACACACACAGAGAGTTGTTTCTAATGAATAAATTACTTGATATGCATAACCATCAAAATATGCACCAAAATATACCAGTACTCTTATGGCCACGAAAGGTAATTCTCACGCTTGCACTATTAAACAAACACACTGCGTAATTAAAATTTTTAAATGCCTAATGTGTAACAAACACATAAAGTCACGCATCAAATCAAGTCCATCACAAGGGTTTATTTCCTCCCTTACTCATCTAGAATCATACCATATGCACGACATCTAAATCATCCCCCAATCCTTCGATTGGTTTCACTTGCCATGTCACAAGCCCTTTATTGCAACTAGTATAAGAGTCACCCATCATGGTGTGTCTATAATAGGAAGGAAAATTCCACATCATAACTATAGGGTAGTTTGAGTACAACCCAAACTATGTTCCTAACTTTCAACATTAAGCTCCATGGAATTTTTACCTACATTGTTCTCCATGACCCTATACCTCATCTAGAGGGAACTAAGCATATGGTAGGGATGTTGACTCCTAGGAATCTCGAAAGGATGGCTTAATCCCTCCAAAAATCCAACAAATTAGTTATCCCTAGTCATTGAAAGTCCTTCATCACAACTGCATAGGTAAATATATCTCAAGCCCTCTTCTTGAATTATTAGAATTAGTGATTGAGTTTATCCTCAACACGTAAGGTGTTACTTACACATATATCTTTCCTCCATGGTTAGGGGCTCCCATGAGATTTTTGATGAAGTAACCCTTTAAGCCCCTCAAGTGGCTCTCCTATCTATCTCACATTACATCATGAAACCAAACTTTAGTTGTAATCATAATATCATCATCTCATCATGAATATAAAATAATTACATGTTATCACATGCCATCATGTGAACATAATATTATCACAACATGAATATCAAAGAAATGTGTGCTAAATGTTGCATGCCATCATGAGAACTTAACATCATCATAACATGGATATAAAAGAACCACATGGTAACCACCATCTTTGATCATGAGAGCATAACGTCACCTGAGCATAATATAATTGCATGCCATCATGAGTAGCATAACGTCACCTGAGCATAATATAATTGCATGCCATCATGAGTAGCATATAAATGAATGTCATCATCAAAATAAGATAAAATGGCATAACTGATGAGCTTCCATTTTGGCACCCTTCTCACCCCTTTTTGACACATTTGGCATACATTTTTGTCCATTTATTTCCATGTTTAAAATTACTTGTGGCAAAAGGTATTGGTACGCTACATTTTGTCATCTTTTGTTGAATAATACTAGCCTAATTTGGCAGATCACTACTACTCTTTTAGTAACACAGGTGTTCGTGTAACCCAATTAGTAGCAAGTTATAGAAGAGCAATAAGAGTCCCCACAACAAAATTAAACAACCAACTATAAAAGAATCTATAACATGCTTGTGCCCTAGGATTGGAAAACAACTTTCTGCATGATATAAAAATAACCATCATCAACCAGAAGAAATATTGACAAGGTTTGAAGACAAAAAGACCTAAATACGTGGAAGCTTGGGATTTAGATGTATGAAAGGATATTGTCTTGTGCCTACTAAAATGGAATTTCTATAAAGCGAGTTATTCTATCCACGAGTTCATTATCTAAACTTGAATTGTTTTCCTTAAACGAGATTAAGACCAAAACAAAATCTGTTCTAGAATTGTTGTAACCATTTTTGTATCAGTGTAATTAGTGTAAAGAAGGGCCACGATCAAATGTGTCACATATCCTTAAAAAAGAGAGAAGAAAAGTATTTTGCATTGTAATGCCATTAGGCTGTAAAATGATCTTTGATTAACACAAAACATATATAAGCTATATTTCATCCATCATGGTGTGAATGAGAGTATAATCAAAGAAGTTACCATTATTTTTCTAGTACCTCGTTTAAGGAGGCGAGGGCCCTCTCCAAGAAAAAGTAATGTTGTATTTGATTAGGTTTCGTAATTTCCATTTAATTAAGTTTCATTTCTAGTCTCTATTATTATGAATGTCCAAAAGAATGCTACTAACTATTGATTGAATTTTCCAGGTTTAAAAAAAGTGTGGGTAGCATTTCTCGAGAAGAGTATTTGATTATTTTCTTTGTACTATAATCATATTCGATAAGCATAAAAACCAAGTCTAAATAACTGTGTGTGATACAATTGATAATTGCATTAAATAAGAAAAAGGAAAGATTACGGACTTCCATGCAATAGCTTAAACACTCTGTTTTGAGCTAGTATATATATAATTACAACCTGAGCACACACCATTTATAAATTAGCAAAGTCATAGTGCATTTCCGATTGCAGGAGGAATAATTATTCCAAGTTATTTTTGTTTAAGCAAAGAGTGATTTGTTTCTTTCAACAAGTGAGTTTTAATTATTGAATGAGCATGCTACTTTTTCCATGCAAAAAGTGTTTTTTTCTTTTAGCAAGAGAATTAAATTCCTATATGATTGGCATTTTTTTTTCTATTTGAGTGATCTTTGTAGTCATTGGTAAGAATATCACTGCTTCACTTTCACAATATTAAATTCCTATATGATTGGCATTTTCTTTTCTATTTGAGTGATCTTTGTAGTCATTGGTAAGAATATCACTGCTTCACTTTCACAATATTAGTTTAGTCTTGGTTAATTAGTTGAATAACATTTAGTGATCTTGTTGATGCATCTCTAAGACTTTACTTGTAATTGTCATTTCAATCCCTATAACTACAACACAACAACAAATCATTACTTAAACATTTTCTCATGCATATATAGTGCATGATAATTCCCAAGTCTTATATGAGCTTTGGATTAATATTAAATGGGTAGTCTTACTGATTATTCTTCTAAGGAATTAGGAAGGTAATTAGAAATCCCATTAATAACACTATGAAATTCTCCTATCATGATAATCAACACAATAAATAACATATAATAACTAGAATTACATGATCATATATACATATGAGAACATAGATATGCCTATGATGTCAATGATGTTTTTGTTGCATACTTAGTGTGTTGAGTGTTGGATGTGCAACCTAGTAGCTTATTTTTGAAGGAATTTTGCCAATAGGTACCTTATTCAAAAGAGCATGAAAAGTGTTTAGTTAGATAGCCTTGTTGGGTGTAGTATATGGTATATTAATGGACCAACATTTCATGCCAATTTGGGGTCCATGGACTTTGAGGCACAACGCTGTAAATGCCAAAGAGAGCCCCTAGCGACCTGTAAATCAAATTCCTATGCTAACTTTCTCACCGACCTCTTTGTAAATTCTTGCAAACAATGATCAATTCGATTCCTACACTCAAAATAAATCTTTAGAAATCATAAGCACTAATCCTGCAATTCAATCAATATATGAAAACAAACCTTCATGATGAACAACTAAAAGTAAACGATAACTATGGGTCACCCAAGAATCTGAACTATGGCTCCTAGTGCAAAGGAACTCAACTGATGAATTACTCAAAAGCATCTCTACTTAATTGAAATCATAAGTGAAAACCAAGAGACACCCACTTTGAATCTTGCAATTGCTTTCCAAATATTCTGAAAGAAAGAATAATTTGTTTGAGTTCAAATGTAAAGTCATTTAAGCCTCTTTTTTATTAGGAAGGTCATACCTCAACCTAGTATTTGAATAATTTCAAGTTATTTCATGCATAATGTCAACCCAAACTACACAAAATCATGTCAAATAAATAAGAGGAATTTCATTCTTATTCATTAAGAATGTATTCCCAAATCATATTTTAACACATCAAATTAATGCACATACATTACTTGTGAATCTACATTCACAGTTAAAAGTGACATCCTTGAAGACAACTTTTGTTAAGTTTCCATTAGTGCAAATAAGAAAAGAGTTAAAGTTAACATGATTAATTCAATCATCATGTTAATTGAATCTGAGCCTTACACTTGTTACACATTCACAAAGCATACACACCAAGGTCATCATACTATGGTTTATATTAGGCCAATATTTTTCTTGGTAGATAAAATTTCAGCTAGTAAAGATGGCTAGTAGGCCCATATCTATAATGATGCATTATACATATATGCGACCATGCATGCACTCCCCATGTCTCACTCACCCATTGACGATTTCAAGTCATTCACATGCTTGGGTTTAATCCTTAAATTCTCACGCACATCCTTTCCCAACATGTATTTAAGTCATTTATCATATTTTTAATAATTTGTCTTAAAAAAAAGGAATATAAGAAGACATTCTTTTTCTTTCATGAGTTTCAAAATGACATAATAATAATAATATCGTTAATGCAACAAACATGCTTCCATGTCAACATACACAATAATTCAACATGGATGCAAAATCATCATTCATGCATCAACCTACAAGCAAGCATGTTGGCCCATTAGGCCCTAGTGCTTTAACTTTGATTTGATACCATACGTAAGGTCCCACCTTACCAACCATCAAGAGTGTAGAGAAGTAAAGGTTACATTGAACACTATCACTTAATTTTATTTTTTATTTTTTAAAACTCATAATATGAGTAACTTGGTTATCATGAAGATCATGTTCCTTCATCTATTTCAATATAAGAATATAACATAAGAAGTCAGACATAACTTCCCCTTAAAAACAATTCCAAAACACATTCTTCCTCAAGTTTTAAAAGAAGATAGCATGTGATATTTTCATACTTGTATGTGAGTTTTAAGTAAGACTGGAAATAAATTCCATCGTAATTCCATGTGTGAGCATTAAGAATAATCAACCTATTTGGCCCCCTAGATTATGCTAAATAGGTTCCACTTATTGACTCTTTACATCATAACCACAAAGTATGCCACAAGAACATAAAATATCATGCTTCTATTACAAAATTCAGAAATAAGGGCATGCTTATTAATCTACATGTAACAAGGTAACTTATGGAGGAATATGCCTATATTCATCAGAAAATATAATGATATGTTTATGAAATGGAGAAATGGAATCACAAAATATATTGATTCAACATTTTTTCCAAATACATCAACCAAAAATTATCATTCCCAACTATGAAGGAAAAGAAATTATTTACAGAATGACATTGCTTCAATCATGAAACTTGTATAATGAATTTTATAGCAAGAGTTGCTATTGTTAAAAATTTAGAAGCATATTATTCTTCAAAGAGTTCCAAGTAAAACATTGGACTTTCTAAAATTAGGCACAATTAGTTGTTTGCTATAGCTACTCAAGCATAAGACTACACCCATGAATACATGCAGCCTGGGAAGCTTATTATGCTCACTTGCACAAGTAATTAAATCCTACATATTTGGTTACTGTAAAATTGTTTCCAACAACACCCCTTTTTAATGATAGATTTATATGATAAAAGCAACATTGTTGTGCTGATCTATTCACACTTCAACAACTTTACTAAAATTGACTTTCGCATTTATACAAAAACTTTCAAGAATAGTAAGATACATCTATTGAATAATATATTCATAAATTTATGGTACATAAAATCTATAGTGAGTGAGACATTTACTCTAAGAATTGATGTGCATAAAAGCTATGGCCATTGAGGCCTTTTAACAAACAGTTTGCAAGCATACAATATATAATCATTGAGACATTTTGTCGAACACTTTGCAAGCATGCAATCTACAACCGTTGATAATTTAAAACAACAATTTCAAGTGCATTAACTGGGTTAGTATCATCAAAATAGATAACCAAGTAAATCCAAGATATAAAAAAATCAGCAAAACCAAACAATAAACAGTCCATACAAGTATCAACGAATCTGCAAAATCGACCAGATTAGAGAATTAGAGTCTGGAATCCTGTTTTTGGGAATCAAAGTGGGGGTTACATGGACATATGGCATGGATACGCCCTGATGTTGAGCCGCATCACAACAAAAAGCCCTAGAAATGTGATTCTTTAAAACAACAATAGAAAAATTCCTACTATCTCATTTATCACTTTTATCAAACACTTAGTGTGAAAAATTCATCTACAACTGTACATGGAGAAAGAAAAATAAAATTTATGCTAATATGATATTTTCATCCAACTCATGGCAACCTATTATGGACAAAAAAACATTATAAACTGAACATAAAAACTTTAGCAACAAATCTTTGTTTTAATCCCCTTGCATGTACATTCACATACATAGCTTCCATGAAACTGTTAACTCATTCTCGGTTAGCTCATAAATAATTTTTTGAATATTCATAATTTTGTAATAATTTAAAGTAGCAATTTCCAATAAATTTAAATTTTCCACAACACTTCAGAATGTAAAAAGAAACCAAAATTTCAAGAACATTGATAGATATATATGGCTCCAAAGGATGAGTATGCTCTAGCTCCAATATCCTTACTAACTCATTATGAACCATGCGGTTTTCCACCCAACCATATCCAGGGAGAAATTCTCCCCCTAGAACCCCCGAGCTGTAAGAGCTCACAAACATTACCAAAATATAGCAGTAGAGATATATCCAAGGCAAGATGAGGAAAATAAGTTTCACTTCCTCCCAATACCACTCATGTTTAGTTCCACTAGCTATAGCTACTTAGTAATTTAATTTAGGAATTTCAAATTAATTTCGAAAGAAATTGGTTACTCTCTAAGTCTCTCCCTCTCATAATATTTTTCAAATCTCTCCATCTCTTGGTAGCACAATGCACCTCCCCCAAGTGAGAATACATGAGATACATATATAGGAGAAGCAACAAATTCTTGTCATAAAGGAGGAGTAATATGCATGCCTTGTATTCCATTTAGAAGAGTGTAACTCATACCATTAAGGAGAGGCATGCATGCCTTAGTTAAGGAGAGTGTAACATATGCATTAAAGAGAGTGTAAGAGGAGTCTTTTATGACATGTCTTTAATGAGTGTAAGAGGAATGTGCCACTATTTGATGAGTGCATAAAAGAAAGTGTAATGTATTATTAAAAGAGAGAAAGGGAGTTACATAGAGCCATGAGAATAATCAAGGAGGGAGGTGTGAAGTGAGTGAGGAGATATAATTCCATTTTAATAATAATATCATAGTCTCATAAAATATATTAATAATATTAATAATATTGAGGATCAAGTCGAGATTGACCTATTAGGATTAATCAATGATAAGTTAAGTGTTTTTTCCTTCAAGTATACTTGATTACCCATTGATTGGAGGTGATTTACTATTTTTGGAAATTCATACATGAGACGCAAGACATGACTTTATATTTTTAGAAAGTCACTCCAAAATTGTCAGGAATGATATTTTATTAAGGAAATTCATCCCTGAGCCGCCCATGAGTGGTATTTTTCTTCCAGAGAATAGGGATTCTGCACCCTTATTGCATACAACTCCATGCCTTAGTAGATTGAGGACTCTGCGCCCTGATCTACTCCAAAGATCCAAGATTCCACATCTTTATCTCTTTAAATATTCAGGACTCCGCGCCATAAACATTTCATTATATATCCAAGACTCCATGTCTTTATATTTCATGGATTTAGGACTCTGCGCCCTAATCCTTTTATTATATATCCAAGAGTCCACATCTTTATATTTCATAGATTTAGGACTCCAAACCCTAATTTCCATGGCTTCTCATCTACTCTGCTTTGAAACTCCGCGTTTCACCTTAAGGTACTGATTATGAGCTCATACCCATCTGATGGTTCTTTGGTAAGGTCTTCTTCCAATACTTGCACACATTACAATCTCATAGATCAAAGGAATCAAATGAATTTCATAATTAACTTATTCGCATTTTACCAAGAATTGTGCATGACTTCCATAGTCATTTTTGTTTTGGAGAAATGAATTCCGCAGTCATTTATAACTCGAGCATCCTTTTTGGAAATGAACAGCCCCCCTGGCACATCATGCTTAGTACAAGATTAATCGCATATAGTCATACAAATCATGTATCATCCATAGATAATAATTAACCATATGTTCCACATAACCATGATAATCTATGAATCTATGTGTCTCAATCCTCGATCACCATCCATGTCATACACCTATGTCCAAACTAGGATACCAAAAGAGAAAACATCGTTAATATGCTCTTAACCAAAATCAGTTCTTATACGCACAACCATAGATATGATCATAATCAGACAACAACCAGGTGACCCAAACCATGTCTATAGCATATAAACATGTACATAAGTCTCTCATGCATTATATTATATCATTATATCAAAATCACCCTCTCTAAGTGTCATCAAAGCTATCTCACCAAGAAGGGAAACTACATATATCTTATGGAGTTAGATGGTTCTTTGCATAATGTCCAACTCTGTTTCAATGTCCACATATTACTTGACTTAAGTCTTGACCTCATCCATATTGCTAATTACAATTAGGAGTCCTCTCTGATTGAATTCTTCTAAAACTATTTGACCCTTGTTGAAAGTTGCTTCTTCCTCTTCCTCTTTCTTGACTATGTCCTCTTCCATGATTATTTTCTCTTATGTGACTACATTCTCTTCCATGCTTACTTTCTCTTCCTTGAATTAGGCCTATTCCTTGTATTCTATAAGATTATTGATTTTTATTTCCTCATTCTTTGTTATTCACTTGAATTCCTCTTCCTCTTGAACTTTTAGTGGATGAATTACTTGAGCTTGTACTTGTAAATAAGACATCTTCACCCACATGTTTCGTATTTCCAATTTTTTTATCATTGTAAGCTAACATGTCACATAATTGATCAAATGATGTCTTGTCCAACTTTCCTATCAATTGTAAAGTCTCCAATAAGTGATTATGAGAGCATGGAAATCTTGTAATTAAAATTATTGCCATCAAACTGTCTTCTATAACAACAAATATTGAATTATAAATATCTTATCTTATGTTTTAAAACCTTGAAATGTATTCAAGTACATTGTATCCTTTAGACAATTTATGTTGAAGAAAATTTAATTGAAGATATACTTATTTTATTTCAGGTTATGTATAAAATAGATGTTTGAAAGTTTTCCAAGAATTCCAAGCATATGATGCATTCTCTATATGAACTTACATTTCTTCATTTCTAGAGAATCTTATTAATGCCAATGCTTTTTCATCTTTAAGTTCCCACTTATCTAAAGAATAAACATCAATGGGTTTATTAGGTTTTACATCACCATTGCATATGTATTTCCATAACTCATTATAAATTAGAGTGCTTTCCATATGAAATTTCCATGTTTTGTATTTCTTTGAGTCTTCAAGCTTCTCAATATCAGAAAATAAATTAACAAGCTTTGACATTGTGAATTCTTTGTGTTGGGCCCCAAAGTTGTATATTTAATTAGGCCCATTTGGTTATTTCTAGACACCTAAAATATTCACTTGACCCCCTTACATTATAGAGTTAATTCGTAATATTAATGTGTCCTTAGGAATTTGGTTTATCTTTGCTTATTATGTGCATAATATTATTTATTTTTGCAGAATATTGAGAGAATATTGAGTAAATTATAAATGAGAGAATATAGGGAATTTCTTCCTACTACAAGATGGATCAAGATTGGATAATAAGTGAACATGATATTATGAAATTATTGAATAGATTATGGAGCTCCAGTGATTGAGAAAATCTAGGAATGTGCTCCTTTTCATTTAATGAAGATTCCTACTGTTGGGAACCAGATCCAATTGTTGAGGGATTTTGGAGGTGAAAGCTGCCCTCTTTCAAGGAGAATGCTTCCCCATCAATTTTTATACGTACCAATTCTAAATTTCTTATAGGGGCATGTCTTTCTTAGTTTTCTTATAGAGAAAACTTGTTTTTTAGCAGCTCTACTTTCATTTCTAGCAGTGATGTACTTGGATTGACTATAATAATAAAGTTTGGTGCCATTTTGAGCTTCTAAATATTGGTTTAATTCAAAGGAATCTGAGTATCCTCGGGATTGGGCATCCCAAGAGCCTCAGAGCCCTATTGTACAATTTATTTATTTCCTTTGAATGTCTTTTTCACTTGCATCTCTTATTTCTGCATTTACTATTCATGCTTCTTTTGTTGTAGGTTAGATTGGTTAAATGATTGAAGTAAGTTGTTTTTTAGGTAATTTATACGTATAAAATAATGAGCATCCTTATAACAACTTTTCAAACTCATATCCATGATTCGACTACTTGGATCGGTTTACTAGTTCACAATTCTTGAATATCTGGAAGACCCTTGTAGCAAAACAATAGTAATTTGATACTAAATTATAGCACGTGTTAATGAAGCTGTTTTGAGTTGCTTCAACTTGGATTGAATCATAAAAACATTTAAGTTAATACAATTTTTTATCCCATAGAATTTTCACTTGATCATGTTAGGAATTTGGTAGGTTGACTAGCTCACTAATTCTTGAATTTTCTAGCTTTTAGAGAAGTAATTTTCTACTAATTTTTAGCACATGTTAACAAGGGTATATTTGAGTGATTCTACTAAGATTGGAATCCTAGTATATCCTACTTAATAAATTTTTTTACCCCATCTCATTTGCATTCGATTTTCTTGGTCATTGGTGAGATAACTCAAAGGACATACTAGTTGGTAGACTAGGTATTTAGTCTTTTCAAGTATAAAACTCATAATATTTTTGTTGTGTGCAGGTACTATTGTTGATGTTGGAATTATGATGTATGTGTTGTCCTTGATGGAGACCCAATTGGAACACTGTGACAGAGAAATAAATACCAGTTAGTGACATAGGAATCACTAAGGTAAAGTTTCATGAAATATACATAGGTTCTGTGAAGCAAAGTCATGTACATATGCAAGTTTGATGAAGTGAAGTAGTGTATATGCATGTTCGGTAAAGAAAAGTCGCGTACACATGTGGATATGGAGAAGAAAAGGTGCGTATGTTTGGCACACTATGGTTTAATAAATACCAAGGGTCTTTACCATGGTATTAGCCCACAATATTGAGCGTTGTAATGGCTATTTGATCCCGTCAAGGATTACCACCGACACTAGTGTGGTTTTGGCTCATGGTATTGGCTAAGGCTCAAGCTATATAAGGAGGTGAATATCAAAGTGTTAAAGTGTGCATGAGTGAGGGTGATTAATGAATACTTCAATCTAAGGTATATTTGCATGTTATGGGCTATAGTTGATTGGTTGATCTAAAATAATTATGCACCCGTGAATATAATTATGGATCAAGATCATTAAACCTGAAATGACTATGTATTGCACAATCTGTTTAGGGGTTGATTAGCTCTATGATTTGACATCCGTTTATTATCTTGAATGTCGTGATATGGGTATGTATGAAGTTGTGATGCGCTTATAAGTTAAAAGTTGCAGATCTGTATGCGAGTTTGACACAAGCAAAGCAAGTACGCACACAGGTTCTGTTCTGCATAGTAGCGTATGTTTTCTGAAGTATGTTGATATTTGTACATGAGTTTTATTATGGATAAGCTCATATACACTCATAATTTTTTTATGGAAAGCACGTATGAAAACTAGGGTTTTTGTTGAAGAATATGTCTGATTAGTTTATATAGTATGTGTTTTTGCTATCTCTTAATGAAGTCTTCATGTAGATATGAGTTGTTTGAGTATTCATGATGCTTCAAGTTGAATGTGATTGAATATCAGTGATTGGTTGGTTGATTTAATGATTCATTGGTTGAATGATTTTATTCAGTGATAATGTTCAGTTTTGGTTAATGGTATTGGGATTAAATGATGTTAGTGGGTCCAGTCTGAAAAATTTGATGAAAAGTGGCCTACAAGTTGTGATGCGTTGAAGCAGGTGGATCCAGTGTGAAATTTTATGAAACATGGTCCATAGTGGTGCTGAGGATTGGAGCCTTCAGTGAGGGGGTTGTAGCTCCCTTCTAGTGGGTGCTGGTAAATGAGATCAGGGGGTCGTAGCTCCCTTCCAGTGGGTGTTGGTAAATGCGATGAGGGGGTTGGAGCTCCCTTCCAGTGGGTGCTGGAGAACGAGTGAAGATTGTAGCCTTCTACAGGTGGGTGCCTACGTGATGGTATGAGTCTGCGTCAGTAAAATATTGTAAGGATTTTTCTATATAATAAATATTGAAGACATAAACGACAACAACGGTGGTTTTCTCCCACATTGGGTTTCCACCTTAAATCATGGTGTTCATGTGTGATGGTTTACTATGTTCTCACTTCACATGTTTACTACTTCTTAAATTTCTGATGAACCAATGGTGCATTGGTTTAAGTTAATGAAATGAATATTTATCTAAATTATAAGCTTATTGGATATACGCTAGTTTCCTGAATAGCAGTCGCGTACATACACTAGTTTGCTTCAGAAAAGCCACGTACATAAATCATAATATGAAAAGTAAAATTTTATGTTATTTTTAAAATAATGATTCACTCCCCCTCTCAGTATTTTGACCAAAAATTGGTATGAAATCAGGTCCTTCTGAAGAAGCTTGATCGCTTGAAGGAGATCCGTCATGATGGGAAGTCTCGAAGGAGTATTTGCTATCAGACTACCAATGTTCAATGGAAGTAATCTAATCTTTTGGAATATGCGAACAAGAGCTTATATGAAAAGTCTTGGAGAAAATGTATGGGGAATCGTAGAGGGAGGTTATCAATATCCAACAACCATTCCTACAGATGCAATAGGAAAGAAGATATATGAAAACAATGAAAAAGTTGTCAATGCCTTGTTGGGAAGCCTGAAAGAATCAGAATTTGTCAAATTCATGAAGCTAAATTCAACAAAGGAGATATGGGACAAGATCATTCAGAGCTATGAAGTCAATGATAGGGTAAAAAGTGCTAAAATTCAAACTCTTGGAATTCAATATGAAACTCTCATAATGCATATGATGAAAGTATTGAAAGTTTCTTCCTGAGAATATATGAGATTGTGAATTCTATGAGAAATATGAGTGAATATATAAAGGTTTGAACCTTAGTAAATAAAATCTTGAGATATCTAACTCCAAAATTCGAGTCAAAAGTGTCTGCTATTGAAGAAAAGCATGATTTGTAGAACCTTACTGTTGTACAACTCCATGGAATCTAACAACCTTTGAAATGAGAAAATGAGGTCCTTAAAATATCAAAGAAACTGCATTTAAAGTAACTGCAAAAGGAAAAGAAAAGGAATTTATCAAGAAATTAAGTTATATATCAGAAGAAGATGAGAAAAAATTTGCGAGGAAACTCCAACTAGGTACCAGAAGGTTCAGAGGTAAGCTCCATTTCAAGTTTTTTTCTTGTGGTGGAGTTGGTCATTATGCTGCTAAGTGTCCTTATAAAGAAAATCATGAAAAAGGTAAACGATTTGAAAATATGAGAATGTATTATACAGATGAAGATAGTGATGGTTTATCAATTGGAGAAGAGGGAGAGTCTGATCAAGATCTTCAAGTACCTATGGAACTTAGTATTAATGAATCTGATGACAATTTAATAGATTCCCTAGAAGAGAAGGATCCTTTTGTTAAAGAATCTCCTAGATCAAGGCACAAAATATAGTTTTATGCATGTTTTTTCTCTTGTAACTCTGTTGAGCATAAGGCCACCGATTGCAGGACAAGTATGATGAAAAAACCAGGAGATTGAATAAGTTCCAACACATAATGATAAGTTTCAAGAAAATATGGAGAAAGAAGGAACACCGGTAAGAAACGTAGGGAATATTGACCCTACTGTAGTCATCTGTTTCTAAAAGATTACTTCTCTTAGTGACTGCAGGAGTGATGTGAGATAAATTATCAGGATCAATAATGTATCATCATAGTGGGAGCAATATATGATGATTCCCATGGTTTGTTTGTTAATTTTAGTTGTTTATTTTTCTTATAGTGCATATGATGTGATAACATAAGACATGTACAGACTGTACAAGCTCAAGGGGAGACAAAGTGTGAAATTTCAGAATTTCACTTTATTTACGTGGATCCTATGAAAGATAGTCATATATGTACACAAGTTCCTTTAGAGATAGTTGTGTATGTTTTTCTCTGACATAAAAGCAGTGGGATGGATTCAAGAACAAACTTTGATATGTTTTAGACAATTATTATTTGGATTTATTGTTCTGATGTTGATGGTTATAGTAGGTTGATGTGGTATTGAGTAATGATGATCTATGACACTTATGATTTTCTGATTAATGAAGATGATCTGATATATGAGTTGATGTGGTCAAAATTGACAGTGATAAGGTAACACAGGTTCAGGGGGAGCATTAGACTTGCTGGTCATAATGCATTGTTGGCATTATGTTTAAGATGCTACTGAATATGCTCATGTGTTTCATTGATGATGCATACATACCTTTCTATGGTTAGTTGATGATGATGCTACTGCCATGGATGATACTTCATTGCCTTATATTATGTCATGATGCTATGATATCTCACTAGTGAGGTATTTTTGCCTTAGCTATAAATTTCATATCTTTCATTTGATGTAATGGCCATGTAGAGACCTATGATGTAATTATTGTCATATTCAGTCATGTATGGACTTTTGGGTTCATGTCAAAAATGTAATCCCATTTGGTTGGGTGATTGAGTCAAATATGTAGCCCCACTTGGTTGGGTGATTGATGTACGTATGAGTCGTTGGTGACAGGAAAGGTCATACTGAGTTGTGTTATAGAGTCATGTACTTATTTGAATTTTTTTTAGAAGATTCAACATGTGCTCAGAGGGAGCATGGTCAGTATAGTGTAGATCATATTTACAGTGATCATGTCTCTACAAAGATAGAGAAACCTTGTTTCAACATCGGTCCACCCTTTTCCCTTGATGTCAAAGGGGAAGAGTAACTTGGTGTTTGATGTGGTTTACAAGTATCTACAGGTTTTGGTGATCAAACACCAATGTGGTTGCCATCAAGTCCAAAGGGGGAGATTGTTGGCATTATGATGTATGTGTTGTCATTGCTGGAAACCCACTTGGAACATTGTGACAGAGAAAGAAATACCAGTCAGTGATAGAGGAATCATGAAGGTTAAGTTTCAGGAAATATATGTAGGTTCTATAAAGAAAAGTCCTGTACATACGCAGGTTTGATGAAGCGAAGTAGTGTATACGTAGGTTCGGTAAAGAATAGTCGCGTACAAATGTGGATATGAAGAAGAAAAGTGCGTATATTTAGCACACTATGGTTTATAAAATATCAAGGGTCTTTACCATGTTATTAACACACAATATTGAGTTTCGTAACGACTATTTGATCCTGTCAAGGATTACCATCGACATTAGTGTGGTTTTGTCTCATGGTATTGGCTAAGGCTCAAGCTATATAAGGAGGTGAAGATAAAAGTGTTAACATGTGCATGAGTGAGGGTGATTAATGAATACTTAAATCTGAGGTATATTTGCATGGTATGGGCTATAGTTGAATACAAGAAAATTTTTAAGAACCCCCCTAAATTTATATGTATAATAAATGGGCGAATCCCCATGATACGTAGGAAAAATGGAAGGCGATTTGATTAATAATATAATATTTATATATACTTTTTTTGGCGAATCTCTTACGAGATTATATTATCTTGTAAAATCATGGCGAATCACCAGTACAAATGGTGAATCACTAGTACAAAATGGTGAATCGTTTTCTAGTGGAGTTCGGGGTGTTGGTTCCAATGAAGATATGGTAATTGAACCAGGAGTTGAAGGAAGCAAACCACTGAGACCAAGCATGGCACATGGTGACTCGTGAAGGAAGTAGTTCTCGTGCAGTTTGGAAAACACGTTCTTCTAGTTCTGCTAAGCATAGTGTTATTGCTCATGCCACTACTAGCATTGATATTGAGGTCGAAGAGGAGTTTGAGGAAGCATGGAAGGTAGCAGTGGTGGAGAATTACAAAGAGAACCCCATGATGGGCTCCATTTTTCCCTTTGGTATTTGGGCCTGCAAGATCTTCTGTCCATTGAACCAAAAATTAACCGTTCAACCAACAATCAACTTGACTGAGTTGATTAGGTATGAGTCAACTTAGAATAATATTCAAAACTATGCTTTGCACTATCCCATATTTATCACACTAATGCTACACAACATTGTGCATTTGCACCCAACTCTCATGCATGCGCACAAAATTTTCATTAACATCTATAACCCTAACCAAGTGAGAATTGATAAAAAATTTGCACCAAAGTTTGTTATAGTGTTGAAAGTTCATAAGAAATTTAGATCCATGGTACCTTAAATAAATTTTGAGATAACCTAAACAAATTCGACCACAATAGAGCAAAATTGTGATAAATTTTAAACCTACAAAAATTAGGATTCATGTTCCTAGGAACGATCATAAGTAGTTGACATATAGGTCCATTTTTTAGCCTTGACACATTGATAATGCAATGGCTTATGTCAAAATTCACACATTGAAAAGTCATCAATGAAGAGAAGACAAGATCATTATGAATTACATATACTCCAAACTTCCTACGAAATTCTACTTGGTTGTCCGCAACTCAGCTATACATAATATTATAGTAAATACAAATTCCACAAAGCCTTCTTCACATAGCTAATAAATTTCCATTGGAGGAGCACCCCTTATATAATAGTAATAGTAGCAATCAATAGATTATTTCATGTTGAACTTCATAGCCATAGCACTCCTATGTGTTGTATGATGTATTCAACTTGCATTATCAAATATAGATAAAATCATACTTTTGATTGATACATTTAAGTCATACTTGTGCACAACGTTGAAGGCAATGCCAGTCAAGGAGTAAAGTCGGTTTGACGTGTAATGATCTATAAAATAATGAAGAAACTTAGTAACACATCACAACTTTCACGTTTGCTTTCAAGAAAAACCATTGTTGTTATAGTTCCTTCTCTCAACCATGTTCCACATAAGCATGGAAAATCAAGTAATACTAGCATTTTCATCGAGAGGTGCAAAGTAACACCGGGGAGCGGGGATACATCTTCCATGCGAGATAAAGGTGATGTAGGTGATAAAGTTGGAGGCAATACAAAATATTTTGGAAGAATGGGTGGTTTTTTTATCAACTTTTGTGAGTTATCTTGAAATTGCTTTGTTCTCTTCATGCCTACCTCTGAAACCTTAAAAAAAAACTATCCACAAAATGCATATTCAACGACCTCTACAAAATATGTACATATTTCATGAGAGGAGCATTAATCCTTGTTTAAAATATAATAAAGTGAAAGTATAAGATAGTGAAAAACTTCAACTCCTCCCTAATCTTAAATTTTTTATATAGTGATAATATTATCCTTTCCATGAAATAAAATTGGTCACAACTCTTTAATATAATAAAATAAAAAAAATTTAATTAAACAAATATATACATAAAAAAAAATTGACCAAATTGCTATCTATTATCCAAACTCGTCACCTTTCGTATCCCATTCATTTAAATCCACTTGGTTGCATTATCTTAAATTAGAATATGTTCATATGTATAATACAAAGTGATTCACCCTCAAATATAGTTTTTCTCCCCCTACATTTGGGTTCTCTGGGTTGCATTGGTCCTGAATTCATGATATACTTACTACATAGTAACCAAAAAGATAAAGCAAACAATCGGTTTTATTTTAAGATAAGTTTGAGCTTTTAGAAAAGATGTAGCCAAAGGCAATAGACTGATTTCATTTACATATAGGTAACCCTTTGAATGTAGACCATTCCTTGAAGAACATTTTTATTGATGAGGAATGTAATACAATATTCAATTTTCGAACTAAAAATATTATTTATATAGATTTGTGTATGGGGTAAACAATAAATAAAAAATTTAACTAGCCTTGGGGTGGTCAATATTTATAAATTTTATTTATACTTGCTTTACCACGTATATCATATACCTATCAATCACAAACATGAAAAGCTGAGGAATTCACAGTGATGATCTGCTCTAGAAACACAACCAACCTTTATTATTACCAATATTAACTTTTATATAGTACTACATATGTAGATAAAATTTCCAGCTTCCAAAGAGACAAACTTGCTTCTCCAACATGATGGCACATTCTTAACTACTAACATTTATGATTTCTGAATGTAAGAAATATTTCTAGGTACATAATTGTTTCTCCCGCTTGAACAACATAGACAACTTGAATGTGAGAATTCAAAAACAAAGAAAAATCCCAATCGCATAGATCTTGAGGATGAACTCGATCTCAAATCCAACACCCATAAAATTTATAGCCAAAACTAAAACTCATCAAATTTGGAAGTATATTGGAAACAAAACTGAGGCGAAAGAGCTAAATTTGAATGCAGGAACAAAATTTGAAAACTTGAGCAATGTTTTACGTACATGACTTCCACTCCCTCGATCGCAAGATTTATTTTCTCCCCATCTCTAATGGAGAACCCTACTACAGGCTTGTGAGGTCTAAAATCTACATCTTTGTCCTGATAAGTCCCCCATACTGTATAGGCACATTCTCTGGAGATATAAATCTGCAAGTAAAATCAAGTATTAAATAAGTTTCTAGGAAATTTTCATTGAATATATCCTTCATTCTATCATATATATCAGAGTCTTCAATTGAGGTTGAGCATATTTTCACTACATTAGAGAAGGAATTTCACATACTTGTATAAGGTCTCTATGACTCTTCCTTCACGTGCAATTACAAATTTTCTCTTGGTACATTGTGTCAAGAAAGGGCTCAACATGGAGTACAGTGCACTGAAATACTATGGGACATTGATGAACACCTGAAAAATAGAGAGAATACTAATTAAGAGGTGATTTGTCTATTTGATAAACTGAGTATAATATCCTCTCCCTTATAGGGCCCAAAAAAATCCCATGCTTGCAAACTGAATATAGCAAAAAGACTTAATTACATATGGAATACTTGACAATTAGCAAGATTAGAGAAATTTTTCAACATTGTACTTGAAATCAGATCATTTTGAATTTTGGCAGAGGCAACGATAGTTGGAAATCAGAACCCAAAGGTAGTATGTTTGAGGATATGTAGTCTAGAATTGATGAGATTGGAATTCGAGTCCTAGAAAGGTAAAATAGTCCATTACTATACTTCATTCATAGAGTGATTTCATTTTCTTCAAAGTCTTGGGATAAGATAGAAAGAAAGGTTTTCCTTCGTAAGTTTCTTATTAAAAGCCTAATTCCCTCACTGTATTATGTGACAGTGGGGGCTACCTTAACACAAGGGGTTATATCTCAACTAGTTGTCACAATATTGCTGAGAATTTGTTTAGTTCCATACTAGTAGGTGCCTTGTTAAACCCCACTGGGTAAGGTGCACTAATCTATGCCAATGGGCTTATTTGGGAATCTGGATACCATCTTCAAATGTGATGAAGCATTCTTGGGTTTCCCATGAGATTTCACTTTAAAACAAAAACAATGACCATTACGTTGACCATGAAAAACAAAACCCTTGAGCGCAGATTGTAACCATACAAATAAATGACTATATACTCTCCTCCATCTCTAAACCATGTAATTCTGGGTGTAAAAGACAATGAGGCAGAACTTAAAAGGTCACAAAGGTCCACTGAGATTAAAAAAACTATGATTCAAGAAACAAAACTAGAAATGCGTTGATATAAGGAAAACTTGAGAGAAGTGTTTTTCACTTACTGAAACACCACAAAAATACGTGTTAACTCCTCATACCTGTCAGCATTGCATCGAATCTCTTAATCAATAAGGAAAAATAAAATAACAATTGGAGGACATAGGCACCAAAAACAATAGCTTATAGTCATTTCACTGGTAATATTGACATAGTGTTAAACCATTGACCAGGTTTCCATTCTAGCTGTGGTCTGCGCTGACACACAAATGGTCAGAACCTCAGAAAGATAGAGGCCTATTGGAAGCCTCAAGTGATTTTGATAAAGTAGATATCCTTCAAGCACCTGAGCCAAAGGAAGACCATTCCTTGCAATGTAGCCCATCTGGACATGTTTTTTGAAGCCTTTCGAAAGGGAGAAATGCAAAGGAAAGAAAATGTCCATGTACTCATTATACATAAGGTTTTGTAGGAGTACTATTGCATTTTCACAATACGAGTAACTAATAATTGAATTTCCATCCTCAAATATTTTGTGGTAAACTATTGTATTGTTATGAAACTCATGAGAATTTGCACAGTTAAGAATAAAATCTACAAAAATATTCCCAAAATTCGCTGAAGCTTCCTTAACTTTTCATTCCTTCCAATCTAGTCTAGGATGCACTAAGACAAAACCAAAGCTGAGATGCACTAGTCTAATCTGAAAGGAAAGATGCATTAAGTAAACTCACGCTACATTTTACTTTGCTGCGATGGATTACCTTGTTTTTTTTTCCCTTCAAATGAAATATGTATAGATCACGTAAAATTGACAAAAATAAAAATTCAATTATGATCAACAAAACCAAGGACATAATATAGTAGTTGTATACAAAGTTTATGCATTCAATGCCAAAACCTTCTATGAGAGCAGAGCAGACCATGAAAGAACAAGAAAAGCAATTTTAATCCACAAACAAACAACTACTAGGCTTTGAAACAACTAGCGGTTGTCGATAGCATTATGTAAGATTATGATCTAGCTTTCCTGAGCTGATTCTTCATCATCATAGTATTCATCATCCTCTGCACTAGCATCCTAATATTGCATGTATTTAGACACCAAATAATTCATGTTGCTCTCTGCTTTAGTGAATTACAACTCATCCATGCCCTCACCAGTGTACCTATGCAAGAAGGCTATTCTCCTAAACATGGCAGTGAACTACTCACTCACTCTCTTGAACATTTCCTGAATGGATTTTGAGATCCCAATGACCGTGGACAACATGGAGAGGCCTTTAGGTGGGATATCACATGCACTGGATTTCACATTTTTGGGGATCCATTCCACAAAGTATGATGAATTCTTTTTCTGAGCATTCAACATCTGTTCATCCACCTCTTTGGTGCTCATCTTTCCTCTCAACATGGTAGATGAAGTCAGATACCTGTCGTGACAGGGGAAGCAGATCAAATTCACTGCCAGCTTACTTATATTTGAGTTAAGCTGACTAAGGAACCTCAAGCAACAGGTGACTGTACTCATTGTTGCAGATATCAGATGGTTCAAATCACCGACTGCAATAAACAATATAAAATACATAAGATATACTAAAAAAGACAGACTGTGGATATTACTTTATTCACCTAGATAAACTAGGTATTAAAATACATAAGAGTTGGAGTAGAAGAACCTAACATTTTCATGTGTGGGGTATCATGAGACAATTAAATCTAACACTTAAACTTACCAAAGAAACTAACACAGATCTACATAACAACGTGTATTAATATGTGTTGAAGAGTTTAGGCTGGATTTACCCTGCAAATCTAGGGCACTCTACAACCCTGGTGAAGATAGGGACAACTTCAAGAGTTCAGGCTGGTTTTACCCTGTAAATCTAGGGCACTCTATAACCCTAGTGAAGATAGGGACAAATTTTACGCATACATTCTTAACAAATGTAAACAATATTTTAATGCTAACAATAGATTAGGCACACAGAGCATAGGCAGTAACAAAGCACATCTAAATACAGATAAAGAGGCAGGATAGAGCCAAATTTACATGGGTTGTGCCCATTTTAATTATAGTTAGCTTCACAGAAAGAGGCATGATGTACTGGACCACAGAGAGAGAAAAAATAAATCAACACCATATTTCCATGCGGGGGACACTAACATTTCTAAAGGATTAAGGAGTTATGGCCAGTCTTACCTTGCAAGATAGTTCAGAAAGGTAGCAGAAGGTCCCTTAGAAAATTTTTGATCTCGTGGATGTCATTAAAATTCTTCAATTCAATTCAATCTAGTTGAAATGTGCACAACGAGATCACTTCACAATCTATAAAGAAAAAAATCTTCAAGAAAAGGAAGAGGGAAAGCAAACATCAATTGAAAATAAAAAAGAGGACGAGGGAATTAAAGAGACTCAAAAAGAAGAAAAGTAGGAAGCAAAGGTTAGACACAAAATGAAGGAATTAAAAGGAAAATCTCTAGAACCAATTTTAGATGAGGACCGTGCTAAACAAAAGTATGAGAAAAATGGATTTCCTGATGGATAAGGTTATCATTGATGCTATTAGAATTGTTGAAGCAAGCCCTAATATTCCCTAGGTACATGAATGAAGAAGTATATTATGATGGAGAGGAAACATCATGGAGCAACGAGTTCATTTGTGAAGTTGATGATGAGTACATTCAAGATAGCATCAATCTTAGTGGACTTACTATGATCATGATATTGACTTGACTTTAGATTTGGAATCCCCCAATGAAACACTTTTCTAAAGATTAAAGAGAAACACAAGGACAATTTCCTTCTTTTAACTTTGGAGCACGTTAAGCAATTCTAAAATATGATTCTTTCTATGTATTCCAACAAGATGATATTCTAACTCAGAAACAAAGTGCGTTGGTAGAATTTTTTCAAGAGATGTTGTATATCAAAGCAATAATGTTGGAGCATTTTCCACACCTTTTTTTAATGGCATACCCATACATCAAACCTATGAATACCTAAAGAACATGCCATGGTCAGAGTTTGAAAAAGATAGCTAGAAAGATGGTTACTCAACCATATAAAAAAGGAGCCTCATTATCAACCACATGATTGCTTGCAGTGCTATATATATATATTTCTATTGTTGCATAGGCCGACTCAAATACTCATGTCGGCCCTCCAACCCCAAATGATATGTCTCTTCAAAATAGTCAAACAAGTATAAATACAAAGTTGGACTCCTCATTCTAGGCTATCAACTTAGCTCTGAGATACATAACAAGTGAAAAAGCAGAAGTAAGAGGGTTCATAACGCATGAACCAAGGAAGTAAGGAGAACAAAGATTATCTAAAGTTTGGAATTTTTTGGCAAATCCCCTATGGTTTCATTGTATTTGTTGTGGTTCATTTGGAGCAGGATTTCATACTAAAATAGCTCATACTCTCAAACCTATGGTAAAGGCGAAGATCAAACTTGTTCTTGACGTGTGAACAAAATTTTAGGAGCTAAGATCTTTGGAACTATGCATAGATTCTCAGACCCGTGGAAACATCCTCAAACCCGTGCGAACAAATTTCGGATCTATAGTCTCATCAGTTTGGAATTGTGATACTGTAAAAATTTAGATCTGTGGCACTGTGAAAATTCAGACCTATGTCACCGTAAAAATTCGGCCTTGTGGCATTGTGAAAATTTGAACTTGTGGCACTTAATGATTCAGACCTGTGGCATTGTGAAAATTGAACCTGTGGCACTTAATGTTTTAGACCTGTGGCATTTGGTTGGAAATTTAGCATCCCTTGAGAGTAGACTATTGGTCATTTTTTGAAGCAGCATAGTGACCTTTTGAGAGAAAACTTGAAGAACAACATTAGAAAATTCTTGAATGATCTATGTAGCATATCATCTCCGCTTGGTTAAAGCACTCTTATAGACTATTGCTTGAGGACTTGTTGGAACAAATTGTAGAGGAGTTTTTGAAGCTATATTTGGAGAAACCCCCACTTGTACTATTTGAAATGGGATTGAAGATATTGAAGACTGAGTTGAAGCAAACCTATTGAAGTAACCATCACAACCCTTCTAAAGGAGGAATCTCGGCTCATGACAAATTTGTTGTGAAGACCCTAAACCTTGGAAAGTGCAAACATATCCTTTGTCTTGGAGAAACAACATTAGTGTCTTTTGAACCTGCCTCCTCTGTATCTCTTGAGCAAATCCTTGTTGGAGCATCCTTGAATACAATTTAAATACCTTGAAGCCATCATTGAAGAATTGTTTTGTGCAGTGTTGGAGCAAATTTTTTAACCCCCGTTGAACCGATTATCTATGAAGAGGAAACATTGTTGAAAATTTGATGAAGTAGATTTGAAGAAGATTTTTTGTGCAAACCTGAAGAGTCTGGGAGACACATACTAGCCTTGTTGGAGTTGACCTTGTTGTACTAGCCCCTGAGGTATTTCATAGACCATTTGAGGCATTCACTAAAGCAAATCTTGGATTCATTTTCAAGAATTGTTGAAGCTGGAGTAGAAGAACCTAACATTTTCATGTGTGGGGTCCCATGAGACAATTAAATCTAACACTTAAACTTACCAAAGAAACTAACACATATCTACAAAACAACGTGTATTAATATGTGTTGAAGAGTTCAGGCTGGATTTACCCTGCAAACCTAGGGCGCTCTAAAACCTCAATGAAGATAGGGACAACTTCAAGAGTTTAGGTTGGTTTTACCTTGCAAATCTAGGGCACTCTACAACCCCGACGAAGATAGGGACAACTTCAGAGTTCAAGCTGATTTCACCCTGTAAATCTAGGGCGCTCTACAACCCCGGTGAAGATAGGGACAACTTTGATGCATAAATTCTTAACAAATGCAAACAATATTTTAATGCTAACAATAGATTAGGCACACAGAGCATAGGCAGTAACAAAGCACATCTAAATGCAGATAAATAGGTAGGATAGGGCCAACTTTACATGGGTTGTGGCCATTTTAATTACAGTTAGCTTCACAGAAAGAGGCAGGATGTATTGGACCACAGAGAGAGAAAAAAAAACAATCAACACCATATTTCCATGTGGGCGACACTAACATTTCTAAAGGATTAAGGAGTTATGGCCAATTTTACCCTGCACGATAGTTCAGAAAGGTAGCAGAAGTTCCCTTGGACCATTTTTGATCTCATGGACATCATTAAAATTCTTCAATTCAATTCAATCTAGTTGAAATGTGCACAAAAATATCACTTCACAATATATAAAGAACAAAATCTTTAAGAAAAGGAAGATGGAAAGCAAACATCAATTGAAAAGCAAAAAGAGGACGAGGGACTTAAAGAGACTCAAAAAGAAGAAAAGTGGGAAGCAAAGGTTAAACACAAAATCAAGGAATTCAAAGGAAAATATTTAGAACCAATTTTAGATGAGGACCCTGCTAAACAAAAGTCTCAGAAAAATGGATTTCCTGATGAATAAGGTTATCATTGGTGCCATTAGAATTGTTGAAGCAAGCCCTAATATTCCCTAGGTACATGAATGAAAAAGTATATTCTGATGGAGAGGAAACATCATGGAGCAACGAATTCATTTATGAAGTTGATGATGAGTACATCCAAGATAGCTTCAATCTTAGTGGACTTACTATGATCATGATCTTGAGTTGACTTTAGATTTGGAATCCCCCAATGAAACACTTTTCTAAAGATTAAAGAGAAACACAAGGACAATTTCTCTCTTTTAACTTTGGAGCACGTTAAGCAATTCTAGAATATAATTCTTTCTATGTATTCCAACAAGATGATATTCTAACTCAGAAACAAAATGCACAGGTAGAATTTGTTCAAGAGATGTTGTATATCAAAGCAATAATGTTGGAGCATTTTCCACACCTTTTTTTAATTGCATACCCATACATCAAACGTATGAATACCTAAAGCACATGCCATGGTTAGAGTTTGAAAAAGATAGCTAGAAAGATGGTTATTCAACCATATAAAAAAGGAGCCTCATTATCAACCACATGATTGCTTGCAATGCTAGATTGTGATAGAAAAATTGCCAAAATTAAAAGACATATATATATATATATATATATATATATATATATATATATATATATATATATATATATTGTTTCATAGGTCGACTCAAATACTCATGTCGGCGCTCCAACCCCAAATGATATGTCCCTTCAAAATAGTCAAACAAGTATAAATACAAAGTTGGACTCCTCATTCTAGGCCATCAACTTAGCTCTGAGATACATAACAAGTGAAAAATCAGAAGTAAGAGGGTTCATAACTCATGAACCAAGGAAGTAAGGAGAACGAAGATTATCTAAAGTTTGAAATTTTTTGGCGAATCCCCTATGGTTTCATTGTATTTTTTGTGGTTCATTTGGAGCAGGATTTCAGGTTGAAATAGCTCATACTCTCAAACCTATGGTAAAGGTGAAGATCAAACTTGTTCTTGACGTGTGAACAAACTTTTAGGAGCTTAGATCTTTGGAACTATGCATATATTTTCAGACCCGTGGAAACATCCTCAAAACCATGCCAACAAATTTCGGATCTATAGTCTCATTAGTTTGGACTTGTGACACTGTAAAAATTCAGATCTGTGGCACTGTGAAAATTCAGACCTATGTCATTGTAAAAATTCGGTCCTGTGGCACTGTGAAAATTTGAACTTGTGGCACTTAATGATTCAGACCTGTGGCATTGTGAAAATTTGAACCTGTGGCACTTAATGTTTTAGACCTGTGGCATTTGGTTGGAAATTTAATATCCCTTGAGAGCATATTATTGGTCATTTGTTGAAGCAACATAGTGACCTTTTGGGAGAAAACTTGAAGAACAACATTAGAAAATTCTTGAATGATCTATGTAGCATATCATCTCACCTTATTTAAAGCACTCTTATAGACTATTGCTTGAGGACTTGTTGGAACAAATTGTAGAGGAGTTTTTGAAGCTATATTTGGAGAAACCCCCACTTGTACTATTTGGAACAAGATTGAAGATCTTAAATACTGTGTTGAAGCAAACCTATTGAAGTAACCATCAAAACCCTTCTAAAGGAGGAATCTCGGCTCATGAAAAAATTGTTGTGAAGACCCTAAACCTTGGAAAGTGCAGACATATCCTTCGTCTTGGAGAAACAACATTAGTGTCTTTTGAACCTGCCTCCTCTATATCTCTTGAGCGGATCCTTGTTGGAGCATCCTTGAATATAATTTAAAGATCTTTAAGCCATCATTGAAGAAATTTTTTGTGCAGTGTTGGAGCATATTTATTAAACCTTGTTGAACCAATTATCTATGAAGAGGAAACATTGTTGAAACTTTGATGAAGTAGATTTGAAGAAGATTGTTTGTGCAAACCTGAAGATTCTGGGAGACACATACTAGCCTTTTTGGAGTTGACCTTGTTGTATTAGCCCCTGAAGTATTTCACAGACCAATTGAGGCATTTGATAAAGCAAATCTTGGATTCATTTTCAAGGATTTACCCTGCAAATCTAGAGGTGCTCTACAACCCTAGAAAGAGGCTGGATTTTAATTATAGTTAGCTTCACAGAAAGAGGCAGGATGTACTGGATCACAAAGAGAGAAAAAAAAAACAATCAACACCACATTTCCATGCAGGCGACACTAACATTTCTAAAGGATTAAGGAGTTATGGAAAGATTTACCCTACAAATATTGGGCTCAGATTTCATAGGGATAAAGCCAGATTTAGATAGGTTGTGCCCATTTTAGCTATAGGAGGTTTCACATAAAGAAGTAGGATGCTCTGCAATGACAAAGACAACAAACCCAATTAAAGCAAGGGAAAATTTTCAGGAGATGCTTGAATTTGATTTATGGTTCATTGCATCAAATGTTTTGGGTCCTCTTGTTAGAGTGTTCTCATCACCTTCACTTCATGTTGTTCCAGATTTAGAAAATTTTAGTTATGTTCAATTCTATTTTGGAGTTGCTTCTCTATTTATAATTTACATCCAGTTTTAAGAAAAGAGCACGAGATAGGTTTTAGTGGTGCATATAGCCTAACTCCAGTCTAGGTGCAATTCTATAGAAGGCCAGTACATTCATATATGCATGCATATTGGGCGCTCTAACCAAAGCATTAGAGTTACGGTTATTGATAATTGTTAGTGTGCAACACTGGCTGCCTCCTTTATAAAGAGATACAATGTCTTAGTTGTTATTGATTCAATTGAATAGAGAGCAGTGAGTAACTATTGTGCACTTCCTACTTCACTATGAGCCATACAACCATTATAAGGAAGGATTCTCTGTGCACTTCCTACTTAACTGTGAGCCATCAACCATTATCAGGAAGGTTCAATATTGAGAGAATCAATTGGGAAAAATATTTCCAGGATAAGCAACTATAATGCAACACAAAAGCATCAAAGATAATGCACCTTGGGGACAATCTAATGCATACAAGCACGAATGAAGAAGTTGACCCACCCCAAGGACCTAGCTAAGTAGTTCAAGCATCCATTTGTGAAAAGAATTATGTAGGTGCCCATTATCTCCTCCTCTTTTATTCTCTTCCTATGCATTCCTGCTTTTATTATCCCATATTTCATAATATTGCAACCGTTTGTTTCACAATGATGTAAATTCACCTCACATACCATTTGGCATCATGGTTCTAAAATGTTATTTTTTGTTGGTCTTTAGCTTCTTTAGAAAGATCAATATTAAGTATTCCAAGTTGGTCACTATATTTTTGATAGAGATGGGCTTTTAATGAAGTAATAATATGAAGGTTTTTATCTGTTGGAGTTTGTGAATATAGAAATCTAAAGGAGGCCCAAAGTGGACCCATTAACTAGACAAACAACTTTAGATGTAAACTAAATAAGGAAACCAAAATAGTAAGACAAATCACAGTAACGGGCATAGAGAAAAGCCCATAAATATGAAAGGAAAATAAAACAAAAGGACCTTGCAACTTGAAGGATAAGGCTCAGAAGGACAACCTTTATGAAAAATTTAAAGACCTCGGAAATATGAAATAACCTCCATGATTTTCTAAATCCCCTCATATGAGGAAACCGAAGGAAGCATCTTCTGGAAAACCCAAGGAATCCAAAGAAAACATGGCACGCATTTTGAAATGATATTTCCATTCGGGCGACACTAACATTTCTAAAGGATTAAGGAGTTATGGCCAGTTTTACCTTGCAAATCTTGGGCTCAAATTTTATAAGGATAAAGCCATATTTAGATAGGTTGTGCCCATTTTAGCTATAGTAGGCTTCACAGAAAGAAGCAGGATGCTCTGCAATGATAGAGACAACAAACCCAATTAAATACATTTACTGAGTATGAAAAAACCCATTAAAACTCAGATTTAGATGGTTTTGCTCTGGTTTATTTACTGATTACACCCTCATTTAAAGAGGTCATATACATAGCATGTAGATATGTGAACTAATAAAATACGGTGTCGTTTAAGTGCAACAACGTAGAAACTAATCCCATCGGAAGAGCATAACATTTACCCTGTAAACCAAGCTTTGATATGCATTACTAGATGCATTTGTGAAACTATTTATATGCAACCTCGAACTTCTCAGTATCAAGGCATGTATAAAAAGGCTTGAGAAAATATACTTACAGCTAGGAGTTGTGAGATTGAGAGTCCTGAAGGAGATGTCGTAAAGGGCCTCATTGTCCAGTACCATATACATCTGCATTCTCCACCAACTGATGCACAGAGAGCGTTGCATTGTAAGGCTCCACCACTGTATCAAACACCTTGGGAGAAGGGAAAACAGAGAAGGTAAGCATCATTATATCAGGGCACTCCTCCCTGATCTTAGAGATCAAAAGGGTTCCCATCCCATATCCAGTAGCTCCTCTCAAAGAATGACACACTTGAAACCCTGCACAACAAAAACCCACAACAATTTTCACAACTGAAAAACTACATTCAAATAATAAGGTCAAGGGTTCGAATTTGAAACACACATACCTTGAAGACAATCACATTTTTCTACCTCCTTCCTGACTACATCTAGAATGGAATTTATGAGCTTATCCCCCACTGAAAAGCACTGTTAGACTCTCCAAAGCAATCACCATCACACTTCGAAACTCGAAAATTTATACAAAAAATTGAAGTGGAGAGGCCAAGGGACTAGATACTCAGGAAATCACCTCCAACTTCCAAGCCCCAAGCCCCAACTAGTAAAAAATGGGGGTGAATTCCTCCAACTTCCAAGCCCCAACCAATGAAAAATGGGGACGAATGTCACTCCAATCCCCCGACCCAGTAAATCCCGGGGCGAATGCCATTAAAAGCCACTCCAAACCAGAAAATTGGGAGGCGAATCCATGGTTTAAGGTTTGTGCACATTTATTTTTTTTGGCTAACATCTAATAATTAATAATTTTTAAAATAATTATAGGGCTAACTATATAAAACTATACAAAAGGCGTTTTATATAAAAAAATCGCCCCTCCAAAATCTAAAACCCTTTAAAATTTTCCCTCGGGCTAAAATTCACCCTTAAAATTTTCCCTGGTTGATTGGTTGATCTGAAATAATTATGCACCCGTGAATATAATGATGGATCAAGATCATTAGACCTAAAATGAATATGTATTGCATGATTTTTTAATGGGTTGATTAAATATATTATTTTATGTCTATTTATTATCTTGAATGTTGTGATTTGGGTATGTCTGAAGTTGTGATGTGAAACACTGTTATAAGTTAAAAGTTGTAGATTTGTACGCGATTTTGAAACAAGCAAAGCGTGTACACATGTAGGTTCTGTTGAAGAATATGTTTGATCAGTTTATACAATATTGCTGTCTTTTTGTTGCCTGTCAATGAAGTCTTCATGTATATCTAGGTTGTTTGAGTATTGATGATGTTTGTAGTTGAATGTGATTGAAGATCAGTGGTTGGTTGGTTGATTCAGTGATTCATTAGTTGAATGGTTTGGTTATGTGATAATTTTCAGTTTTGGTTAATGGTATTGGGATTAAATGATGTTAATGGGTCTAGTCTGAAAATTTTATGAAAATTGGCCTACAAGTTGTGATGTGTTGAAGTAGGCGGATCCACTGTGAAAATTTATGAAACATGGTCCATGGTGGTGCTGAGAGTTGGAGCCTTCAGTGAGGGGGTCGTAGCTCCCTTCCAGTGGGTGTTGGTAAATGAGATCATGGGGTCATAGCTCCCTTCCAGTGGGTGCTAGTAAATGAGATCAGGGGATTGGAGCTCCCTTCTAGTGGGTGCTGGAGAATGAGTGAAGGTTGGAGCCTTCTACAAGTGGGTTCCTACATGCTGGTATGAGTCTCTGCTAGTAAAATATTTTAAGGAGTTTTCTATATAATAAATATTGAAGACAAAGACGACAACAACTGTGGTTTTCACCCACATTGGGTTTCCACCTTAAATCGTGGTGTTCATGTGTGTTTATTATGTGTTATGGTTTACTCTATTGTTACTGCACATGTTTAATACTTATTAAATGTATGATGAATCAATGATGCACTGGTTTAAGTTAAGCAAATGAATATTTGTATGAATTATAAGCTTACTGGATATACGCTAGTTTCTTGAATAACAGTCGCGTACATATGCTAGTTTTCTTCAGTAAAGTCATTTCCAAAAATCAAAATATAAAAAGTAAAGTTTATGTGAGTTTTAAAATATTGATTCACCCCCCCACCCCCCCCCTCCCCCCCTCTCATTATTTTTCCCAAAAGTTTATTTGGAAGGTTTACCACCAACTCCTTCTTTTTACCTCAAAAAATCCTTTAAAGCACTTTTCACTGAAAGTACATTTATGGGTTATTGGAGGCCACCATGTGCATTGATTCTTGTGCAAGATGGGACCCTGAAGGGTACTAGTATTGGAAAGTATATCATACAACTTTCAACTACCCTTTATTACCATTTTCCACCTTCAGATCACCATTTTCACCTTCAAAATTTTCACGGATTCAGTCCTGTAGAAAAACAGGGCAATCTTGCAGCAATCCTTTAGCACTGTGTAAAAACCATCCAAATGTGACCATAATTGTCATTGAAGATTTATTTTTTCATCCTAGCCTTCAATAATGACTCTTAGGCTCTAAAAATATGATTGAGTAAGACCATATACCTCTTAATACTTTCCTATTCTCCATTGCAATTCACCTCTGCAATTAGGGTTAGTGGACAAATTCATGACTTGAAGAGCATAATATTTATTTTCATGATTACTTTACGAAGCACCTTCTAAAATCTATCGAAAATATCTATCTTGAATGTAGTGATTGAATAATGATTTCATGATTAGGTTTTGTTTCATACATCTTAAGCTAGGGTTTCCATTTCCAACATTGTTATTTCTACTGCATAAACTAGGTTACATTTTGACGTACATTTACACTCTGCACATAGGCTAATGTTTACATTTATGCCAGTAGTATTATCATTTACATTCATGGAAAATATAATAGCCTTTCCTTTATGCAAAATCAACTAGGATTTCCTCTTTGCAAAAGTAATTAGGTTTCCTTTCTAAAAATTTAAGTAGGTTTTCTTTTATGCAATTAAGATTAGTTGTGCCTTTTATTTCTACAAACATAGAGTACTTTAGTTCCTTGCACAAACTTAGATATAACTAAACCACCTACTGAAATTACAATGCTTAAAAATCTTAAGTTTGTATGACATTTAATCAGATCAACGAAAGAAGGACACATTGCATGTTGCACATATAGTGCCCACACCTCTTAAGTTTGTACAAACCCCGGGTTGATAATTTAAGATGGTAGGCTTGAGAGTTGGAACATTCTTATTGCAATACTGGGGCTCATAAATTTTTGGTGCCATTTCCTTTGAGGTGTCAAAGCATGCATTGTTTTCTTCCCTAGTTGATTCATTTCTTTTACTTTCTGCAATTTTTTTTTTTAAGGAACTTTGCATTGCAGTAGCATTCTTATTCAATTTTTTTTTCTCCAACACCAAACCCCCCCATTTTGATCTCATGGTGTAATAATAACCACATCACCATCCACTTTTGCGGGTAGAAGAAGAAGAGGTGGCATAAAAGGTATAAGAAATGGATGGAGATGATGACATGAGGAAGATCCTCTTAGATTTCCCATTCAATATATGAATATCAATGTTCATATGAAGAAAATACGTCCATCTTTCCTTCCCAACTTACATGGCATGAGGTTAGAGGATTTGGAAGCCTTTCTCTTTGAATTTGAATTACTTTGTAGATCTTATGTTTACTTATTAAACACTCAAAAATTGAGATTGTTTCTAATAATATTGAAGGATAGAGCTCTTAAATGGTTCATGAGTTTAGGGAATAATTTAATGAGATCATGGAGTGATATGCAAAATATATTTCTAGAAAAATATTGAGATCATGATTTTAAAGAAGAAATCTTTAGAATTTCTCAAAAAGAAGATGAGAGTGTTAAGGCTCCAATAGAGAGATTCATGTATAATGTTAAGAGGGAAAAATTACATCATTTAGGATTTGACACGCTAAAAACCTTCTTACTTAGAACAATTAGAGATACATGGATTGATATGCTTGATCTCATGATTAGAGGTGATGTATACTAATTATCATTTGAAGAAATTTGTGAAATATGCAAGTAGATATCAAGAGGAAGGGAAAGAGTAAGTAAATCATCATCGAGATTAGTAAGTCAAGTTGAACTTGGAAATTTTCTTGATAAATTTAAAACAAAAATTCTTAGCAATATAAGTGAACAAGTAAAAATGTTAAGAATAAAAAATGAGCAAAAGGAGGATGTTGATATTTGTGTTATCCATGCAGAATCACATGCTACTAAATATTTTCCATCATTACCAAGGTTGAAGGAAGTTTACTGGGAGGACAATGGAGCAAGTAAATCACCAATGCAACTCTGTTATGTAGGTCTAGGAATACCGTGGTAGCCTATTCAACATGATATGATGCATGTTGTAGTGTATTCGACGCATGGGTAGACGAAATACATTGTGCTTAATAGGGAGGTTGCTTTCCTACAAGCAAGTAATAGGTCAATTGGTTTGTTAGATTATTAGTGGAACAAAATAAAATGTCGTCAAATAAGTAAGAAACATAGCATGCTACATCAATGAAGAAAAAAAAAAATCATGTACAGTAACAAGCTCAATCGAGTCAAACACTAATAATTCCAATGGAGAAATCTCTCCCTTTATTAGTTGCTGATGGTATAAGAGAATAGGATTCTAAATCACTTGCAATGAATCCTTAGAGCTATGAAGCTCTAATATCCAAGGCAAGGGGGTCTCTTCCCCTCAAGCTTCTTGCACACCTCTCTCCCCCCTCGACAAATGGTAGAATGACGGACACTTGGTGAACTTCTTCTCTTGGATTTAGGTGTTGGGTGGCCAACAATTGAATCCTTTCAATCCTTCTTGCTGCTTGGACAACACAATGCTGGTTTTCTCTCAAGAAATTTGGCCAACATAACAATGGGTTATGATGTTTCTCTTCCCATGGCAGTCTTTTATAGACAAATTTCAAATTTTCCCTCCCTCTCTTGGTACAAGATGGATGTTGACACAAGAGTGGGAGGATTATTCCTTTGTGTGCTGCACTAAGGCCTCAAGGTGACTCCAAGGTAGCTGTACTTTGCTGGATTGCGTGAAAATATTCTTCTTTAAGTGTGCCAAGTGGTCCCAGATGGTGAATTTCCGCATACTCAGGACATCGTGACTTTTTGAGGGATAACCGTGATGATATTTGTGGCTATTGAAGAAAAAGCTACAAAGATCACTTGGGGTCAGTGTTTCCTGTGCGCAGTTTGATAAATTTTCTTGCTTGACCTAAGGAAAAGTTAAAATTTTCAAATCCAGTAATGTATTCCTTCCCTGTAAATCCTTATTTTTACCTTCTTCTTGACATTCTCTAATGTATTTTTCTTGTACGATTTTCTAGTGTTAACAATTCCCCCCTAATGTAAGAGGTTTAGGAAGAACTGTATAGCCAAAATATAGTATAGTTTCTTTTTCTGTGTAATCTGCTTAAGAGAGAGAGATAGTAAATTGCGTGAAAACTGAGATTGGATACCCCTTTCTGTGAGTAAAAGAGGTACCATGCTCTATTGGAAACTTGCAAGAGATAAAACAAATACAATATTTCTACGAGGCGGGCATGTCCCATGTTCGTGATGTTTTGACTAGTTAAGCTTATCTGACAGATAGAGGTTATGTATGTGTCACTTGTGTGGTAGTGACCTGCTGTTGGTTGATGACGATGATTGTTGACACCTTCAGGGGCATTTTTTCTTTGACAGTATATGTTGAGCCTCCAATTTTTCATAATTTTTTTGTTGAAACCATCCAATTTCGCATCATTCTATTCACCCATTGTCATCATTTTTAAACCATTCTCACATACATGTTTACATGGTTTATTATTGTTATTTCTATTATTTTTAATGAATTAAAAAAAATTATGCATGGTTTTACTAATGATAGTTTGACAATTCAAGTTTGTACAGTTTCCGTAGCTGTCTCCATGGTTGAGGTAGTAGCACCACTCTAGAATGAAATCCAACACATGAAAATTGTTTCTAGAAGCTCCAATATGGATTTTTGTTGGTCAAATTCCACCCACCTCACACATGTGGACCTCCAAGCAAAGACCAAGGGAAAATCACATAAGTTTTGACCAGTCAACTTCAAACGCATTTTTTGAGCAAACTAAAGTGAATCTCACAAAAAAAAGCATGGGTTTTTTTCAGAACGGGCCCAATTAAGTTCTCAATGAGAAAAGATCCAAAATTCGTTACCATTTGGGAGATATTTCAGGTTCTTTGGAGCCCTATTTTGCAGTTTTGTGAGAAAACATTGCGCCCATGTGTCAATAAACACCTAGTCAAGCAAATAGAGGTTGGAGTGGACTGTGCTTCATCAAATTCGTGGAAAATAGGTGTCCATTTAGTTATGATCTTTAGCCATATGAATCTCCATGAAGTTACATTGCAACCCCTATATAAACACTCCATTGAATTAAAGAGGAGAGGTTACTTTTCTGAAGCATATTGTGAAGTTTTACAATTATGTTTTTCATTCATTTTTAATGAAGAAGTACCTTGAAGACTTGATGCGCAACTAATTGTTGGAGTAAAGATTTGACCGCCTGTTTGTGGAGGGCCCCTGCAAACAGTGAAGGTTCTACATTTTGTGTTTTTAATGTAGTTGTTTTCATGTTTTTATTTTATCATTTGATGTAGCTATTTTTAGAATTCTAATTTTTCATTTGCAGTAGTTGTTTTCATAATTCCAATTTGTCATTTGCCGTAATTGTTTTCAGAATTACAATTTGTCATTTGCTGTAGTTGTTTCTGGAATTCCATTTTGTTATTTGATGTAGATGCTTTCATAAGTCTTCTTTTATCGTTTGATGTAGATGCTTTCATAAGTATTCTTTTATCATTTGATGTAGATTCTTCCATCTTTCCTTTCGAATTGTCAAATGGTAGAGGATTCATAGTTTTACTTCTAGAGAAACAATGATTTATTTTAGAGTAGTTTGACAAGTTCATGAGTGGTTTATTTCAAGAGCATGAATGATTTATTTTCGAAACAATAGTGATTGAGTGATTTCCTTTCAACATACGAGTGCATTCTTTTCCGTTCATAAGTGTTTTCTTTTCAAGAGCTATAGTGATTTATTTACAAGTTTCATTGCCATAACATTTCATTTCAAAAACATAAAAATGTATAAATTCACTTTTTTTGAATTCGATTTTATCTTCATGCACAAGACTATTATAAAATAATATTTTTTAGAGATTAACAAATAAATTAGTTAAGATTTCTTGATAAGATAGAGAAAGTTTGTTTCAGTTTTTAGAGAGTAGAAAGAATGTTGATTTTTAGAACTTAGTTGTAATTTAAATTTACCAATTTCATTAGGAACATAAGAATAAAAGCAACCTTAGAAGTAATCTCTACAAATCCAATCGTCACACCAATAAACTAAATGAATAAAGAGGCTTCTAGCATATATTTTGGACTTGCACTTCACAAGTTTGCCAACTCTGGTCAATTATTTATGTAATCAATTTAAGACAATTAAATTGACCAAACATTTTGGCGCTGTTGCCGGGGAAGTGTAAATAAAAGCCTTTTTCTTTTCATTAAAAGAAAGAAAGAAAGAAAGAAAGAAAAAAACAAAATAAAAATTCAATCACCTACCACACCCACTATATCACGTGGTGCAGTAAGAGCCTCACATCCACAACATGAATTCTTATTTTTGCAAGTAGAAGAAGATGTGGTAAAGGAGGTTGAAGAAATGGACGAAGGTGATGAAAAAGAGGAAGATCATTTTGGATTTCCCATTCAAGAAACTGATGTCAATGGTCATATGAACAACATCCCTCCACCTGTACTCGCTAATTTCAAAGGTATGAGATCAGAAGGCCCGAAAACCTTTCTTTTTAAATTTTAAATAATTTGTAGATCTTATGGCTACTCATTGCACATTCAAAAATTGAATTTTTTTCTGGAAACATTTAAGGATAGAGCTCTTAGATGGTTCATGAATTTAGGAACAAATTCTATAAGGACAAGGGATGATATGAAAAGAGAATTTTTGGAAAAATATAAATATTATTGCATACACTATGACCTTAGAAATGAAGTCTTTAAGATGAACCAAAAAGAGTATGAAAGCCTAGAAGATTTAATGGAGAGATTTACTTATAATATAAAAAGATCTAAATTGCATAATTTAGGATCAGACACATTAAAAACTCTCCTACTAAATTCTATAAAGGATGAATGGATTGATCTTCTTAATGTGGCAGGAAAAGGAGATGTCTATCAATTGTCATTTCAAGAGATTTGTGAAATGTGCAAGAACACATCAAGAAGAAAAGTAAAGTATGTAAGATCCCCTCAAGATCCATTTATGGTAAGAGTAAGTCAACATCAGGTTTGGTAAGTCAAACTAAACTTAACAATTTGCTAAACATTCTTGGTAATTTAAATGAAAAAATTGACATGCTAAGAATGCGAAACAAGCAAAAAGTTGAAAATGTTGCTTTGCTTTTCCCTAAATGTACCAAGAAACATTCTTTGCATGAATGTCCACTTGATAACATTAAAATTTGTAAAATTTGTGCAGGATCACATACTACTAAAGATTTCCCATCATTACCAGAGTTGAAGGCAGTTTACCAGAAGGATAATGGAGCGAATCAAATAAAAGAGAAACTCTGTTATGTAGCTCCAAGAGGACTATGGTAGCCTTATCAACCCAATATGATGCAATATCCTTATGCACAGTTTCAAGGTTATGCGCAACAATCTCAAAGTAATTGGAAAACACTCTTGCCTTCGAAACCTTGGACATCTCAATCCCAACTCAAAACCAACCTTGGAAACCATGGCCATCTCAATCCCAACCTCAAAACCAATCTTGGCAACAAAGTTAGAAAAGACCCTACAAAGGAAATCCACCATATCCTCAATCTTTCCCTCTCTATCCTCAAAACCAATATCAATTTTATCAATACCATTCACCTCCACCATAACATCAATATCACCCTCAATCGACCTCAATTCAACCTTTCCTATTAGCAACCACACAAGCACCCCAAAGATCCATTCCCACTCCACTACCCGCACAACCATTTCGAATCCCCAACAATAAAACACCTCAATCCACTTACAATTTTGAGGTATTGCAAAATGATTCACCAACTGCCATTGAAGAATAACAACCAAAAGAAGAAGATTCAGATAAGGTCCAAGAATCATGGATGCCTGTTGATAAAGAGCAGTTGTTGGAACCTGAGATTGAAATTTTTCTTGCATTCCTATCACCAAATTCTATGAATGAAGATCACATCTCTAAAGACTTGCATGACATGATAATAGGAAGCCAATGAATACAATATTGCATTGAATCTTGGTTCAGGGCAGTCATCGGATCCTAGTGCTCAATTCTTCAGTATCTTCTGACATCATCTCAATCAAGGAAATTGGTCTCTCATATACTGGTACATATCAAAGAGTATATTTCAAACCCGCATATGAGTTTATATGTCATCTTGTTACATACATGGTTCCATTGGAAGTATTCATATACTTGAACAATATTTATTTTTAAAGTAGAGTAGGACATATAAAAAAATAAAAATAAAAAGTAAAGAGAAAAATAATTCCTATTGTGAAAACCATCATGCTGGTGCAATTGGACATGAGCTTTGCTTGAAAACCAGGCAACTAGTGAGCAAAGTTCACAATAAGTTCTGCAATTTCATGACGGTTTCAATCTTTTATTATGGTTCTTCAAATAATTTTCGGTTCTATGCTCGAGTTGGATAATGTGGAATTCCTGAAGGTCCACCTTCCAACAGATCTTATCCCATCGACCTCAACACATTATCTAGGATCAATATCAGAGATTATTTGGAGTGCCTTGGAAGTTGCATACATCAATGGCAAGCCTCCTCATTGACAAAAATGAGAATACAATAATGTATCTTGATTGTTAGATATTGCAGGTGACTCAACTTCAACACATTCATTCATCCCTGTCAAGATGCACTTAGGTACCTTGACACTCATTTACATTATGGATGAGTTGTCTCGCATTGGTTAACGATTTTCATCATTGATCGGTAATCCAATGATTTCTTCCCATGCTCGACTTCGACACATTGATTCACATTGTAAGAATTGTACCATGAATTTTGGCTTTGATGAAGACTAATGGTTTTATGGAATCAACAACAACTTGCAGCAATACATTTTATTGGTTTCTTGTAGTAGCATGTTCATCTTTTTTTTTTCATTCAATAACAACATGATTGCACCATTACAACACTTTTTCATTCATTTTAATTTTCAAGAAAAACAATAAATTTGAGCCTATTTCAGTGAATATGCAGTATGCTTCATGGTTTCTACTTCAGCATGTAGTACACAATTCAAATCAATAGTTCAAAATCAGAGAAAATATTTTTCTGCAAAAATTGACATTTTTTGCAACAACTGCGGAAAGTTGCAGTTTTTGCAGCTATTATTGTAGCAACTTGTTCTAGAGGCAGTTTTGGCACAAATATTGCAACAGATTGGAGCATAAAAAATAAAAATTCTGAGCTTCTCGGTTTTCTCAGAATATAGTAAATTGAGTAATACGTGGGCATAATTTAAAAAAAAAGTGCAATTTTCCAGGACTTTTCAACAGGTTTTAAAGGTAGATTTTCATTTTTCACCATTTTGGACAGATTAGGACAGATTTCGTCATTTTTTCACAACATCACCTTTTCTTCATCAAAATGGGATTATGAAGGTATGTGGCAGTATAAAAGGTAAAAATACATGGTTTCGATTTTGAATCACTCAATTTGGCCTTAAAATGAGTTTGTGGCATATGTTTTTTTTCAACATTGGGCAGCGTGAAAGGTGAAACATGGCAGAAATATATTTGATCATAAATTGAAAACCGTGCATCCGTTGGGCCTAAAATTTTTAAGGTAAATGCATTGAGGTAGGGTAATTGAACATAAAAAATTTCAGAAAATTTCAGTGTGTGTTTTGCAAGAAATTGACCACTTTCACCTATAGCCATTTCTCATTTTTTCAAGATCCATGCACCCATTGGCTGAGATTTTCTGTAGGAAGATGCATAATATTAATAGTAACAACCTAAAAAAATTTCAGGAGAATCTAATTTACCATTTGAGAGAAATTGGGAAAACAAATCTGCTACATGAAAAAGATACATTTTGTGGAGCAAGGTCAAAGTGGAGGTCAACGCATCATGGAGAAAAGTACCAGAGCCAAATCAACACCAAATCAGCCATCAGATCGTGTTCTCTTATCTAATTTAAAAAGGTAAACTTGAGGTAAAACTAGCCTTAAACTTTTTAATTTGTTGAAAATTCTAGAAATTTTGATGAAAAGATATTGTAAAGATGTAGCTCCAATTTTTCTCCCATTATGTTTTGTCATATCTTTTAACAACCAATCCCACAACTTATGATTGATTCTTTATCAAAAAATTCCTGCCACCCATGAAATCATCTCATTGTTTTCCATGGTCATAATGATGTTCTTCTATGATTTCACCACTCTCTTGTTAGTCCATGCTTTCCTTAATGGTCCATCAACATGATGTTCTTGAGAGAAAGAATTATTTTACAAATAGAAAAACTTGACTTCACGGTACATGTTTGTAGCAAATGATCAAAAATTACATGGAACACTTAAACTATGTGTCATATATCTCATCTTCAGATTTTTAATAGAAGCCAAGAAATGATGAGTACAAAGCCAAGAAGAAAATTGCAACAAGGCTTTGTTCACACACTCTTGAAATCACTTGGAAGAATATTTTAGGCTTTGATGAGTTGTATAACCCTAAAAAAAAACTCTTATTTTGTGTTATGTGCAACTCATCTTGTCAAAAGCTTCACATTGAAAGTCTTCTTCATTCATTAGTTTGTGAGTTCTTGAAGAAACTATTTGATAACATTTTTGAAAAATGATTGGTTGCTATGCATGGAAGATACGAAGACAATCATTATGGGCTGCAATCTATGACCGTTTCCAGCCATACTAATGGGATAAACTTCACAAGGATGGAAAGCACATTCTATAGATGGAGTAAAAGGCTTGATGTGTTCTTCACAATATGGTATTCTACCAAGGTTTTAACAATTTGAGCACACTTAAAATAATAACAAGTACTTGGATATGCTACTATGTGGACATCCTTTCTTTTCACACAAGTTGCATATAATAAATAATGAAGGGTTAGATAAAAGTGCATCTTATTGAGATAAAGGGTCAATATTTCTCTCTTGGAGCTTTGGTCAAGGATTTAGTTGAAATGACAGAATAAAGGAACATAAGGAACCAGTTGGATTATGAAACTTTGCAATGCTTTATTTGCATGAGGACATGCAAAATCTTCGGTGTGGGGGAATTTTAGAGCCTCCAATTTGTCATAATTTTTTTGTTGAAACCATCCATTTTCACATCATTCCATTCAACGATTGTCATCATTTTTTAACCATATTTCTTCATAAACTCACCAAATTCCCACATACATGTTTACATGGTTTATTATTGTTATTTCTATTATTTTTAATGAATCAAAGAGAATTATGCATGGTTTTACTAATGATAGTTTGTTAGTTCAAGTTTCTACAGTTTCCACAACTATCTCCATGGTTGAGGTAGTAGCACCACTCTAGAATGAAATCCAACACATGGAAATTGTTTCTAGAAGCTCCAATATGGATTGTTGTTGTTCAAATTCCACCCAACTTACACAACAGTTTTAACTAGTTAACTTAAAATGCATTTTATGAGCAAAATAAAGTGAATCTCGCAAAACAAGAACATGGGTTTTGTTCAGAACGCTGCCAATTAAGTTCTCATTGAGAATTTTTCCAGAATTAGTTACCATTTGGGAGATATTTCAGGTTCTTTGGAGCCATATTTTGCATTTGCGTGAGCAAACATTGCGCCCATGTGTCAATAAATGCCCATTCAAGCAAACAGAGGCTGGAATGGACTGTGCTTCATCAAATTCATGGAAAATAGGTGTCCATTCAGTTCTGATATTTATCCATATGAATCTCCATGAATTTACATTGCAACACCTATATAAACACTCCATTGAAACAAAGAGGAGAGGTTAATTTTCTAAAGCATATTGTGAAGTTTTACAACTCTATTTTTCATTCATTTTTAATGAAGAAGTACCTTGAAGACTTGATGCGCAACTAACTGCTGGAGTAAATATTTGGCCACCTATTTGTGGAGGGCCCTTGCAAACAGTGAAGCTTCTGCATTTTATGTTTTTAATGTAATTGTTTTCATGTTTTCATTTTATCATTTGATGTAGTTATTTTCAGAATTCCAATTTGTCATTTGCCATAGTTTTTTTTTCAGAATTCCAATTTGTCATTTGCTGTAGTTGTTTCCAGAATTCCATTTATTTATTTGATTTAGATGATTTCATAAGTCTTCTTTTATGATTTGATGTAGATGCTTTCATAAGTCTTCTTGTATCATTTGATGTAGATTCATCCATCTTTCCTTTCGAATTGTCAAATTGTAGAGGATTCATAGTTTTACTTCCAGAGAAACATTGATTTATTTTAAAGTAGTTTTATAATTCATTAGTGGTTTATTTCAAGAGAATGAGTGATTTGTTTTCGAAACAATATTGTGAGTGATTTCCTTTCAGCATACGAGTGCATTCTTTTCCGTTCATAAGTGATTTCTTTTCAAGAGCTATAGTGATTTCTTTACAAGTTTCATTTCCATAACATTTCATTTCAAAAACATAAAAATGTATAAATTCACTTTTCTAGAATTTGATTTTATCTTCATGCAAAATATTGTTAGAGACTAACAAATAAATTAGTTAAGGTTCCTTCATAAGATAGAGAAAGTTTGTTTCAGTTTTTACAGAGTAGAAAGCATGTTGATTTTTAGAACTTAGTTGTAATTTAAATTTATCAATTTCATTAAGAACACAAGAATAAAAATAACCTTAGAATTAATATCTACAAATCCAATCATCACACCAATAAACTAAATGAATAAAAGAGGCTTCTAGCATGTATTTTTCACTTTCACTTCACAAGTTTACGAACTCCGGTCGATAATTTATGTAATCAATTTAAGACAATTAAATTGACCAAACAATAGGTTGAATGTGGTTCCCACATGTATAATCTTGGTATGGCATGTTTAGAATAAATGCTCATTGTATGCATGGGTCTCTAACTGGGGAACTTCCTGTGTAAGCATTGCTGAAAGAGATGCTTATGATGGCATAGGTCTTCGACGAATTCTCACAGAGTGTAACGATTTTGAAGTATGATACCATCTCTGACATGAAATATTATGTTGAAGTCAAATGCGAAGAGGATCGATGACATAAATGTGTAATGATGACTCCCATAGTGCCATCCGAGGATGCCCCTATTGAGTGGATGAGCCATCCAAGGTACTGCCTCCTTCTTTGAATATGGTTGTTGAAGTTGAAAATAAGGAAGCCTCAACTGATCGAGAGGAGTACTGATGCAAGGGACTAATATCTCTGATGTAGCAGTGCGGGGTGTGATAGGTTAACTTAGGCATGATGACGAGAAATGGCTGTAAATGATGATGGAAGTTCAGTGGCCCAAGGTAGGAGCTTGTAAATGCAAGCAATGATAATCATAACAATTTATGGTGAGGAAATCCCTGCAGTCGGTAGGACGTCCAAGGTGGGTATGTGGTTTTTATGACTGTCATGGTGGGGTTGGGTAAAGAATGAGAAGCTACGACCAAGGGTGATTAGCGACTGCTTCCAGGTGAGAAATGTGGATGGATGGTGTTGAGCTGCTTTTTTGTCCATGTTTTTATGATTTTTATCAAATAAATACATGAGTGTACCTAGTGTTTTAATCATTATTTATCCATTATGTTGTTAATTAGAGGCATTTATAATTAAATTATAAATTCTTGTTATTAATTAAATTGAATAAGTGTTTGTGTAATAATATCATTAATAATAGGTTTTCATGATGGCAGGAGGAGAATAAGTCTAGCACCAACAGTGCTAGAATGCTTCTTGAAATACATGTGTATTACAACAAAGGTTAACAACCGGATTAACATACTCATGGAATGGATGAAAAGCTTGCTATTTCACCTACCAAGAGCTACTACAAAATTTTGTTTTCCTATGTCTTTGTTCATTATTGGAGCACCTTCTTTTCTATCATGGTCTACTGGGCTTCATGCAACAGAGTTCTTGATTAACAAAGTAATCCCATGAAAGCTTCAATAAAGTCAATGTCAGTTGGATGGGAAAAACCTCTAATCAGAGAAGACATCTTATTACAAGGCGTTGGACACAGGAATGGTAAATCAACTTGAAATCATATGTTATATAGACTAGTGTTGTTATAATCGTTCCCACCCTTTGGAAAACATGGAAGTTCGAACAACAAATGTTCACAACGAGGAGGAGGAAGAGGAGGTATATTTGGACGAGTCTTTCTTTATCAATGACATCTATGAGAAGAAAAATTTTACATATATTTCTCACGTTCTTCGGCTCCTGTGTCTGCAATCTGCATCCACGAATTATGATCTGATAGGACATCTAGTGTGGCCAGGAGCAGAGCTGCTGAATCACCATATTGCAAGGTGCTCAGATTTTCTGACTGGTTGTTCCATCATTAAATTTGGTTTTGGGGTTGGAGTTACAAGATTAATTTGTAGCAGGTTCTGTCACCAAATTGTGCTGACTGACCACAATGAAATTTTTCTCAAGGTGTTGAAGAAAAATATAGACCTACAATTAAGTTCAGGAATAGCAAGGTGTGTAGAGATAACATTAGAAAATCTTGAATGGGGAAATAGTGATCAACTCTCTTAGATTTTGAAGTAGTTTCCATAGGGCTTTGATCTTATTATCGGGACTGACATTTTCTTTCAACAATGTAGCATTCCCATGCTTTTTGAGTCTGTTGAGCAGCTTTTAAGATGTGGCGAAAAAGGTGGAAAATTTATTCTTGCTTATGTCTCTTGGGCTAAGAGCATTGATGCTATGGTTGTAAATGAAGCCAAGAAACATGGCCTTCAAATGCATGAAGTAGCAGGGTCTTGGACAATGGTTGCTGGTGGAAGCTATGGAGGCATGATATTTGAATTTATTCTGAATTAGAAAACGAACTCAATTCACAGATGCTTTGGAAATAAAACAATCACTAAATTTCATTTGTCATCAGATGGCAGCAAGCCTTTTCAAGATGAAGTTGACTTTGAGTTTCTGGGGAATGTAAGAGGAAAGGATTATGAAGGATTGGAGCTTTCTAGTTGTGCGCCAACAATATGATAAATTTGAATTACTTCCAGAAGCTAGTTCGAACCCAATTTGAAACAAATCTTAACCAATTCGTATTAATTCTAAATTTAAATGCAATGTAACAATAAATGCGAGAAATTAGGAGCAGCGTTGCTGCTATAAGGCAGAAGTTGTGCACTAAAGAAGGGGGGGTGACTCCGTCAATTAATGAGACGAGCTGGGGTAGATAGGAATAAAAGGAATTAATTTCTCAGATGTAGAAGGGTAGAATTTCTCAAATGTAAAGTCGTTTGATCAGCTGTAGAATGAGCATCGGATGGGAAGAATGTAATAGAGATAAGAACAACTATGTAATCATTGTGCCGGACTTGTGTAAATCGACTTCCAGATGTTGTTTTCAAAACACATTATCGCCTTCAAGTTGTGAGTAGAATCATGTTGCCATGATTCATTTTGAATGCTGTATTTGATGTTTTAAATCTTTCCTTGATTGCAGTAAGCAGGCTTACTCCAGGCGTGGGAGGGCCCACCACCTTTGGAGCTAAGCTTGGTCAATCAGTAGAAGATAAGTAGATGTGTGCGTAGTTTCCTATTTCTGTGTGAATGAGTGGTTCAATTTCAAAGCATTTCAGTCATCTTCGTATTGCGCAAATCAATGGACTAAAGAATTTATTGTAACCTCTGATCCATTACATAATCCGTGCTTGAGTTTCAATATAGAGTTATACTCTATTTCTCTCATTAAAATCGAATGTAATGGGAGCATAGGAATACAACGATTTATGAGTTTGATTTAGGAATTAGAACATATTTTAAATGCTTTGAGTTTGAGTATGGTTTGCATTAAAATCGTTTGAATGTTTGCAGGATTTAATTTTATTTTTTTATGTATCTCGAGACTTCGCTTAATAATTAGATTTATTTTTAATTAGAATCATTCTTGTTTTCGTAGTGTGATCATTTCCTTAGAAGAGCAAGTTTGAGTGCAGATTTAATTGTGTAGGTAGAGTGATTTCTTTTTCATTATTGAGTTACATGGTTTTGAATAGTGAGCTTGTTTATTGAATAATCCATTTCATTTAATCTAGATTAAAATATTTTAATTAAAGGTTCCTCATTGATTATTTTTAATGTGATTTTTTATAGGATATTTTAAGTGTTATTTTACATGAAGCAAAGTAGTTTTCTTTTAGCAATAGTTAGGATTGTTTCTTTTGTTAATTTGGAATCTTGAATTTGTTATCAAGAGTAGTTCTAGTTAGTTTAAGGTTTGAATTTATTATTAGGATAATGTGTGTTCTTTTGGTTATCTCCAGTTTAGTTTCAAGATAGTGAAAGGAGTTAATAGATTAGGATTTTCAAGATATCATAGGAGACTTGAAAAGTAGAATTCGAGTGCGAGAATGTTGTGATTGAGGATTTATTTGTATTTCCTTAAAGTTTAATTGAAGTATGGAGCTTGTAGTGAATGAAATTGGTTAAGTAGGTCTCCTTTTCAAGATTGTTTATTTGCCAGCAAATGTGTGTTTCATTCCAGTGTTTATTTTATCATTACAAAGGAATATTTATACTCTGACCATTAAGCTGAGCCAAGATGCAGTACAACTCGCATTTACGACTCCTAGATTGATAATTAATATTGAGAGGTTTAATCCGACAATTAAACCGACCAAAATTTTGGCGTCGTTTCCGGGGAGTTATATTTTGGCTCAGGTAAAATTTTTCTTACAGAGTTTCAAGGGTATTGGAGGATGTTAGAGGGTGGAGAGTGTACGGTAAGACTTGAGTGAAGAGCCACGCATCCACTTTTGTGGGGTTGATCCAAAGTCTAGCCATCTTTCTTATCTCTTGAACTTTCATTTCCTTATCTTGCTTGTGTGTAGAAGTAGAAGCGGGCTTTAGACATTTAATTTCCAAATTGCATTGATTTTCATAGATTAAATAGTACTTTGATTCGAAATTTTCCTTTCATGCAAGTGTGGTGAGATTTATTTCAGCCAATAGATTTTAAAATTCATTTATCTTCAGAATATAATATTCAACGTTATATCATTTTTGGGGTACTGTAAGAACCCTTGCGTATTAATCCATGTGATGACAAAATGTACCAGTTGCTTGTTAAAGACAAGAATATGGTATTTTGAGGAATCATTCAATGAGGATTTTCCATGTTTCCATAGAGACGAACAACTCATCAGATGAAGAATTCACAAGTGCAGAATTTAACACCTCGCTTGAACATAAATTTAATATATTTAAATCTTTGATTTAGAAATTGGATGATTTGCAAGAAAAAGAGAAGGATGAAGAACCACTGCTTCTCCTTTGCGCCCACTGTCGAAAGAAACACTGCCTTGGAAAGCGTCCACTTAATGATGTGAAAGTTTGAAAAATTTGTGACGATAGTCATGCAACTGAACATTGCCCATCACTGCCACAATTACGAAAGGTACTCGGGGAATCAAATCAACCGCCAGGTATAACTCAAAACTCAACATCATTTGATACTTAGAATAATGATTATTTTCCTGAATAGGTTCCTCAACATGTTTATAGTGCTGCAGCTTCATGGAAAACTTTTAATCCTCCTCCAATTGAATATCCTATTTCGTGGCCACAGTGGCCCTCGCCTTGGCCCCCATTCTCGAGCTAGATATCTCCATGGCCTCAAGAATCGTTTGGATATTTCTCTGTAGGGAAATATTCCATGCAAATTCAATCATATGAGCATCAGCAACAACCACAATATCTTTCCAATACACCATTAAGCTATCTTCCTCCATGGTCCCAACCGTATGTGCAACCTTACCCTAACCCTCATCCATACCCTAGTCCATACCCTAACCCTAATCCATACTCTAGACCTAACCCTAATCCACACCCTAGAACTACCCCTAACTCTAATTTAAAACCTAGACCTAACCCTTGTCCAAAGCCTAATCCCAATCCAAATCCAAACCCTAGTCCAAGCATTAACCAAAACCCTAGCCTAAACCACATCCTAAACCCTAATCTAAACCATCAGGTTGCACAACAGTTTGAACCACCTATTCTTTCTGTTGATTCCCACATTGAACATAATGTCACACCTTCCATGTTGGAAAAGGGAATGAATATGGAAACTTTCCCCATTACCATAGAACATTCACCTCGAGAAGATGTAATTCAGAGACCACTAGAGGAGAAATCTTTCATTGGAACTTGTTCTAAAAATGTTGTTGAAACTCAAAACCCTAGAATCTCTCAAAACCATTCTTCTCAATTTGAAAAGCAGATATTTGAACCTGAACTTGAGGGATTTATCTTTTCTCTTTCACTAGATTATTTGTGCCTCCAGGAGAGTGACTATCAAACTGTAGAAGAATTGCATTAGTTGGAGAATCATAAATATGTGGATTCCATTGAATCCTGGTTTCGAGCAGTCATCACACCATCTTATTTCTTCAACATTTGGAAAATATTGGTCCCATATCAATTAAAGCAACTGATTTCTCATGCTTTCGTATGTGTTGAAGTCTATTCTTTAAAACTAAGTGTGAGTATACTCAACATTTTGTTACGCACATGGCTTCATTGGAAGTACTCCTATACTTAAACGGGAGTCTTTCGCCTCTTAGGGTAAAATAGGGTAGGAGAATAAATGAATAGAGCTGTTATAATGCTCTTAGGGTTTTGAATTTTAAATCATGACTATTAAAACTACTTTGATCCACATTAGTTGTTAACACACACATTTGTGACAAATCTTGTTGAGTACAATTCACTCTAATACCTCCTGATTTTTAAAAAGTAACCATGATTAGTCACTCTAATAAGTTGTTGTCTCGGATATATATTTTCAGTTTCCCCTAGAAGGTACTATTGGAAAACCCCCTATGGTGGACCACTCTTGTTAAGATCATAATGAGCTATTCAGGAGAACACTATCATTCTTAACTCAAAGAATCTTTCAGTCATTGTGTGGGATATCTTTAACAAGTCTTTAGGGTAGAGGAATTAGCCAGCAATGATTAGTCATTAAAAAATTTTCACGCCATCCTGTACTCTTAAGGAGTAGATCTGTCTCCCCACTTATTAAGTAACCTTTAAGGTTAATCATAATCAAAGCTTACAAAGATTTAGGGAAGGATAGGAGGTCTCTTGATGAGCCGACCTACCATGATCATGAGACCTAACATACATGATATTACTGCTATTGGTCACCAAGCCAGAGTAATGGCTTTCATACAAAAAGCTGGAAGACAGGAGGTCTCATCATGAGCCGACCTGTTCATTCATGTTACTTCTTGTGAGTGGCACTGCCGTCAGCTGGTTACCAAGCTAGGACAGTGGCCTTCATCTAAAAAGTCAAATAAGCTAACTTTGAATCTGTATCTAGTAAGTGGGATACTGAAATTTCACTAGGTTAAAAGACATCCCTGCTGAGGTTATGGACACCTGCAGGCAGAAAGGCCGTGTATGTGGTATTAGAGTTAACTACATACTATGATTTTCTTGATTATCCTTCTCTTTCCCTAAGAATCATCATTTTTCTTGGACAATGGTTTTAAGACAATTTGAACATGATGCTTTGAGTTCTATCTTGCAGAAATTAAGAATCCTTAAAGATGTGGTACCCTTAGGGAAGGTTATTCTTTGTACTATATTAAGAGGAAATTTAGTTTTGAATATGGATGACAACGTAATAAAGAGGTTGCTGATTGGTATCATAACTCACTTTAATTTTCATGGTGTTCAGGGTGATGAATTACTTAAATGATAACTATTCACAAGGTGTTGGTTGCCAACAATGCATATTGATTGTAGTTGCCTCTAAATATGTGCTGAATGACCTAGGTACGAGATTGTTATAATAGGTGAAGCAATATTGTGTTATTCCTTTTGAAACTGCACTTTTTCAACAAAATTTTATTTTCATCATAAGACTTTGGGCAGAAACAAAATAGGGAATTCATTTGGGACAAGGTAACAGGCATGTGCCATACTATTTTTCTATAATGTCTACTTGTTGGACTTGATCCTGTTACATTCCTGTAATTTATTCTTTCACGAGAACTGTAACGTGGTTTTGGTTGGCATTGTAATATTTATGTTGCAGGCTAATGAAGGCATTCCAATACATCAAGAATCTTCATCCTTACTTGCTAAAATCATTGCTGATATTTTCCCTACCTTATTTCATTGTCTTATAGTTTTGGCTTGCACGAGGATGTGCAATAATTTTAGCGTGGGGGGATGTTGAGTTGCATTTTTTTCCATGTTTTTACGATTTTTATCCAATAAATACATGAGTGGACCTAGCATTTTAATCATTTTTTATCCATTATGTTGTTAATTAGAGGCATTTGTAATTAAATTATAAATTATTTTTATTAATTAAATTGAATAAGTGTTTGTGTAATAATATCCTTACTAATAGGTTTTCATGATGGCAGGAGGAGAATAAGTCTAGCACTAGCAGTGCTGGAATTCTTCTTGAAATACATGTGTATTACAACAAAGGTTAACAACCGGATTAGCATACTCATCGAATGGATGAAAAGCTTGCTATTTCACCTACCAAGAGCTACTACAACATTTTGTTTTCTTATGTCTTTGTTCATTATTGGAGCACCTTCTTTTCTATCATGGTCTACTGGGCTTCATGCAACAGAGTTCTTGATTAACAAAGTAATCCCATGCAAGCTTCAATAAATTCAATTTCAGTTGGATGGGAAAAACCTCTAATCGGAGAAGACATCTTATTACAAGGCTTTGGACACAGGAATGGTAAATCAACGTGAAAGCATATGTTATATAGACTAGTGTTGTTATAATCATTCCCGCCCTTTGGAAAACATGGAATTTAGAACAACAAATGTTCACAATGAGGAGGAGGAAGAGGAGGTATATTTGGACGAGTCTTTATTTGTCAATGAAAGCTATGAGATGCAAACTTTTACATACAGTTCTCAAGTTCTTCGGCTCCTGTGTCTGTAATATGCATCCACGGATTATGATCTGACAGGACAACTAGTGTGGCTAGGAGCAGAGCTGCTGAATCACCATCTTGCACGGTTCTCAAATTTTCTGACTGGTTGTTCCATCATTAAATTGGATTCTGGGGTTGGAGTTATAGGATTACTTTGTAGCAGGTTCTGTCACCAAATTTTGCTGACTGACCACAATGAAATTGTTCTCAAGGTGTTGAAGCAAAATATAGACCTACAGTTAAGTTCAGGAACAGCAAGTTGTGCAGAGATAACATCAGAAAAGCTTGAATGGGGAAATAGTGATCAACTCTCTCATATTCTAAAGTAGTTTCTAGAGGGCTTTGATCTTATTATCAGGGCTGACATTTGCTTTCAATAATGTAGCATTCCCATGATTTTTGAGTCTGTTGAGAAGCATTTGAGATGTGGCGATAAAGGTGGAAAATTTATTCTTGCTTATGTCTCTCAGGCTAAGAGCATTGATGCTATGGTTGTAAATGAAGCCAAGAAACATGGCCTTCAGATGCATGAAGTAGCAGGGTCTCAGACAATGATTTCTGGTGGAAGATGTGGAGGCATGATATTTGAATTTATTCTGAATTAGAAAACGAGCTCAATTCACAGATGCTCTGGAAATAGAACAATCACTACATTTTATTTGTCATCAGATGGTAGCAAGCCTTTTCACGATGAAGTTGACTTTGAGTTTTTGGGGAACGTAAGAGGAAAGGATTATGAAGGATTGGAGCTTTCCAGTTGTGCGCCAACAATATGATAAATTTGAATTACTTCCAGAAGCTAGTTCAAATCCAATTTGAAACAAATCTTAACCAATTCGTATTAATTCTAAATTTAAATACAATGTAACAATAAATGTGAGAAATTAGGAGCAGCGTTGCTGCTATAAAGCAGAAGCTGCGCACTAAAGGAGGGGGGGGGGTGAGTCTGTCAATTAATGAGATGAGCTTGGGTCGATAGGAATAAAAGGAATTAATTTCTCAGATGTAGAAGGGCATAATTTCTCAAATGTAAAGTAGATTTGCTCAGCTATAGAATAGGCATCGGATGGGCAGAATGTAATAGAGATAGGAAAAACTGTGTAATCATTGTGCCGGACTTGTGTAAATCAATTTCCAAATATTATTTTCAAAACACATTATCTCCTTCAAGTTGTGAGCAGAATCATGTTGCCATGATTCATTTCGAATGTTGTATTTGATGTTTTAAATATTTCCTTGGTTGCAGTACGCATGCTTACTCCAGGCATGGGAGGGCCCACCACCTCTGGAGCTAAGCTTGATTAGTCATCAGAAGATAAGTAGATGTGTGCGTAATTTCCTGTTTCTGTGTGAATGAGTGGTTCAATTTCAAAGCATTTCATTCATCTTCATATTGTGCAAATCAATGGACTAAATAATTTATTGTAACCTTTGATCTATTACATAATCCGTGCTTGAGTTGCAATATAGAGTTATACTCTATTTCTCTTATTAAAATCGAATGTAATGGGAGGATATGAATACAATGATTTATGAGTTTGATTCAGGAATTAGATCATATTTTAAATGCTTTGAGTTTGAGTATGGTTTGCATTACTTAGTTTCGTTTGAATGTTTGTAGGATTTAATTTGATTTGTTTATGTATCCCGGGACTTCACTTAATAATTAGATTTATTTTTAATTAGAATCATTCTTGTTTTCGTAGTGTGATCATTTCCTTAGAAGAGAAAGTTTGAGTGTAGATTTAATTGTGCAGGTAGAGTGATTTCATTTTCATTATTGAGTTACATGGTTTTGAATAGTGAGCTTGTTTATTGAATAATCCATTTCATTTAATCTAGATTAAAATATTTGAATTAAAGGTTCCTCATTGATTATTTGTAATGTGATTTTTAATAGGATCTTTTAAGTGTTATTTTACATGAAGCAAAGTAGTTTTCTTGTAGCAATAGTTAGGATTGTTTCTTTTGTTAATTTGGAATCTTGAATTTTTTATCAAGAGTAGTTCTAGTTAGTTTAAGGTTTGAATTTATTATTAGGATAATGTGTGTTCTTTTGGTTATCTCCAGTTTAGTTTCAAGATAGTGAAAGGAGTTAATAGATTAGGATTTTAAGGATATCATATGAGACTTGAAAAGTAGAATTTGAGTGCGAGAATGTTATGTGACTGAGGATTTATTTGTATTTCCTTACAGTTTAATTGCAGTATGGAGTTTGCAATGAATGAAATTGGTTAAGTAGGTCTCCTTTTCAATATTGTTTAATTGCTAGCAAATGTGTGTTTCATTCCATTGTTTAGTTTATCATTACAAAGGAATATTTATACTTTGACCATTAAGCTAAGCCAAGACGCCGTAGAACTCGTGTTTACGACTCTCGAATTGATAATTAATATTGATAGGTTTAATCTGACAATTAAACTGACCAACAGATGGGTAGGGGATCTCTCCTAAAAACTCTTTGTACACTTGCCAAAAGAATATATAATGGGTCTGGATGTACAAGCACGGAGATGGGTGCCCCAATAAAAATGAAAATACTCTATCAGTTAGGGTGTGAGGAGGGTTTTTCACTAAGGGTGGGGGCCCCATTGGTTGGTATCAGTGCGAGGGTAGTAAAGTGGATGAAAAGTGTCACAGATGGGCTATGCTGATGGGGGTGTGGTAGGCCAAGTGCGAGATGTGGTGGTGCGTATTCGATCTGATTATGAGAATGGTAGTCCGAGAAAGGGGTTTTATTGTGACATGGGTAAAACTTGACTTGATGTATGATGGATGGATGAACATGGAGTGATTCCCAAACTTGGATGTTATGGTCATGGCTCCAGATTTTTGGTGTATGGTCTACTTGAGTGATGGATGCCATGGAGGGTGAGGGTCTCCTGACCTGCAAGTATGTTTATCATATCCGAGGTGAGGTGATGACAAACATGGTCGGGTGACTGGAACCTATGGTTGATTTCTCTGGAGAAATGAAGTCAGGATATGCAAAGCTTCTTTGGGGAGCCTATCATGCTAGGGATAGAATGATACTTGCTCTTGTAGCTTCAATGGTTGGGGAAATAGGTGATTTTTCATGCCTGCAATGCCTGTAGCCAATAACCCAAGAAAAAGCATCTTTTTCATACAAATATATTTGAAATAACTTGAATTCAAAGCAAAAAGAGAGGGCATACCTGAACTATGTTGTGGAGGGGGTGGGCATGGGGCTCAAAAATGATTTTGTCTAAAATCTTGATTTATGAGGTCCAAATCGACCATGATGAAGTGTTGATCACTATGCTTCTTGCAGTTCTGTGATTAGATACTCTGACATCCAGTTTTCCGTTAGGAGTTGTTACTTGGCTCCTGGTTTTTATTTTGTTTGGGGTTTCCCATAGAATAAGATCGCGGGGGGCGTTGGTGGTTACTATCCATTGTACAAGATCTTCCTTTTGTTTGTTCCTCGAATTCTTTTTTGCAACATTTGGAGGATTTTCATCATTCTCCTTGTTTTATGGTTGCTGATGAGCCTCGAAAGGTTGCACTAGATTGACCGACACATTATGCTATGGCTGTGGTCCATTATGTGCGGGGAATGGGGTATATTGGTTCCCTTATCCCTCATTGTTATATGAGTGCTAGGGGGGATCTATTCCATCAGCATTCCTAGCTGAGTACTGGGTCCCTTGCGAGGGATGGTACGATCATCCCTGCTGATGGTGGTATGATGACACCCTATTTTTCATATTATGCAAAAGCGCAGATTGACTTTGGTGGTAGCAAGGTTGCATCATGTTATGGGTAGAATCATATGAGTAACCTGGGTACTGGATACTGCTGCCTAGGTGACCTTGGGTCAATGACCCGATCAAGCCGTCTACAGTATTCGATGCGCTTGACAATTCTCTGTAAGTTTGCAGGTGCGAGGCGTTAAGTAGGACATTATAAATGTATCCTGTCTGGGTATAGATAAGTTCAAGCTACTGGGATTTGAAAATGGCGTTCTACGCGGAGGTAGGTCCTTGTTTCGCCACATTTTTTAAGATCTCTCCTGTGAGAGTTTTAAAAAACAAGTCCAGTAAAACTTTATCTTCAATTTTGGCTTTGCACAAACTACAACTTCGCCGCCATTCATGGAGATGGTCCGAGATATGGACAAATGGTGTTTGCCTAAAATGAGTCAACAATTCCATCCCCGAATCATGGTGGATGGGTAGCTAAAAATAAGTGAGGAACACAATAGTGAGGGCACTAAAGGTTCCATGCGAAGCAAAAGCTTGCTCCACATACCATTTCGTGGCAGGCCCGATTAGGGTGCGTTGAAAAAGTCTTAGTCGAATAATATCGTCAATAATACTATTGGACGAACACCATAGGTGGAAAGTCATAATATGATTTCTAGGGTCTTCTGCTTGCTTCCCTTTGAATTTTGGCATGTCTAAGGGGAGCTTCGTGGGCATGGTGGGCCAATTGGGACTGTGTGAAATGGGTTCATTAGTCAGCTTTGATAGATCTGGAAGGTTTAATGATGCTAAAAAAGGTATCTGAGTATTGAATGCCATTATGTACTGTGGAAACACAGGTATATGAGTGTGCTGATGTATGGGGGGTGCCTGGGGAATATTACCTTGTGACGTACCCTGTTGTGTGTTCTGCTGACTCCTTGGAGGGGTAGCGCTCCTCTGCCCTCTGGGGGTTGTGGGAGGAGTTGAGTGTGGTGACCTTGCCGGGGTTTCCACGAGTGTGGTGTTGGGTGACCCTTGGGGGTTTCCAACTGAAAATTCCGTGATAAAGGATGAACCAATAATGGTGGTGGTGTGTCGTCTTTGTCGCCTAAATGGTGAAGGACCTGTCACTCCTCCCTTTAATGGGGGGAGGTCCAAAAATCGTCTAGATCGACGAGGTCCCATTAGGTCCGTTATGGTGTCGACTAGCTTAATTTTGGGAATATTTTTAGTTTTCTTAGAGAAGGAATATTAACCAATGAAAATATGATCACATACATAAAAAAGCGAAAAATAAAAGGTAAGTTTTCATTTAGATTAATGCTATGTGATCAAGAAAGAAAAAAATATGGTTTGGTTGTTTTGTGTATGATACTCAAAAGCCTAAAAATACCTAATTGTCCTCACACTCTCAAATGTAATTGGCCTTGTGAACATTTCTTCTGATGGGTACTGGGGCTAACATCCCGAAAGAACCGGCGACGCCTTCCAGCAATCGAAGAATCGACCAAGGTAAAGGTAAGAGGATCTAGTGCTTCCTGCAACGTCACCTATAGGGAAATATGCCCTAGATTTGGCCACTAAATTATCGTCGTCCCACGTGAGAATTCGAGCATTTAGCTTCTTGGTATTCAGCTACCAGTACCGAGCACTAGATGGGCTGGGTAGTCCCAAAGAGTACCACACACAATGGGCCTAAGCTTAACCCCCTATGAAATGGGTCTCTATAACACTTGGGTATTCTGTTCCGTGGGCGAATAGATGGATTTTAAGCTCCCTAAAAATTCAACATCTATGTTTCAAAATGTAGAATGACCATGGAGGCTTACTGTATGCCTACCCCCGATGGTCCTAACCTGAAATATAATTTCTTTTGTGGAAAATGTGGGGATAATTTAGTGAGTTAAATTAGTGGTTAGTTTTAGAGAGTCTTAATTTTCTTAAGGTGTGCCTTGGTGAAGTAATTGTAAGAAGAGGACATAGGTCCCAACACACTAGGTGCCTTTTGGTCTAATGATTACCGATGCTTCGTGTGTGCTTTGGAGTGTACAATCACAATTTTTATGAGAAATGGATAAGCGGTGATATTTTACAATACTTCTCTAATTATGCTATGTGTGATTGTTCCTTGCGAAAAATAAACAATGTGTGGATGATGGGTTGCTTACACCTTTCCTAGTTAGAATAAGCTTTTCACTATAGGGAGATGGAAAATTATCCTAATAAATCTTTCATATGCATACCCAGGCTCACTGAGAGGTGCAAGGGTGGTAGATATTACTTGCCTTATTTTCGATATTTTGGTCCTGGTCCCGAATCCTAATGCAAAAAATTGAAAAACAAGAAATTAGCTCAAGATGTGTGGATGTATGGGCCACTTACTTTTCCGCTAATTATTCTACGTGTTTGGTATATTTTACCAGGAAATCATTTGTTCAGATAGCATTTGTGGATTTAAGGCCACTTACTTTCCCTTAATTAAACTATGCATGACTTGCAATGATAAAAAACTAAAATTAAAACAAACTATTTGCTAAGCTAAACTCCAGCAAAAAGTGTCCCCTAAGCTATTTGGTTAGGGGTTAAGGGTTTAGAGGTTTAGGGTTTAGGGGGTTAAATGGGTTAAGGGTTAGGAATTAGTGTTTAAGGGGTCAAGGGTTAATGGGTTAGAGGTTTAGGTGTTTAAGGGGTTGAATGGGTTGTGGGTTGGGAATTAGGGTTTAAGGGGTTATAGGTTTTGGGTTTAGGGGGTTAAATGGGTTAGGGTTGGTTTAGAGGTTTAGGGGGTTAGGGGATTTAACAGTTAAGGATTTTAGGGGTTATAAGTTGGTGGTTAATGGGGTTAAATGGGTTAGGTTTTTAGGGGTTTAGGGTGTCTAATTGGTTAGGGGTTGGGAATTAGGGTTTTAGGGGTTAGGGGTTAAGGGTTTAGAGGTTTAGGGTTTAGGGGTTTAAATGGGTTACAGGTTTAGAGGTTTAGGGGGTTAGGGGATTTAGCAGTGAAGGATTTTAGGGGTTAGGGGTTAGGGTTTTGGGGGTTAAATGGAATCCACACTTAAATGGGTTAGGTTTTTAGGGGTTTACGGTGTTGAATTGGTTAGGGGTTGGGAATTAGGGGCTTAAATGTGTTAGGGGTAGGGGTTAAGGGTTTAGAGGTTTAGGTTTTAAGGGTTAAATGGGTTAGGGGTTTAGAGGTTTTGTGGGGGTAAATGGGTTAGGGGTTAAGGGTTTAGAGGTTTAGGGTTTAGGGGGTTAAGGGTTTAGGGGTTAGGAATTATGGTTTAAGGTGTCAAGGGTTATGGGTTTGGAATTAGGGTTTAAGGGGTTATGGGTTAAGGGTTTAGAGGTTTAGGGTTTAGGGGGTTATATGGGTTATAGGTTTAGAGGTTTAGGGGGTTAGGGGATTTAGCAGTGAAGGATTTTAGGGGTTGGGGGTTAGGGTTTTTGGGGTTAAATGGAATCCACACTTAAATGGGTTAGGTTTTTTAGGGGTTTAGGGTGTTGAATTGGTTAGGGGTTTTGGGGTTTAGGGGCTTAAATGGGTTAGGGGTTAACGGGTTAGGGGTAGGGGGTTAAGGGTTCAAAGGTTTAGGGTTTAGGGGTTAAATGGGTTAGGGGTTTAGAGGTTTAGTGGGGGTAAATGGGTTAGGGGTTAAGGGTTTAGAGGTTTAGGGTTTAGGAGGTTAAATGGGTTAGGGGTTAGGAATTAGGGTTTAAGGGGTCAAGGGTTAAGGGGTTAGAGGTTTAGGTGTTTAAGGGGTTGAATGGGCTATGGGTTAGGAATTAGGGTTTAATGGGTTATAGGTTTAGGGTTTAGGGGGTTAAATTGGTTAGGGTTGGTTTATAGGTTTAGGGGGTTAGGGGATTTAGCAGTTAAGGATTTTAGGGGTTAGAAGTTAGGGTTTAATGGGTTAGGGGTAGGGGTTAAGGGTTTAGAGGTTTAAGGTTTAGGGCGTTAAATGGGTTAGGGGTTAGGAATTAGGGTTTAAGGGGTCAAGGGTTAAGGGGTTAGAGGTTTAGGTGTTTAAGGGGTTGAATGGGTTATGGGTTGGGAATTAGGGTTTAAAGGGTTATAGGTTTAGGGGGTTAGGGGATTTAGCAGTTAAGGATTTTAGAGGTTAGAAGTTAGGGGTTAATGGAGTTAAATGGGTTAGGTTTTTAGGGGTTTAGGGTGTTGAATTAGTTAGGGGTTCAGAATTAGGGTTTTAGGGGTTAGGGGTTAAGGGTTTAGAGGTTTAGGGTTTAGGGGGTTAAATGGGTTACAGGTTTAGAGGTTTAGGGGTTTAGGGGATTTAGCAGTGAAGGATTTTAGGGGTTAGGGGTTAGGGTTTTCGGGGTTAAATTGAATCCACACTTAAATGGGTTAGGTTTTTAGGGGTTTAGGGTGTTGAATTGGTTAGGGGTTGGGAATTAGGGTTTAAGGGATTAGGGGTTAAGGGTTGAGGGGTTAGGAATTAGGGTTTAAGGGGTCAAGGGTTATGGGTTGGGAATTAGGGTCTAAGGGGTTAGGGGTTTTGGGGTTTAGGGGCTTAAATGGGTTAAGGGTTAACGGGTTAGGGGTAGGGGTTAAGGTTTTAGAGGTTTAGGGTTTAGGGGTTAAATGGGTTAGGGGTTTAGAGGTTTAGTAGGGGTAAATGGTTTGGGGGTTAAGGGTTTAGATGTTTAAGGTTTAGGGGTTAGGAATTAGGGTTTAAGGGGTCAAGGGTTATGGGTTGGGAATTATGGTTTAAGGGGTTAGGGGTTAAGGGTTTAGAAGTTTAGGGTTTAGGGGGTTGAATGGGGTATAGGTTTAGAGGTTTAGGGGTTACAAGATTTAGCAGCGAAGGATTTTAGGGGTTAGCAGTTAGGGTTTTGGGGGTTAAATGGAATCCACACTTAAATGGGTTTTGTTTAGGGGGTTAAATGGGTTAGCCCGGTTAGGAATTAGGGTTTAAGGGGTCAAGGGTTAAGGGGTTAGAGGTTTAGGTGTTTAAGAGGTTGAATGGGTTATGGGTTGGGAATTAGGGTTTAAGGGGTTATAGGTTTTGGGTTTAGGGGGTTAAATGGGTTAGGGTTGGTTTAGAGGTTTAGGGGGTTAGGAGATTTAGCAGTTAAGGATTTTAGGGGTTAGAAGTTAGTGGTTAATGCGGTTAAATGGGTTAGGTTTTTAGGGGTTTAGGGTGTCTAATTGGTTAGGGGTTGGGAATTAGGGTTTTAGGGGTTAGGGGTTAAGGGTTTAGAGGTTTAGGGTTTAGGGGGTTAAATGGGTTACAGGTTTAGAGGTTTAGGGGGGTTAGGGGATTTAGCAGTGAAGGATTTTAGGGGTTAGGGGTTAGGGTTTTGGGGGTTAAATGGAATCCACACTTAAATGGGTTAGGTTTTTAGGGGTTTACGGTGTTGAATTGGTTAGGGGTTGGGAATTAGGGCTTAAGGGTTTAGGGGTTAGGAATTAGGGTTTAATGGGTCAAGGGTTATGGGTTGGGAATTAGGGTTTTGGGGTTTAAGGGCTTAAATGGGTTAGGGGTTAATGAGTTAGGGGTAGGGGTTAAGGGTTTAGAGGTTTAGCGTTTAGGGGTTAAATGGGTTAGGGGTTTAGAGGTTTAGTGGGGGTAAATGGGTTAGGGGTTAAGGGTTTAGAGGTTTAGGGTTTAGGGGGTTTAATGGGTTAAGGGTTAGGAATTAGTGTTTAAGGGGTCAAGGGTTAATGGGTTAGAGGTTTAGGTGTTTAAGGGGTTGAATGGGTTATGGGTTGGGAATTAGGGTTTAAGGGGTTATAGGTTTAGGGTTTAGGGGGTTAAATGGGTTAGGGTTGGTTTAGAGGTTTAGGGGTTAGGGGATTTAGCAGTTAAGGATTTTAGGGGTTAGAAGTTAGGGGTTAATGGGGTTAAATGGGTTAGGTTTTTAGGGGTTTAGGGTGTTGAATTGGTTAGGGGTTGGGAATTAGGGTTTAAGGGGTTAGGGGTTAAGGGTTTAAAGGTTTAGGGTTTAGGGGGTTAAATGGGTTATAGGTTTAGAGGTTTAGGGGATTTAGCAGTGAAGGATTTTAGGGGTTAGGGGTTAGGGTTTTGTGGGTTAAATGGAATAAACACTTAAATGGGTTAGGTTTTTAGGGGTTTAGGGTATTGAATTGGTTAGGGGTTGGGAATTAGGGTTTAAGGGGTTAGGGGTTAAGGGTTTAGGGGTTAGGAAATAGGGTTTAAGGGGTCAAGGGTTATGGGTTGGGAATTAGGGTTTAAGGGGTTAGGGGTTTAGGGTTTAGGGGGTTAAATGGGTTAGGATTGGTTTAGAGGTTTAGGGGGTTAGGGGATTTAGCAGTTAAGGATTTTAGGGGTTAGGAGTTAGGGGTTTTGGGGTTTAGGTGCTTAAATGGGTTAGGGGTTAATGTGTTAGGGGTAGGGTTTAAGGGTTTAGGGGTTAAATGGGTTAGGGATTTAGAGGTTTAGTGGGGGTAAATGGGTTAGGGGTTAAGGGTTTAGAGGTTTAAGGTTTAGGGGTTAGGAATTAGGGTTTAAGGGGTCAAGGGTTAAGGGGTCAAGGGTTAGTTTTCTGCAATAACATAATTCTCCAATCCCATACACTTCTGCTTGGAATGTCACACTTAACATTCATTTCCTTTTCGGATACTATTCTTTATCCCCTTACATCCATACCTAGGAAAATAAACTTCATTTCAATTTAATCTTGTGAAGCTAAAGTGGAATGTAGGAGGACCCATTCCAAGAAGGGCATCTCACTCAATGTTCAAATAATATTGTTCATTCCCTTACATCCATACCTAGGAAAATAAACTTCCTTTCAAGTTAATTGTGTGAAACTGAAGTGGAAGATAAAGTGACCCATTCCAAGAAGCTCATCTCACTTCAAAAATTTCTCGAGATTTCCAAGAATTTATAACGATATTAAGTTGCTATGCATTGTCTCCTTTATCACCTCATTGCATTTAGTCAATTGTTTTTTAAATTTAAATTTATTCATTAATTTCAAAAAAAATATTATATAAATTATATATACTTGTTTTTATTTTGATTTATGTTTTAGAATTTTATTTTATTTATATTAATATATCAATTAGTTTTATATAAAATATTTTTAGTTTTTTATATAACATTGATATTACAAAATATTGTAACAAATTTTATTTAATTAAATCTTCATGTATTTTTTATCATTAATAATAATAAAATAATTTAAAATAAAATTATAATTTTATTATTTTATATCATTTTTAAATTTTAATAAAGTACTATTTAAATTATATAACGTACCAATTCTAAAAACTTAAATTTTTTTGTGTTTTATTATAGGAATAAAACTCTCGGACGAGAGTTTTGAAAACTCTCATACGAGAGTTTTGAAAACTCTCTCTGAAGTTTTAAAACTGCAGGGCTTTTAAACTCTCATACGAGAGTTTTCAAAACTCTCATACGAGAGTTTTCAAAACTCTCATACGAGAGTTTTCAAAACTCTCATACGAGAGTTTTCTAAACTCTCATACGAGAGTTTTCTATACTCTCGGCCGAGAGTTTCATCGGGTAAACTCTCGGGCGCAAACTCTCGTCCGAGAGTTTTTAAAACTTTCGGCCGAGAGTTTGGCCGTGAGTTTAAATGTAACTTTAGGCGGGTTAAACTCTCGGTCGAGAGTTTTATAAATTTCTCGTCCGAGACATTATCTCGGCCGAGAGTTTCTGGTCAACGAAAAACATAGAAAATTCTGCAGTTTTCAGGAACCTGCAACTTTGGAGGGGCAGAACACCTACAAAAACAAAATGTTATATGTTGGACAAAGCCATTAGATTCATCTCTGAATCTAGTTTATGATGATATGAGATTTGTGGAGTTTCATTAAAAAATTCAATTTTTTATTAATTTTTTACTAAACTGTGTCACTGTGGAATTTCATTGTTCGAAAAATTGCACTGAATGAAAATTCAATAACTTTCAAATGAGGACACCAAAAAATTCAAAATAATCATACTGCACTTCCTCTCCCTGTCTACTTCAAAAGGGTACTCTCATTTTTCTTATTGACGATCACATTGAAAAGAAAATCAAAGGATGATAAAATGTACTGAAACATCACTGTTTTTTTGTCTTCGTCCATTTCAAAAAATAATAAAAAATAGTGATTTAATCCGAAAATTACCGAAAAATAGTATGTGCACTAGTGCAATATATGCAGATTATGATGCTATGGTTTTTTTCCAAAAAATGAATAACCTTCCCTAAAAAAAGTAAAGGATAATAAAGTGACTATTTATGTTTGCCTGAAAATTTCAAGTATATGCAGTTAGTAAACAAGAAATTTACCCCTCTATATGTCAATATTTTTTTAAAAAAAAAATATGGGTATGGAGGTAAGACAATTCTCTACAATTCTTGTTTTTATGTCAAAGCATAATTTGCAATAAAAATATGAGTTTAGTGGAGTTGAAGTTGAAAATCATAGAAAATTACAATTGTCAACGTCAAAAAAGGGCAAAAAGTGTTTCCCAACTTCACATTTTCACCCTATATATATATATATTATATTATATATATATATATATATATAGTAGAGTAGGATAGAAATAAAAAATAAAAAATGGAAAAAGAGAAAAGAAAAGAAAAGAAAAGAAAAGGAAAGTGAAAAAAATAAAAAATCAGGTGAAAACCTCCTTTGAGGTACTTGAGATTGACTCACTGATTGAAAACCTCCATGAGGTGGTAAATGTGTTGGAAAAAAGAGAAAAAAGAGAAAAAAATAAGATCCTAGGAGAAAACCTCCTCCGAGGCACATTGGCGGACATGCTGGTTGAAAACCTCATTGAGGTAGTGTTGATTGCTTGAAATCTCTGCCTTAACATCTGGGAAAACCACCTGGTCAGGAGTTTAGAGCATATCCTTTTCCATTTGGGTTGGTGGCTCCGATTGGGATTATGGGACCAGTTTCCCATTTAAACAAAATGATAAAAGGATGAGATGTATCTATAATGGTTTACATGTAACTAAGAATTGAAACACAATGAATAATTAAAATTGATATCTATCTCGGGAATGCTTATATATATGTGATTTAAAAGGATTTCATAAACAATATGACAATGTAGATTATCAAATGGTTATGAAGTTAAAACAACAAATGACAACTAAATTCAATTAAATAGTTAATTAAATTTGCTGATAAAACTTATCACACATATATGATTTCATTGTTTAAACATATAACATATGAGTTCAATCACACATAACAATAGTGAAAGATGTATGCCTACTTGTAACACATATATGATAAACTTAAATCAAATAACCATTTAACTCTTGAGCAAAGGAAAAATAGACATATAATAGTACCCAATATATTGTAACTCTACTCATGAGAAAATAGTAGTGGTTCAACCTTCTATTAAGATAACTTGAGTTACAATAGTGCAATCAAAATATTTCTCTCCAAAATTTAGAACCCATTCTCCATTCAAATGAAGGGTATTTATAGTTTTTTTAACCAAATAGAAATATATCAAAGTAGAATAAAATTATGAAGCGGTTTTAACAAACAATGCTTAAAATAAAACAATAAGACAATTTTAGATTTTGTTGTAACAACTCGGCTAAGACTCTGATGAAGACTACCCTCCCATACGTTGCCATAGTTCATAAATATATGTCATGGGCTTTAATTCAGGTGGATATTGTCGCTGTATCCACATTTTACCAGTAAATATAACATCCCCGAGTGCTGACAACATATGAGTGGTTGTGTTAGATAAGCATCTCAACATTAACCACTGACTATGAGGCTTAACTAAGAAGTTCCAATGGAATTATAAGTGATTATTTGATAGCTTTTCAATCTTATCGACCTTTTCCTTTGATAATTATTGCCATGTTTTGTTCAATAATTTGAAATCGGGTAGAGTTCCCTCGGGGCAGTCTGGAATAAGATTTTCCCGCAGTAAATTGTCACTAATGGATTCAATGAGGTCATTGGAGAGGTCCCTTGCATTCAATATTTCTGTTTCTAAATGTTTGAGGCGGATTTCCCATTCCCTGAATACTATTTCCTTCTGTGATTCCTCTATCCTTGTGAGATCTGTTACTTTCCCTTCAACGTTGTCTTACCATGTTATGTGGCTTGCAATATTCTCTGCAATATGTTCAAAGTATGTCCTAAGGTCGGACGACTGATCTACCAATGCATTGGTTGTTTGAAAAAAAATCATGAATGATGGCTAATTTCTGACAGAAAGTAACCTGTTGTTGAGCAAGGAGAATATTTAATTCCCCTTCTTCCCTTTTAAACTCAAACAATTCACGATTAAATTTCCGCTGTTCAATCATGTGTTGTAATTCCTGAATTTGAGCATCCCAGATCCTTAAATCAGAATCATGTTGAAGTTTAAGGGCATCAAAATTCTTTTGAATTTATGAAATCTGTCCTTTCCATTGTTGAGCAATCTTTTGATTCCCATTCTCAATGACTTGTTCCAATTGCACAATTCTGTCATGATTTTACTTCAAAAGCTGTTGTACTTCAGTGGCTTTGTCGATAGTGGCATTAGCATATGATCATGCGAAATGTGAGAGTCTTCCAAGAACCTCTGCAGGGGTAGACTGTGAACCTTTCCATACTACTTCAAATGAAGTGTTTCCAAGGACTAAGGCTTGGGATTTATCAATCCTTCTTCTCTTTCTCTATCTCTTGAAAACAGATTTATGTTGAGGATTGTAGAATATGTCAAGGGGAGGAATATATTCGACCCTTAAAATGACCTCATAGGTCAAGAATGCTTGTATAATCTCTATGTCATCAATCTATAAAGGTTTTTCAGAAGCCCCAATAGTAAGTGGGGTCTTCTCTACAGTTTCAGAAGTGTCTAAGACATTCTCCTGTGATGAAGTCTTAAAATCCCGAGGCCTTGATATTTAATAACCCGATTGAACTACTCCCATATTGCATTAAGCTTACTATCAAGAAAAATTACTTCAACCTGAGAAGAGGAGGAAGTAATTGTCCATTTTTTTCGAGGCATATCAGTAATTTGTGTAGAAATAATAATTATAACATCATCTTGTTCTGTTATTTCTTGAGGAAGTTACAATAATTCCATAGGTAGCTTAGCAATCCTTTTATCCCTATACTGGTTGAACTGATTTATCTCATGTGGAGTCAACTATGCTACTACTAGTTTCAAAACCAGTGAATAGGCAAAGAATTTTCGAAATAAGTCATCAAAATTATCTGTCTCATGAGAAAATTTCTTGATACTTGACTGTGCAATGACCCTTTTGGCAGTTTGATTGGGTTCATACTACATGTTTAGAATAGGTGGGAAGTCTAAACTCTGAATCTCATCAATTTCAAGACAAGCATGATTGTAATTATCTAGAGCATATACACCACATTGAATAGGAAAAACCTTCCACATTTTCTTTTTGGCTTCTTTTAAGACCTTTGAAAGACCATTTCCTATGGTCTGGTATGATATTTATCTGGCAATAAGTTTGTCAGGAACATATAGGGGAAAAACATGGGTTTTTTCAAGACTACCAAATATTCATACATAAGTAAATGACTATTTACCAAACCAATTTCCAATTGATAGTAAGTTATTTTCAGCTTAAGGCGAAACACTAGGAGATTTCCTGTCGAAGAAGCTTTGGTTAATAGACAACATTACTCCAAGACAAATTATATAGAGATGAGGCTGATACTTTGAGTCCCAAATCATATCATGATAAATGTGGATATGGGTTGGGTCTTCTATAATCCATTTCCATCCCATAGAGGTGAAATCAGAGGTAAAACACAGGGCAACCATTATGTAGGGACTCATATGAAAAGGAGGAACTATATTTTGCAAAACCTTACGTTTACTCCTATAAATTAAGATGTGAGTGGCTATGCTGTCAGATGATATATTTCCCCAATCCATGATATATCCATCAGAGGCAGTGTCAATGAGTGGTATCCATTGATCCAAGAATTTTTGTGTAATAAGGTAAGCATAGATTCTACATAACATAGTGACTATTTGACAATATGGACTAGCAAGGGAAGCAACAACATACATACCCTTGTCTTCTCGCTTATGCTTGTTGGGATCTCTTCTCTAGTCTCTGATGGGATCTAATGGATGATCATGTTCGCTCATGAACCTCCTTACAAAATGTTTGTCATATTTTTCTGAGGCTGTGGAAATGGTACATTGTGCTCAAATCACTGTTGGTGAATGAAACGATGACTATTTGCCTCTATACTAGGAAAATTATTTGTGAAATGTTTACATTGTCAACAACCCATCTGATCATGTATGTATAAGGAAGTATTTTTGACCGGGCCGCAATCATATGTAAGAATGAATTCTCTACATAATTGTAAGTATAACTAGAGACCGAGGTATAATCATCATCTATAATCGCTATTTTTGTCTCCCTGGGTCATTTATCCTCAAAAATCATATAGATAGCTTCCCAAGAGGAGCTTCTAACATCTGAAGTATAGACTATGTCAGAAAATAATCCAGGCATTTCAATGCTTTCTATTGGAGGAGCAGCTAGTTGTTGTTGAACTACATGTTTCTTCCTTGCTTTAGCTTCCTTAGACATATCTTCTGAACTTGTCTTATCGAGACTGGACTGCAATGGAAAACACAAGAATGAGAGATAATTTCTTTACCAGAGAGTTCTTAGCGCAAATAACTATTTTCCACAACGATTTATGTTTTTAAGAGAAAATCATGATGGTATGAAGCCGTAATGATTAAGTCGTTTAGAAATTCAAAAAACTATAAATTGGTTACTTTTGGCAATTAAATGATAAACATGAATTCATGTGGGCCCTATACATGTTAACATATCGGAAGATTTTTATCGGAGAAATTGTGTGGTCACACTTTTAAAACTTACGATATTTTGGATTTTCAATATATATTTTTCAAATATATAACAACTATGCATGTAGGAGGGAAGATACATCGAAGTTTTCATATCAGGGAATGAAATATCGAAGATTTTAAAGAGTTCCATCTGATATAAAAAGTTCCAATGTGAATAGAGAGAGGAATATCAAAGGATTAAGATATCAGAGGTGAGAAGTATAAAAGATGAGGAGTGTTGGGCAGTGAAAGAGGTATGAAATTATCGTATATTTACTCATTCTTTATCATAAATATACTCCTGTTTGCCTTGAAAAGGTAATCTATCATAGGAATTACAATAGAATTGGAAAGGTTTATGATTACTATGAAAAGATGACTAAAAAATACTTTTTGGTTGACAAACATGAATTCGGAGAGGTGGACAGCTGTACCAGAGGCGTGGTTGAGAACAATATAACAGCTACTCCATCAGCATTGAATCATATCCAGCCAAAGGCAAGGAGATCTGAACGAATAGCCCAGAAAAGGCAGGGAACAACTCGGCCTCAGTCAGCAAAAACAGAACGTTGACTAAACACAGAGGAGCGAATCCCTCAGGATCTTTCGATCTTGAGGGATCGCTGTTCAAACTTATCTTGTTCTTTGATTGGTCCGTCGAAGAGTTGATATATAAGACCACGTCCTTTAGTGACGGGGGGGATGGATCGTTATTGTTATTGGGAATCGGTCGAAAGACTTTACATTTTCTCTGTTATATTAACTCTCTGTTTGAGAGAAAACCTCTCTGTAAGACTTTATGTTGGTTTAATACAAAGCACGAGTTTTATTTACCTTCTGCAATTCTGAATTAGCCCAACAGTATTTCACTGGCGCTAAGGGCCCAGCTCTGGTGGAATTACTTCGCTCTTTGTATTCTAATCTTTGTTTATTGTCGTGTGGAGTGTGTTTAATGTTTGAATTGGTTTATTGTTGATTAGATCAAATACAGAGTCATCGCTGTTTCGTTTCTTTACAATAAGCATAATTCGCTGTTCTATTATTTCGCTGTTACCATGAAAGCTTTACTGACTCGTATCTGATTTGAATTGTTGTTCCTTTAGTTTATAATATGTTGTAATTGATGGTTGCGTGGTGAGAAGCTGTCGACAGAATTGAAACATAGGAATCTAGTGCTTTGAATATGTTAGAATTGTAATTGCTGTTCAATTCGCGTTGCTGTTCCATTTCTGTTCATCGCTTATTTATAATCTTCGACTGGTAGATAGAATAGTTGTAGTCACACATTGCTGTTCCTTTTCAGATTGCGTTTTGTTTAAGTTGCTTTCATCAAATCTGCTTTCGGTTTGATTTCTTTAAGATCTCCAACTGTAGAGGATAGAGGCTTTAGCTTCCCAGTCCCCAGATTGGTCATCTTGTATCGATTTCTAAGGGAAAGAGTTACTGCTACTGCATCCCTGATTGATGTTCTGCAAAGATTTGAGTAGTTTAATCTTTTCATTCATGTCACTGTAATTAGGTCTCTTTTCAAGCATTAGTTACGTTTGATTTCGTTATCATATACTACATCTTCACAGCATTGCTCTTAGACAATTGCAAGCCTCAGACAGAGTACACTCTTGGAATAAGAGGACGCTCCCGGATTGATGATTAATGTGGGCTAATTAGGTGTTCAAAAGATACCTTTTTCTGACTCGACATTTTGGCGCCGTTGCCGGGGAGAGTGTATGCCATTTTAAAGGAGTAATGCACAGCTGGTTTTCTTCTGCTTGCAAAGAATTGGGTATTAAAGACGGAAGGTAAGAACCTGCGCACTGGGAATGAAACACACTTGCTCATAGCCCGCTTTACAGCAAAAGTAGGTAAGCTTCTTTCTTTAGGTAGGAATGAAGGCTTGTTTCTTTGAATGAATAAATCAACTAAGCGAAACAAAATTCCTCCTAAAACTGAAAAACCTAAGGGACCGGTGACCCTTGGGCGCACAACCTTTATTGACGAAATCTTTAAAAGAACTGAATCTCAGCCATCAGTAGGATTTAAAAGAACTACTTCTAGACAGGCTACTAGTTCCCTTCAGGCTACAGAATCACCAATCGAAGCCTTTGCTGAGATACACAATCAAACAGAGGGAATTGAGCAAGATTCCCAAGAAATTGAGAATCCTTGCACAAGTTTCCTTCGAGAAGGGAACGCTAGTAATCTCCAAGAAGGAGAAGGGGAAACGGGAGAAATCACAGACTCGAAATCTCCTATTGGAACTACCCAAACAATAAGCAGCCCAGATAAGGGAAGTACTGTTCAAATTATTCAAAACCAAGGTCCTGAATCACCTCAAACAATAGGTTGACAGGAAATACTTATTATCCCAGATAAAGGGAGTGTTGTCAAAACTATTCCTGCCTCTACTCGTCAACCTAGAAGTTCCTTGGAAATCCCAGAGGGATATTGGCATATCTTCGTTCTAATGGCCCAGAACCAAAACCAGAATCAACAGCAGACCTCTACACTGCAATGTCCTATAGTAGATACTGCAGTTAATGCACCCATGAAAGATATTCCTCTTCAAAATATTCCTACATTTCACGGCTTAACATCAGAGGACCCAGATGTGTTTTTATTTGAGTTTGATGTGCTGTGCAGAGGATACGATTACACCACCGATGCCCAGAAACTAAAACTATTCCCTTCTACATTAAAAGGGGCAGCCCTACGATGGTTTATGGGATTAGGTGGGGGTGTCATAACTGATTGGGATCATATGAAAGCTGCATTTTTAAAGAAATATCAAGATTATTGTAGGTCTCAGGAATTAAAAGATGAGATATTCCAAATGACAAAAAAACCAAATGAGACTCTGGAAGAGTATGTGGAATGGTTTCAATATAATCTTCAGATATCCCCTTATGCATCTTTACCCTTACCTGATAATGTTTTTAAAACCACATTAATTAGGGGAATGAAAGATCAATGGGTTGAAACATTGAATATTATGGGAAAAGGTGACATATATCAGGAAAATTATCCTAACATCATTGATTTGTGTATCAGGTGTTCGAGGGGCAATTCGAGGTTGAAATCAGCAGACTGTGATACGATCACAAGGTAAAATAAGACCTCTAATGAAGGTGTGACTCGTGCAGAGATTGTAAATCTGCTGGAAGACTTTAAGACAGACATACTTGGAACTCTAACAACACAGTTCGATATTATGCAAGCCAAACAGAAACAGGCAGAAGCAGAGTAGAACTTGGCAATAATCTGTCCCATATGTAGAAAGAAGCACAGCCACAAAGAATGCCCGTTGGATGTGATTAAAGTCTGTGCCATTTGCATAAAAGATCACCCTACAGAAGGATGTCCTTCGCTTCCTGGCCTAAAAGCAGTCTATAAGGAGGCAGAAGAAGAATCGGAAGTGGTATGTCTGCTTAATCAGCGCCGACAATGGCAGCCATGACCATCAGGTATGCCAAATGATCCATTTTATTTTCAACCTCCTCAATATAATACTCAACAATATAGTGGGATGTGGCAGAATCAACCATATTTCCCTAATTGGTCACAACAGCCATTTCCTCCCACATCTTGGCGAAATCAAACAAATCAAAATAATTGGCCTAAATTTCCTTTCTATCCACCTTTCTGGCCTACACAATGGTCCCCTTCTACTTCTTAGAGTCAGGCCTGGCAGTCAAACTGGAAAAAACCTACAAATCAGCCAGCTGGATCAATTCCTCTCTCTCAACCTACACTGCCAGCTCCTTATACAAACCCCCAGACCAATTTAAGACCACAACTCCCAGCCCAACCCAACCCAAACCCAAACAATAGGCCAGTTCAGTCCGTTCAAATCATGGAACCCCCAGAAGTAGAAACTAAACTGAGGGAGTGTAATGATCTTCAATTAAGGTCTGGGCGTATAGTCGAAACAGAGAGAAACAATGAAGATCTGTTACTTATAGAACAAACAGAACAAAGCAAGAAGGAAGTCCAACAACAAAACCAACAACAAAATCAACAACAAGTAACAACTTCCTCTCCACCATTCCCAGAACGATTAATTATACCTCGTCCATTAGAACAACCTAATTTTGATCTTCTGGGAGAATTAAAAAATTTGTGTATAAACATCCCTCTCCTCCAAGCTATTCAAGATATTCCTATCTATGCAAAAACTATTAAGGAATTATGCATAAAGAAGCCGAAGAGGAGAACAAAAAAAAATCCTACTGTCCAAATAGTCGGCACCTTATCTGACTTATTATCAGGAATAGAAACACCCATCAAGTATGAAGACCCAGGAAATCCTATAGTGACAGTGCATATCAATGGTCAATCATTTCCAAATGCCTTAGTTGATTTGGGGGCAACAATCAACATTTTAACCACCAGCACCTGTCAAAAACTTGGCATTACATCACTGGAACCAACAACAACCTTGTTAGAATTGGCTGACCGGTCAATAGTCAAACCAGAAGGTATACTACAAGATGTAATGGTATCTGTAGATTCCTGGGAATACCCTGCTGACTTCCTGGTTATCAATCCAAAGAATCGACTAGATGGACATCCGTTAATTCTCTGTAGACCTTGATTGGCAACTGCCGATGCCTATATTGGCTGCCGACAAGGCAACATGACAATTACAAGGGGAAATTATGTTAAGAATTTAGCCCTATATCCCCCGGCCCAGCCAAGTTTATCAATAATCACAACAAGAAAACCACCTGCATCATACCTTATGGAGAATATGAGATCACCTATAACCATAGAAAATGCTCGTGATTTTAAAGATAAAATAGAGGATGATATCATTAATAATTTTATTAATAAGCCACAGACTAGATCTCATTTGCAATTTCACATGATCAAAGCGGCATTCGATAATAAAGAAGAAGAAGATCCTTTTAAAAATATTCCTGATCAAACAATACCTACTACTTCTATGAGAAATAGCAAGGTTGTAGAAATTGAGCCGGGAAAAACTTTAAATATTAATAAAAATCTCACTGCTGAACAAGAAGAGAAATTGGTCCAATTATTACGAAAATACAAAGCAGCCTTTGCATGGGATTACCCTGACATGAAAGGAATTGATCCTCAATTGTGTACTCACCACATTTACATTGAAAAAGATGCAAGACCCATTCGCCAACCTCAAAGGAGATTAAATCCTCACCTTAAAGACATTGTCAAAGATGAATTACAAAAAATATTGGATGTTAATTTCATCTACCCAATATCTGATAGCAAGTGGGTCTCTCCACTAGTGGTAGTACCAAAAAATAATGGGAAGTGGAGGATATGTGTAGATTACCGTGAACTTAATAAAGCAACACAGAAAGACCACTTTCCCCTTCCTTTCATTGATCAGGTATTAGACACATTGGTAGGAAAGAAATTCTTTTCCTTCCTCGATGGCTTCAGTGGGTACAATCAAATCCATATTTCCCCTGAAGATCAGGACAAAACTACTTTTACCTGCCCATGGGGGACATTTTCCTACTGAGTCTTACCTTTTGGCCTATGCAATGCCCCTGCTACGTTTGAAAGGGAAATTCTCAGCATTTTTGCAGACTTAATAAATGAAGGCCTCGAAGTATATATGGATGATTTTACACCCTATGGGGATGACTTCGAGCCTGCATTGGACAACCTAGAAAAGGTATTGCAAAGATGTATCAACACTAGGCTTTGCTTAAGCAAAGAAAAGTGTCTTATGATGATGACTGAAGGGGTTATCTTAGGGAATTATATTTCAGCAGCTGGAATTCAAGTAGACCCGGCTAAAATTCAAATACTTTTGTTAATTCCTACACCTACTACACAAACAAAGGTACGTAGCTTTCTTGGATTTTCTGGTTACTATATAAGATTTATAGAACATTATTCTCGAATAGCTGCACCTTTATATGCACTGACTGGAAATGTTGATTTCACTTGGACAGATAAATGTGACAATGCCTTTAATGATCTGAAGAAGCTTGTTTCAACAGCCTCAGTGCTGAGGGGCCCAAATTGGAATTTTCCATTCCAAATCTCATCTGATGCCTCAGACACAACAATTGGAGCAGTGCTTGGGCAGGAGGAAGACAAGAAGCCATATGCAATTTACTATATTAGCAAAAATCTATCCCCTGTTGAATTAAATTATACTGTGACTGAGAAAGAATTTCTAGTTGTAGTTCCTGCTATAAAAAAATTTAGGCATTACATAACTGGGTATCCTGTAGTATTATATACTGATCACTCTGCCATTAAATTCTTAGTAAATAAACTTGTTACAAATGGAAGGGTGACAAGATGGTTAATTTTACTGTAGGAATTTGACATCACAATCAGAGATCGACCTGGGAAAGAGAACCCTGTAGCTGATTTTCTGTCAAGAATGCCGAAGCCAACAGATATAGAAGCAGTTGAAGACCACTTTCCAGATGAACATCTCTTCGCTGTTACTATCAGAACACCGTGGTATGCTGATATAGCGAACTATTTTGCGATAGGTAAATTACCTAAACATCTATCTCTTAATGAACATAAGCAAATAATACATCGCAGCACCCTCTTCTCCTAGATTGGAGGCTACCTATTTCATACAGGTGCAGATATGCAAATAAGGAGATGCGTTAGGGAGGATGAGGTATTCGACATCTTAAAAGCATGCCATGATGGACAGTGTGGCAGAAATTTTGCAGATCGTAGAACTGCCCACAAATTTTTATGGACAGGCTACTATTGGCCTACTATCTTTAAAGATGCTAAAAAATTCGTGTAGGCCTGTGATAGCTACCAAAGGGCAGGTCGACCTGGGCAGTCTGATGAAATGCCTATGAATCCCCAACTAGTGATTGAATCGTTTGAACGTTGGGCCCTTGACTTCGTTGGTCCTATTAACCCCCCATCAAACCAAAAAACATACATCCTAGTTGCAACTGAATATGTCACCAAATGGGTTGAGGCAGAAGCTCTTTCAAAAGCTACAGAAGACTTTGTAATACAATTTCTTTTCCAAATCTTTTTGCGCTACGGCCTCCCAAGGGATATAATCACAGATGGAGGACCATAGTTTGTAGGTAACAAATTAGCTGAAACATTGCAAAACTACCAAGTTCAGCACAAGATTACAACTCCATATCACCCACAGGCCAATGGCCACGTAGAGAGCACGAATAAATTAATCGAATCTATATTAACAAAAACAATTGCCTCTCATAGACAGGATTGGGCCTACAGATTTCCAGAAGCATTGTGGGCATATCGAACAACGTGGATACCTACCATAGGATATTCACCATACCAATTGGTATTCGGAAAGGAACCCATCTTTCCTATAGAATTTGAGGTTCAAACATTAAGAACAACTCAAAAGGTGGGTCTGGATTTGAATGAAGCCCAGGCTAAAAGACTGCAGAGAATTAATGAGCTGGATGAAATCAGGCTCTTTGCTCTTCAGCACACAGCATTAATTCAGCAACAGAGAGCCAAATGGCATGACGCCCATATCAAAGGAAAGATCTTCCATGAAGGAGATTGGGCACTCCTATATGATTCCAGGTTCTAGGATTTCCCAGGAAAACTCCAGACACGATGGCTCAGACCCTATGAAATACAGAAGGTGCACGATAATGGCACTATTACATTAGTTTCCATTGATGGATCTGGACATTCCTTTAAGGTAAACGGTCATCGAGTACGATTGTATCATAAACCGCTCACCCGAGAATCCTTTTACCAATAGTTTCAGGGAGATTCTACAATGGAGATTCTTGCTGAAGGGGAGAAATCCTCCTCGGCACCAGTTTGATAAATCACTTCTTTTTAAAGTTTTTGTACATAAAGCATTTTTTTGTTTTTCGCTTGTTGTTTTATGGAATTTGTTTTCAGGCTTTCAGTTCATATTGCTTCTTTACTTCTTCATCATTTGTTGCGTGAAATCTGATTTCGTTGAAATTTTTTTCTGTTTATTTCGTTTGTTTTGCTGTTCCTTTCTAAAGGAACAACACTCTGTTGTTCCTTTTGGAAGGAACAGAAGTTTCGCAGAAATGCCCTTGCTGCTCCTCTCCAAAGGAACAACACTTCTGCAGATTGTTTTTTCTGTTCCTTTCCAAAGGAACAACACCTTCGCAGAGTATTTTCTTGCTGTTCCTTTCGAAAGGAACATCAGTTTCGCATATTTTTTTTGCTGTTCCTTTTAAAAGGAACAACACTTTTTGTGTGGATTGTTTTTTTGTTTTAAGCTAGCATGTTGGATTTTTGATTACATTTCTGAAGGCAAATATATCATTTACATACAATCATACAAATTAAAGATTACTGTAATCAACAAATCAAAAGAAATCATCATCTTTTCAAGAAAATTGTCTAGTAATGATAAGAAAAAAGGAAAAAGGGGCATGATCAGTAACATAACTTTGCTATTTTATTACCATAGAATTAATCTGATCGACTATTTTTATCATGATTGGTTCTTTTCCACATGCTATAATTTTCTTTGATGTTTATCTATGGAATAAGAATAAGGGCATACTCCTTTCTATTGAGATGTTCATACTTCTTCCACCATCCCTACTCTTAAGGAGTGATGAGCCATCCCTTATGATTAACTGAGGAACAATGCTATGTGTAAAAAAAAACAAAAAATATATATATTTCATTAATAATGATTTTGCAGATGGAGGATAGGGGGTCTCACCAAGAGCCATCCTACCGTGATCATAGGGAAGGTAGTGAAGTGGCATTCCCATTATGGCCACGAAACCGGGGAAATTGTCCAACATACAATTGAAAAAATCAAGAAGTCCTTGGAACAAGAGGTCTCATCACGAGCCGACCTGCCCACCTTTCACTTCTTCCCGGTGAACGACATTTTGGTTTATCTGGTCACCAAGCCAGCACAATGGCCTCTGTCATGATATTCAATAAAAAGCACTTCCTCAGCATACAT